>CACRXP010000570.1:95145-248563 GCA_902702965.1 Spirometra erinaceieuropaei
AAGTTTAGACCATTTCGGAGTCTTCTGATCCAGAGGGATCGAAGACCGTATTTATGAACCCTGGGTGCCATTACGTCTGGACAAGGACCTAGTTAAACGTCACTTAATGTCGTCTAGTTTCTTTTGGCCGTCTGAGGGCATTATGCCGAAGAAAATTGAGCAATAATCTAGGAGAGATAAAACGTACATTTTGAAAAGTTGTATTCCTAATGCATTAAGGTGAAATTTTTACATATGAATCTACACAGGCAAGTGGCTTTTGGTGATATTTGTTGGACTTGGGGAGATAAATCGAGGTTATTTGTATAGCTGAGACCTAAATCTTTTACCGATTGGGCCTCCGTTATTTCATTATCCTCGAATTGTTATGACCCGCCTGGTACGTGAAATCCTGTGGAGCGTATGCGCACTCGACCCTTGTCCCCAATACCAACGCGGCAGAGAAGGAGAACGCGACCGGCCATGAAACTGTGTATTAGGAAAATGCAAGTCAAAATGAACTGGAAGTAACGCGTATTTATAACGCCTTACGGTGCTTCGCCGGCGTTCGGCCCAATGCCCTTCGGGAAGAACATTCGAGACGAGCCGGTCGATAATTCGAATATGCTGATCGATCAGGCCCGAGAGGAAAAGCCAATGGAGAGGCGCCACGATTAAGATGGCAGCGCAGTAGAGAAAACGCACTTGGCCTCCCGTGATTGGCTGGCTCTTGTTTTTGGGAGTGTAGGCACTCACAACACCTCCCCTCCAAGTAGGTCAGTACCGCTTCTGGCGTGGGTTGATCTGCATCAGACGTGTTGATCGGCGCACGCGGTTGGTCCGGCGTCTTAGTCGTGGTTTAATGCCTGGAGGTACGGGAGCGGTAACTGATACCGAAGATGGTATATCCGAAGGGGGCGCAGAAGTGGATTCGGGAACTGACTGATCTGCCGGAATGGCGAAGGTATCCAGTAGGATGTCGAGAGAGAGAGTGACAGCGCCGAATCGAGCCCAGTTGTGTTACTGCAATGTCGCCGTCGGATATGGTTGTGGTGGCGAACCCAGATGTAATCACCAACGTCGACGTCAAACAACATACTGCCTCTGTGCGATACTACGGTTGCTTCAATCCAGTCTGGGAACCCCGCTCGATAATTACGAACGAAGACAGGTGTTCCGATGGAGAGCTTGCTGCGAGAAACTGGAGAAGTCTGCGCGGGCTGCGCACCGGTAGGGACGAGGGCATGAAACGTTGTACGCAGTTTTCGGCCCATCAACGCTTCGGCAGGAGAAACGCCACCAGGGGACGCCGGGTTCGGTGTCGTCCTGTAGGAAAACAGGAGCGCCTGGACTATCTCGTCCGTGGTCCCCTTCCCACGAGCTTTCAAAAGGACTCTCTTAAACGTGTCGACAAAACGCTCCGCCTGACCGTTAGACTGAGGATGGTAGGGCGGGGAGCGAAGATGCTGGATGTTGTGCTGGCGGCAGAAATCCTCAAACGACGACGAAGTAAACTGAGAGCCATTATCTGAAACCAGGACTTCTGGTAAGCCATGTTGGCTAAAGATGCGTCGTAGGAAGGCGATAGTGGAAGATGCGGTTGCTGGATTCAGCGGAGCAATCTCGGGCCATTTCGAGTAGGCGTCAACCAAGATTAGGTAGGAGACTCCGTTAAGTGGTCCAGCGAAGTCGATATGCATTCGTGACCAAGGCCTCTCCGGTGGTTGCCAGGGTATTGGAGGTTGACGAGGCGGCATCTTGGAAGCTTGCTGACATCGAGAACAGCGTCGAACCAGGTCGTCGATGTCGCCGTCGATACCCGGCCAGTAGGCAAAACTGCGAGCAATAGACTTCATTCGGCTGGCACCAGGATGAGCCGCATGGAACTGGCGTAGTACAGTGGGTCGGAGGGAAGATGGGATCACCACACGGTCTGCAAACATGAGGCAGGAGTCAACCACAGATAGCGATGTTCGGCGGAGGAAGAGCTGGCGAAGATCGCCAGCGAGAGCAGTGGTTGGCCAGCAGGTCTGCACGTAGGTGATGGCCTGGCGGAGGGCAGGATCCTGTTCAGTAGCACTTCGGATGTCCGCGGCAGTGACAGTGATACCTCGTATGGCGTCTGATAGCTGACGGCGCACACCGTCCTCAATCGAAATAGCTGCAATCACGGTATCGTCCTCCGGTTCCTGCTGATTGCTGATGAGGCAAGAAAGGGCGTCAGCCTGACCAAAGTCTGTAGTACGACAGTAGCGAATGTCAAAGTCGTAGCCAAGAAGGATGGTTGCCCATCGCTGAAGTCGGCTGGCTGAGTAGACGGGAATGCCCTTCTTCGAACCGAAGATTGACAGCAATGGTTTGTGATCCGTCAACAACGTGAAGTGGCGACCGTACAACAGTTTGTGAAATTTCTTGACGGCAAACACGAGAGCTAGAGCTTCTTTCTCTATTTGCCCATAGTTCTTCTCCGCGGGGGTTAGCGTGCGAGATGCATGCATGATCGCCTTTTCAGACCCATCAGGAAAAGTATGTGAGATGACGGCACCAACTCCGTGGTTGGAAGCATCTGCAGCAACAAAGATCGGCAGCGTCGGGTCGTAGTGCGTGAGCAACAGATCTGAACTCAGCATCGACTTTAGCTGGGCGAAGGCCTTTTCACAGTCGGGGGACCAGCGCCAAGGCGCATTCTTCTGCAACAGACGGTTGAGCGGGGCCCGTACGTCATGCAGCGATGGTAGGAAGGCGCTATAGTAACTGATCAGGCCAAGGAACGAACGAAGTTGCGATACATTCTTGGGGGCAGGCATCCGTTGGATGGCCTGAATGTTTTCAGGATCTGGATGGCGACCATTGGCGTCAAAAACGAATCCAAGGTACTTGATGGAGTTGAGGAAGAATTGGCACTTCTCGGCCCGTAGGCGAAAGCCATACTCCTGCACGCGTTCGAGTGCTGCGCACACTCGGTCTTGCAGCTCGGCAGGGGAGCGACCCACGATGATGATGTCATCCAAGTACCCAGCTGTGCCAGGGATGCCGGAGAGCATTGCGTTAATCGTTTGTTGAAGTAGGGCCGGGGCGGTCTTGACACCAAAGGGCAGCCTGGTGTATTGGAACAGACCGCGGTGGGTATTGATGATCAACAATTCGCGCGACTCTGGGGCGGCCTCGATCTGCAGATACGCATCAGCAAGATTCAACTTGGCAAAGCAAGTGCCACCATTTAGCAGGGTGAAAAGATCAGCCGGAACCGGTAATGGATAGCAGTTCGGCGTCAGCGCGGCATTGAGACCGGTGGAGAAGTCAGCACAAATGCGGACCGAGCCATTGGGCTTCTTAACCACAACGATTGGAGCGGCCCAGGCGGAGTAGGATACAGGAACCAGAACTCACAATTCCTCTAGACGCTTCAGTTCAGCCTCGACAAGTGGTAGGGCTGCATATGGGACTGGTCGCTTTGGACGGAAGACTGGTTGACTTCCAGGAGACAGATGTAGCACGGCTTGAGTGTATGTGCAACGACCCAGACCGTCTTGGAACACTGGAGCAAAGCGTTGGAGAATGTCCTTGGCTTGGTCTGCAAGCACAGCGGAAATCTGCACCTGACTGCAAACAACGCGGAGCGGCATATCGGCCAACCCAAGTTGTTCAATCCAGTCGAGACCAAGTAGGTTTAGATCAGACTTGGTGATGTAGCAGATCGCAGTGATGCTGGTACCGCGGAACGACACAAAGCATTGCAGCTGCCCAATTAGCTGTACGAGACCACCGCACGCGCTTGTGGCGGACTGGGAAGTCGGCTGCATCGTGGGACTGCCAAGGGACTGCCAGAGTCTCTCAGAGATGATGGTGATATCTGAGGCAGTGTCCAACTGTAGGCGAACTGCATGGCCATTGAGCAAAACGTCAACAAATTTTCGACGACCAGACGCATTAAGCTGGAAAGCGGCCAAGAGACTCAGAGAATTACCAACGGACTGGAGTTTGGACTTGCGTTTTGGCCGGAAACGATGCATGGAATTAGGAATGGCGGGGGTCGGCTTGCCTCCAGAAGCTGGTACTGATTTGCAGAACCCATCACGGTGTCCCACCTGATTACAGCTTTGGCAGCGATGCTGGCGGAAAGTGCAATCCCGGTGGAAATGCCACGCGCCACAGTGCCGACAAGGAGATGGCAGAGATCTCGACTTGGACACTTGCTTGGGTCGTGTAACAGGATGCGATTTGGTCGATGTGACCGTATGGACTGAGAAAGATGAGGCCGGGTTCTGAATCATTGCAGAGTCGTGCTTGAGATTGATCAGCGTTTGGCACTCTGCTGCCAGCTCTTGGAGAGTGGTGGAGTTGCTCTGCTGCACTTTGGACAGGAGACGTGTCCGGATATCAGCATCCTTGGGGGACTGGAGACCGCAGATAAATATAAGGCATTTAAACTGGTCTTCAGTAAGAGAACCGAGTTGAAAACGCCCACACTCACGATTGCCAATGCCCGCATACGTGATGAAATCATCGGAATCTCGTTTGCACAGTTGCAGACACTGAAATCGAGTGTTGAAGAGGGATGATTGCTCACCAAAAATCTGTGACAACGTCTCAGCCGTGTCCTTGAAAGCGACCTCTCGGGTATTCTTGGGGAGGATGAAGTTTGCATAACGCTCGTGTTCAGCCGGACCCAGTTTGCGAAGTAGAAGTCGATCCTTCCATGCATCGTCCTGGGCAGCCAGATCGACAGAGAACAAATCCTCGTATCGCTTGTACCGGGACTCAAAGGTGATATGGGCCTGCGGGTCATACAGGAATTCAGTGATGCTGTCGGCAATGTGATCAACAGATTGTGAACCACCAGCCGCGCTTGATTGGCCCATGGATTAATTGGATAGCTTGACGGTCAGAGCCTCCATCAGCTTCAGCTGCTGCTGCAACATCTGCTTCAAGTCTGCGTACTCGTCAGCCATTGTAGTTGAAAAACTGCGTGGCCAATTTGTTATGACCCGCCTGGTACGTGAAATCTTGTGGAGCGTATGCGCATTCGACCCTTGTCCCCAATACCAACGCGGCAGAGAAGGAGAACGCGACCGGCCATAAAACTGTGTATTAGGAAAATGCAAGTCAAAATGAATTGGAAGTAACGCGTATTTATAACGCCTTACGGTGCTTCGCCGGCGTTCGGCCCAATGCCCTTCGGGAAGAACATTCGAGACGAGCCGGTCGATAATTCGAATATGCTGATCGATCAGGCCCGCGAGGAAAAGCCAATGGAGAGGCGCCACGATTAAGATGACAGCGCAGTAGAGAAAACGCACATGGCCTCCCGTGATTGGCTGGCTCTTGTTTTTGGGAGTGTAGGCGAGTGGCTTTTGGTGATATTTGTTGGACTTGGGGAGGTAAATCGAGGTTATTTGTATAGCTGAGACCTAAATCTTTTACCGATTGGGCCTCCGTTATTTCATTATCCTCGAATATTATGGGGGAATTTTTTGTGTGAGTGCATGGATTAGTGTGTATGGATTGAGTGTACATATGGGAAGGTGGGTTAACTAGGTGACAATCGTACCTAAGCGCAGTTTCGGCTGGTAAAAAGTCGAAGTAATTTGTAGGGTTGTCATTATGTGGTAAGAAGTTTGGAATGCTAGAATGGTTTGGCTTATTCCTATGCCATGCAGGTGGATTTTGGGGTGTGGAGGCTCACCTATAGAAGCTTATTTGCTTCTGGTTAGAGTTTGGAGAACTTCTATTTGTTATATCTATATACTTAGGGTGTTTTGATTGTGCTGGTGTGCTTAATAAGGCCTTTCGGTTTGTGTGCCTTCTTTGGCAGTCGATTTTTAGTACAGGTGGATCGGTTTTGGGGGCGTAGCAAAACTTATATAAAACCGAGAACAAATGACTAAGTAATATAGGAGGGTTAGATGTTTGTTTTGTGATGGGACTTGAAATCCCGTCCGTTTCCGAGCAGCGTGAGATTATCAAACGACTTGTGTTCCTCAATTAGATCTGAGGAGATATCGTTTGTACTCACTGCCCTATCTAAATGTGTACGAAAGAAAGGGACTGGTCCGGAATCAGTAGTAAGGTGTTTTGCAAAGACAGCAGTAGAAAACTCCGCCTTGTCAGTGTCATCGATGAGGAAGATTTCGTTATCGTTTAGCGAAGCTGGAATTTCGTGACCATGCTTCGAGCAAGATCGATAACGGAAGATTCTAGCGAAGGATTGGGCAGGGTCCGGATCACTGCGAGCTAGTGATTCTCTTTGTCTGTCGCGCGATGAACACATCCTCAAGGCCACTTTAAACATTTATGTGTTCTTTGATCAACGGGTAAAGGACTGGTGGGAAAGCCGCACAGCTGCCGTCTTAACTTTTTTGTTTGTCGCAAAGAAAGTGAGGAACAAGGGAATCCGAAGAGATTGACTTGAAATATCTATGACGCACAAATCCTTAAATCGCTTTGGAAACACTGGACATGCCGTCACGAAGAATGTTTGCATCACTAGGGAAGAAAAATCTACACAAATCCGGTGATTCAAGATAGTAAGTTATTACGTTGTTGTCCACGAAATCGCAATTTATTTGAAAGTAAAAAAAAGGGACAACGTCATTGGTAAAAATAAGATGTTTAGTGTGATTATCTCTTGTTAGAGAGCGCAAAAGCTGAGAACATTTAGGTAAATTGAAAAAACCTTTGAAAAGTTGGAAACTAGGTGGGCAGATATTGGAAACCCAATCTATTTCAGGAAGGTTAAAATCCTCATCGATTATCTTTACATCGAAAGCAGACTCCGAAATTAATTTAAGGATTTTACAAAGTTGTACGTCATCATTGGCTGAGAAGTTTTTGGGATTGTAGATACAGCCAGTAATTGCCTTTCTTTGCGGCGTGAGAGTGACAGATGCGAAGCCGAAGTCTCTCGTGAATAAGGAGGCAACCAGGTAACCGAGTGAGTTGGGCAACCATCCCCACGCCTTGTTATGCGGTTTGAACATTCGAAATGCAAGTAATCTATGAAGAGGGGAGAGTCAGGAATTCGAGAATGGGCTCAGACTTCAGTTATACACATAGTATTGGGCGTCACTCCGAGGGCACTGTCCCGATTCGAACCCACGACAGCAGGGGGAGGCTTTAGTACAGCCAACGCTCTAACCATCTCAGCTACGAGGCCCCACAGAATGACGCGAGTTTAATCACATTTGGCTGTACTAGAGCCCCCCTTTGCTGTCGTGGATTCGAATCCCACGGAGGAAACGAGTTTTTCACAATTGGGTTAAAGTGAATTATTTGAAATCTGCCAAAACACCTCTGAATTGTGTGGGCCTTGTAGTCATCTAATGGATTCTATATGTATTACTTGGGAAATCCTGCTTGGTCAGTCAGTTTATCAGATTTTGTGGATTCCAGACGCTGCAGTAGGTTGGGTGAGTAAACTTGAACCAAATGTGATTAAACTCGTGTCGTTCGCTGGGGCCTCGTAGCTCAGGTGGCTAGAACGTTGGCTGTACTAAAGGCTTCCCTTGCTGTCGTGGGGCCGAATCCCACCGAGGCATCGAGGTTTTCACCGTTGAGTCAATGTGGACTTCCAATATGTCAGTGACTCTGGACTCACTGATACTTACTTCCCAAATAAAAATAGTTTACAGCTTACATATCTACCGCCAAATGTTTTTAAATGCCGTCGACGACAGCTGTGCTGCTCAAAACGCACTGGAAATTATATTACCAAATGCTAGATCTGCCATGAGCAAGATGGCCCAAATCGGGACAGTGCCCTCGGAGTGACGCCCAATACTATGTGTATAACTGAAGTCTGAGCCCATTCTCGAATTCCTGACTCTGCCCTCTTCGTAGATTACTTTCATTTCGACTGCATGCGCTGACTGCCTCCAAATTTATGCAGGCCAGACGAGGGCAGAATGCATTGAACAAAGCAAAATTGTCATTTAGTGGTGAGGCAAATACAAATTATGATTGCTCACTGGTAGGGCCAAAACTGCAAGTCCGTCTTTCCTGTTAAAAAACCAGAAGCAGGTTAGAACGAGAGTTGATCGCGGCATGACGATCCGATCATAAGTCTAAAACTGAGTGCCTTGAGGTTCCTTCTCTAGCTTACTGTGTCCTGTGTAATGAGGAGCTTAACCCCACTTACGTAAATGACGATAGTTAGAGCAGTCGAGATAATCATTGGTAGGGACGCGAGGTTGATTTGCTCTTTCAATGTGCACGAATTTAAAGTTCTCTTTCCTCTTTTCCATATATTTCTGAGGATGTAGTCAAGAATAAGCGGAAAGTTTGGAAAAATAAGTTCTATCTTTATGTCGATTTTTACTCTTGACCTGGAGAAGGATCTCCTAGGGTGTATAGCTCCTCATCGATATATCTGAGTCAGTCATTGTCCTGGACAGATACTGAAGAGGCTATTGGCTGGAAACCTTGGGACTATGTCCGCACAAGCTCAAAAGTCGCCCTCCACTCGCAGTCAGTGACCGAGCTCATGAAATGTTAGCCGAGATTCTGAAATATGTTTTCGATTAGGAAAGGATACTTAAGAAGGGTTTTAAAAGTGATTTCACGCAGCATAATCCTATGATATTTCGGACTCTCCGGGATTTCGGCTTTTGAATGTGCATCTTTTCGACCCCCTGTAGAAGCCGTACTTGGCAAAAAGGACCTCGCAGAAAACATGCACAACGATATTCTTTCTCACACAGATTCAGTTGCGATCACGTAATCTTCGCAATTCACACTCGAAGATTGACACACTTCAATTGACGGGTAATTCTCAGCCAGATCAGCCGTTGCATTAGCGTTTAACGATTTAAGTCTACAGGGGGCATTCATTTCACGCAAGTAAAATCATATGTTCCTCTATGTCTTTAAAAAGATGCTAAGTAAAGATCACAAGATTTTGCAATGTATGCGGATGATACTGTATACTTCATGAGGAAAGTTAATAAGCGGACAGATACCATGCTATATGAATCGACATGAGCCGGTCTTAAACAATTCCGTAATAAGAAACTTTTTCAAAACCGAAAGATACCATTTCTTTGAGCATAACATTTGAAGAAAGCGTAATTTGCTACCAAATGTGTTCAAAAGAGAATATCCTTGTGCATGTTTTCTAAAAAATATATTTGAACCTAAAGAGCATCGAAAATCAGTGCGAACAATGCATAATACATATGTAACCGTTTCTAACCAAGTGCAGATTCTACAGGTCGAAAAGCAGTGCATTCAAAAACTAGCATCCTGGCGTGTCTGGAATACCATGGGATTACGCCGCGTGATAATTACCTTTCCAACCTCATGTAAGTAATCCTTCCTAATCGAAAACGCACTTCAGAATTTCTGTTAACATTTCATGAGATCGGTCGCTGACTGTAGGTGCAGAGCCTTACAAACGTACCTGACCGTATGTTATTACCGACAAAGACAAGGGAGATTGGAATGGCCATTTCTGGCTTATTAGCCGTCCTCAGCCAGTCCTACCCAACCCCGAAGTGTGGAACACCCGAGGCTCGAACTCGCGACCTGTTAGTTAGAAGTCCACGCCTCTAACCACTGGGCCACGAGCCCTTGGCCCTATCGGTTTCGATTGGGAATATACAATGAGAGAGTCCGCAAGGCACAACGGAACGAGTGAGTTCCGTAAGAACGATCGATGAGCGCCCCCTACCATTGTAGCTGACTGTGCCTGCTTGGGAACTGTTCCCTTCTTGCGTGGCTGCCACGGTGACAGTCGCTAACGTCGTCTTCTGCGCAAAGTCTCGCCCCCTGTGAGCACTACGGCTGACTGCTGTAACACACCAGCAGACTTGATGGACATAAACCTCTTTGTTTTAATCGGTGATCACTCTTTTGTAGATCAATCGTGACACCTGATCGCGTGCGGACTGCCACCGACGATCAACAATTCGATAAAATTAACCTCCGATATTTTTCTATCCATCCGCTTCCCTATGTATTTGTACCTACGCGGTTCTACGATTTCGTTACTGTTCTCTGTTTTCCACATTCCATTCCAGCGTATATACTTGTACCCGCCGAGTTTACAATATTGTCACCCTTAACTATTTTTCCATCGTTCGTTATCGTTCCCATTTCCGCAAACTTGGTTTATAGCATCAATATTCAACCAGACGTTACCTCTCGCATTTCAATAACCTGCCTGCATTTTCCCACTGTTGTCTACTCCTCACCACCTACTCATGTGTCTGCTCGTGAATGCCTGAATGAACTCTCAAGGACTAGATTCTGTGATTAAGAAGCGGAAGATAAATACATCTTCGAGTGATTCACAGTCTGTTCCCCCCCCCTCCCCCCAAGTGCACAGAACTTTACACTGCATCGCAGACTCGCTGGCGCAAGTTGTAGGCGGGCGCGTGTATGCGCCGGCGTGGCGTTTCAGCGTCTTTACCGCGGTGTTGCGCCATTTTTGATGAAATGATCGCGCTCTTGTCGCCCTATTACCGGCCCTCGGATGCGGATGTGTAGATATGGTTAGATGCATGTCCAGTAAAAACTGACTGAGACTTCAAATCCAGCAATACGAAACACAAGAAGCTTTTTCTTGAAGGGAAAGTCTTGTTGGTGTCATTAAATTTGCTGCCACGCCTTCATTTCCAAAATTATTAGTCAGTGTACATTAGGAAAGATGCATGGAATCCTGAAGAACCCTAACTGCACAGATAGGGATCGAAAGACAGGACCATGTTTACATCGGAATGAGGATATGGTGTGTCAGTGGGTAATATATGCGGTCGCTAAGTAAGTATATGTAATTTTCTTGTGACAGTTGTAATCTCTTCCACCAAGACGACGATGTCGGGTAGTTTGTTTCAGTCTCCCACAACTCGATGTGAGAAAAATGATCTACATATATATATATATATATATATATATATATATATATATACAAAGTTTGATGCACGTTGTCTCGAGGCTGCATCGGCGTCCGCGAAGGCTAACCTCTGGGTGAAAGCGAGCCGTCGGGTAATTTCACGATGTGCGAAGTATGGTTTAATCATTCCTAAACTGCTTATAAGTGTTTCTAGAGATTCTGTTTAGATTTCCATGAACATCAGCAAGTTGGTGATGTAGGATCATCCGCTACTACAACCACGCTGGTGCACACTATATACAGTGCGTGACCTATCTCATGAAATGTTGGCTGAAATTCTGAAATGCGTTTTTGATTAGGAAGGATTACTGGGTCGCGGTTGTAATACTGATTATCTTAAAGCACACTCTTATAACATTTTGGACTCGGCAGGATGTCGGCTTTTAAATGCACTTCTTTTCAATCTCCTGTAGAAAGCGTGCTCGGTAAAAAATGACTACTTATCTAGCATGCATTTTTCCCATTGATTTTCAATGGTCTTGGAAATTCAAATATATTTTATAGAAACCATAGACAAAAATACGCTTTCTTTTAGTCAATCAATAGAGAATCACGTCTTTTTTATATTTTATACTTAGGGAAGGAGTATAATTAGGTTGTAAAAAAGTTTCTAATTGCCGAATAATTTGGAGCCTGATCATTCGTTGCATTAGCGCTTAGTGATTTCAGTCTACAAGGTGCATGCGTTCCGCGTAAAGAAAATCACATATTTTTCTATGCCATTAAAGAGATATCATACAGGGTCCATAAAATTTTGCAATGGATGGGGACCATGTTTTACATTTCATGAGGAGCAGTGGTAAACGGCCAGGTACGATTTTATGTGAATGGACATTTCGCGGTCTTAAAAAGTCTCATAATTAGAAACTTTTTTAAAACCCACTTATAATTCTTCCTTAAGTATAGACTATAAAGAAGACATGATTCTCTATTGATTGACAAAAAGAAAGAATATTTTTGTTTGTGGTTTCAATAAAATATATTTGAATTTCCAAGACCATCGAAAATCAATGGGAAAAATGCATGCTACTTAAGTAGTCATTTTTTTTACCCAGCACGCTTTCTACAGGAGATTGAAAAAAGTGCATTTAAAAGCCGACATCCTGCCGAGTCTAAATTGTTATAAGAGTATGCTTTAAGATAATCAGTATTAAAACCGCGACCAAGTAATCCTTCCTAATCAAAAACGCATTTCAGAATTTCAGCCAACATTTCGTGAGATAGGTCACGCACTGTAGGTTTTTTTCGTCGGCGCATTTCGTCACTTCCATTTTTATAAATGCATCCGACAGGCCGCAGTTAAGCACTTGTAATATTTAAGAGGCCTGAAGACATATAGTCAAATCTTGTTGCTTCCTTTAATTATGGGGTTTATGTTGGCTTGTTTCCAATCCAAATGCAGAACCCCCGCCTCCAATGACGCTTTAAGCACTTTGGAGAGGCGGAAGGCCGGTTAGTAGGCGAGTGAGTCCAACACCTTTGCAGAGATACCACTTGGATTAGGTGAGCCAGTGGCCGTAGATGTCCCGACGCTTTCCTTGGTTAACCTATCGTTGTGATACCCTTCTAGCCATGATGCGAGTTATCCCAGCGGGAGTATTTAGTAGTCCCTCGAAAATGGGTTGCCAGTATGAGGATGCGATTGCAGGGATGTTAGACAGGGAGTAGGTTTCTCATTTCATTTGGCTCTTTGAGCATGGTCGAAGATGGTTTTTCGGTTTAACTGAACTTTTTTGACTCAGGTTAGATAAAAGGTTGCACGGTCCTCGTCAGTTGTGCTGCAACACTTGTTTCGCTTGTTTTTTTTTAAAACTCAGGTAAGAGTTGGGACTGTGGGACTGTTGGGACTGTCGGACAGTACAAATAAGGCTGAGCACTTTTCTCAATTTTTCCGATCCGTTTTCACAAGAGAAGCAGACTTTACCCCATTTTATTCTGAGAACATGAGAGATCCCACTATCGAAAATATTGTGTTTCGAGAAGAAGCGATTTTGGAAGAACTGAAAAGCTTGAAGGAATGTAAATCTCCCGGTCCGGACGAGATCCCAGCAAAGCTGCTCTTTGAGCTTGCCCATCAGCTGGCCAAGCCACCATCCTTTCTGTGCCAGAAATCGTTTGATGCTGGAATTCTTCCCACAGACTGGAAGACGGCCCACATTACACCCCTTTACAAAAGCGGTAGTCGTGCCCTGGCGACAAACTACAGACCCGTCAGTCTGACATCAATCTGCTGCAAAGTGATGGAGAAAACCATCAAAAAGGCTTTGATGGTTTACTTGGAAACCCACAACCTTTTGTCTAATGCACAATATGGTTTCCGTAGGGGAAGATCATGTGTTACGAACTTGCTATACACAATGCAAAGTTGGACACGAGCACTGGACGCAAAACACACCGTGCATGTTGCCTATATTGATTTCCGGAAGGCGTTTGACAGTGTTCCGCACCAGCGTCTCCTACACAAGTTGAGAATTATGGGCATCGGTAGCAAGCTTCTCAAATGGATCGAAAATTTCCTTGTCGGCCGCTCCCAAATTGTCTGCGTAGAACAACAGCAATCAAGGTGCACCTTCATAGAGAGTGGGGTCCCACAGGGCTCGGTGCTCAGACCAACCCTCTTTCTCTTGTTCGTCAATGATTGCGTAGATGGGTTGGACTGTGATTGTGCCATGTTTGCGGATGACATAAAAATCTGGAAAGTCATCCAGAATGCTGCCGATGAGATCAACTTCCAAGAAAATCTTTGTCGATTGGACGAGTGGTCCCGCAGATGGCTCTTGTCCTTCAATTTGAACAAATGCGCCATTCTGCGCCTCGGAAATCAGACCCCTAGTACGCGGCAATACCATCTGAACGGAATGCCACTCCGAGAAGCAGAAACTCAGAAAGATCTCGGAGTTTGGGTTGCAGACAGCCTAAAGCCTTCTACACAATGCTGTAAGGCGGCCAAGGCCGCAACGTCAATGCTATTTGCCATCAAGCGGGCATTCGTAGTTTTCGATGAAGACTGCTTCACCAAAGTCTTCGGCACGTTTATAAGGCCCCATCTCGAATATGCAATTCAGGCCTGGAGACCGTGGACTCACCAGGATTACGATCTGCTCGAAAGGGTGCAGAGACGAGCAACAAAATTAATAAGAGGTCAAAGTGCACTACCATACGAGATCCGCCTAACTAACCTTAATCTCTATCCTCTGAGTTATAAGCAGTTGCGCGGAGACATGATACAAACTTTCCGTATCGTGCGCGGCTTGGATTGTGCCCTTCAGCGCGATGACTTTTTCCAACTCGCCATTACAACTCACCTCCGGGGACATCCCTTCAAGCTACGTGTGCCACAGGGTAGACTGAATGTGAGAAAATATTTCTTCTCCAACCGTGTCGTGGAACGGTGGAATAACCAGCCCGAGACGGTTGTTATGTCTCAATCTGTGGAGACATTTAAATGTAGCCTTGACAGATATATGCTGCAGCAACAAGCGGACTATGTGACTTTTTAGCCATGAGACCAGTGACATATGTGAATCAATGTATGCATTCACTTAATGCTGTAATTTCTTCACATTTTTGCTTGTTTATCGATTTTTTATGTACAAATAGGGGGTTCAAAGGCGTAAGCCTATTTCCCTGAAATACACTGACTGACTGACCTTTCTCCAAGTTGCCTCTCTCCCCTTGACTTGTTATCTCAGATGCTTCCGATTGGTATCTGGAGATTCGTAACAACCCCCTAAGTGAACAAAAGCTTTATATCAGACGGTAAACGGAGGTTTTGAAAAATCCGTGTTTTGATCAGATTTGAGCGTAGTCTTCTAACCTGTATTCGGAAAGCAGTCTGTAATTCTTGAGTAACCACTTTTCCATATGCATATTTTGTTCGTCGGTCGCCCGAATTTCAGGTTGGAAAGAGATTGTACGGTGGGACACAAAAACATGGGCCCCTCGTATTACAGGTTGCTTTGCTCTAAATTTCATGTTTATGGTTAGTATTCGGGGATGAGGTTCAGGGAGGGGGTTGTGTCAAGGTTGAGAGGGACGGGGTAGGTGTTAGAGTTAATGTTTGGTCACGAGGGTAGGTACCCCCCCACGGAATTTAGCGCGAGGCCGCCTGTTGTACGGAGGGTTCATATTCTCGTATCCAGACGGTTGTATTCCCATGCGAGAACGCGGTGTTCGCCGTGTCCAAGCCCAGAAAATCAATTCCGTCTTCAGTGAAAGTTCACGCTGTGAGACTGACGGTCACCACGGAATTGCGTGTCAACTGTAACGCATTCAATGAAAAGCGAACGAAGAGACTGTGCTATGCCTGCTCTTAAGTGTTAAAACCGGACGCCAAAGGAAAAATCTACTTGGAGAAGAGTTTTTGTCGACGACAGGACGGTGATGTCGTCCGCCCCTCTTAGGGTAGAAATATCCCACCTCAGATTGCTCAGTCGCACTTGGACTGTACGCTGTAACAAATCGAACTACAACCTACCTGGGCTAGCTTTATGCGTTGTGTCCTATCACTGGGAGTAAGTTTCAGAATGCCCGCTAATGAATAGTGTTTATTCAACTTTAAAGGAGTATTAACTTAATTACTAGACGTTCCACAAAATTAGAACACAGCATAGGGGCGTCGCAACCTCCTTGCGGACCTGATAAGTTGAACTTTATGGCAATATGAATAAACATTTAAAACCCAGGACAAAACGAAAAAATCTTTGGTTCACAAGTGAATAGTCAGTGGATCCCAGCATTTTTACGAGAGAACATTTAGTGAAGACGAGTATTTATGCTTATTTCCGGTCAGTGAATGTCTTTTCAAGTATTTTTATATTGTACTATCGTTTCTAAACAGTCACAAATATAACCCGAGAAAAGGACGACAATAAGGAGTACAGAGGTTGAAAGAAAAGTGGAAATATACAACTATATTAACCTTGAACTTGGAGAAGAGACAAATTTTCCTCAGCATGCCGGGGAGGAATGGTATTGTTTTATCTGTTTCTAGGACTTGCCATGATATTATCATTATAGTGCTACTGAAGTACTTGCAAGTAGCGTTAATAAACGTAGGAACACATTTTGGTTCGTGAACGTATGTGTGAGCAAGGATTGCTGTAGACCCTAAGGCGATCACCGGAAGGGGTGCATATATACTCTATTATTTCAAATAAAAATAACTGTCACCCACCCTTAGAAACTGGTGCATCCTCTGCATATTTACAGTGCGTGACAGATCTCATGAAATGTTAGCCGAAATTCTGAAATGCGTTTTCGACTAGTAAGGATCACTTGGGTGGGGTCGTAGTACTGATAATCGCGGAGTATTGTCCTATGATACTTGGGAATCACCATGATGTTGGCTCTTGAATACAATTCTTTGCGACTTCCTGTAAAAATTACACTCGGCAAAAAGGACCGCTTGAGTGGTATGAATTTTTCCCATTTATTTTCGGTGGCGTTAAAAACTCAAATATATTTTTTAGAAAACATGCACAAAGTACGCTTTATTTTGCTCATTTTGTATCAAATCACGCCGACTTTACATTTGGTACTCGAAGAAGGTGTACCTTTCGGTTTTAAAAAAAGTTCCTAATTGTGAGATTCTTCAAGGCCATGCAGTCTTTATCCCTACAGCCTAAAAATCTGTGCGTGGATTAATGCCCCTCATGAAGTGTACAACATAGTCCGCATCCACTGCAGCACTTTACTATCTGTACTTATTTTCTTCATAAAATCATAGAAAAATACGTGATTTTACTTACGCGGAAGGTATAAACCTTGTAGACGTAAATCGCTATACGCTGCTGCAACGGTTGACCTGGCTCAAAATTATTCTGGAATTGAAAAACATTTAAAACCTTATCATACCCTCTCTTCGAGTGCAAGCTGTAAAGTTAGTCTGATTTGCCACCAAATGAGTGAATGAAGGCGCGTTTTTATGCATGTTTACTATAAAATATATCCGAGTTTTGAATGCCACCGAAAATAAATATGAAAAATCCATACCACTCAAGCGGTCCTTTTTGTCATGTGTAATTTTTACAGGAAGTCGCAAAGAATTGCATTCAAGAACCAACATCATGGTGCGTCCCAAGTATCATAGGATCATATTCCGCGATTATCAATATTACGACCCCACCCAATTAATCCTTATAAGTCGAAAACGAATTTCAGAATTTTGGCTAACATTTTATGAGATCTGTCACGCACTGTATTGTGGCCATCTCGATGAACACACTTACAACTCCCGTCACCCTACCTAGGAAAGGTGTTTTGACTACCAGTAGGCGAAGCCGTGCAGAGCTGTCAGCCAGAGGACGCAAATGCTAAAAAATTCTTTCTAAACCTAAGACTGTTTACCAGGTTGGCAAGCTTTTTGCTTAGACTTCAAACACGAAAGCTGGTAGATGTCGTCACACAAAAAGCCACTGTGCCACAGTAGAGGTTACGCAAATAGCACTTCAACCAACATAAAAAGTAAGCGAAAAGAAACAAAGTCACGGGGTTGCTTCGAAGAGCCTTTGTCGTTTTTTATGGCCCTTTGTTGTGATGTGTGAATTTCTTCCTTATACAGAAATGGTCGGACCCCAACCGTGTGTCCTCGTGAGTTCGAATTTCTTTTTTAACCGAGTGACAGACAGTGGTCTTTTCCATTTACGCTTATTTGAGATCGCCGAGTGAATATAAAAAGCCGTTTTTGAATTTCTGTAGTTTATGTGTTCAAATTGAAATGTCACGCGCTAGAGGCAACCGCCTTACGCGAACAACGCCTGGGAACGGGGCTCTGAAAGGAAGGAGAGGGGGACAGGGATTTGCAACGTTCAGGTTCGTGGAAGTGAGATCCGAAGCGGAGGACGCTAACGCCCTATACATAGCCTCTTGAAGGAATTGGCGGACGATTATCCCAGAAGGACTGGTTTAGGCACTGTGGATGAGTCGGACAATTCACATGACACAAACATCTGCATGACAATGCTAGACATCGATAAGGACCCCGCTAGGCTTTCAGATGTTTAACTTGTATCTTACATATCTAAACATCGCGCAGACCTCCATTTCGTCGTGTATAGGGATTCTTTAGTGTGTGTAAGGGACAACTGCCCGGCCTGGGTAAGGTTTTCCAGCAATTTGTTTATTTGACAAATAAATATTTTTTACATTAGGTACATTAATAAACGTGTGCGATATTGACGAACATCTGCTGGGCAGTACAGGGTAAGATATGGTTATGTAGCCCTACCTGATGGAAAAAATAATGTTAGAGTTAGGGTTAGGGGTTGGAGTTGGGGCTAGGTTTAGGGTCCAGGGTTAGGGGTTAGGGCTAGAAGTTAGTGCAACTACTTCTCGACCACTCAAAGTACAGCCGCGCACTCCCAGTGGCTTTTCGTTCCGCATACAACTACTTGACCTCGTCACCTGTGCGTTCCTCGGCTCCACCTGTAAAAACTTCTATTACCACCGGTCCCCTACTACAGGTGGCTGGGCTTTGTCTACTTCAGGTGGGACTACATAACTACATCTGACCCAGGACAGTTCTGTTTGAAACAAGGGTGCCCAACTTCGGCCAGACTGAGTCTTCCCCACCAGAAAGATTGAAAACTTATAGTTTGGAGGAAAATCAAAAGTGGGCTCCGGAAACTCTCCAATCATTTTGCTGCATTTTTCATCAAAAATTATTACACTTCCCGTTTCTTGCCTGTCCGTTCGCTGCTGTTGCGGAAACTTGATCGTGTCCGCTTTCAACACCGCAAAAAAGCGTAGTTACAGTTTGCGACCTCCTAAATGGCAAGGCAAATTCCATCCGTCCACGGCTATGAATGTTGCCACAAAGTCAATGAAGTTGCTGAGAATTCCATGAATGAAGATGATTCTAGAGAAATCAGCCAGCAGTGAAGGCTAAATCAAGAACAAAACCAGGCCACCTGTTTCGTCCTTCGGGCGACGGGGCGTAGGGGAGGAAAAGATTGGCTCGCAAAGATGGAGGGCGTTTGATATTGTGGGCAAATTAGAAATGAATAGATCAGGTCCAGGGTTAGCTCTTGTGACACTACAGCCAGTCAGCCATCATTTTGCCGCTGTTATTCAGTATCGATGAAGAGAATAGATTCCGAACATGGAGATCTAATTAGGTAGGCCAGTGTCTTTCGAAAGACATCCCTTACGTCGACATTGCCCTCAGGAACTTCTCAATACTGGCTCTGGAAGGGCAGAATAAGGATTCGTCTAGTTCGCCCGCGTGCTCTGACTCTCTGTCAGTCTTCCGCAGTTTCATCGAGAACTGTAATCAGGTTTTTCTCTTCCTATTCTTACCTACCGGTCAGAATTTGGTTTGTTATCTCTGGGTCAGCTGCCATCATTTCAAAAGCTCTCTTACTTCAGACCCTGATCTTGAAATTGATGGTGAGCGGCAGAGCAGTTTATCAGCGAGCGAGAACTCGAAAAGTCAGACGAATAAACTCCTTTTTCTAGCGATCGCAACTAATTCTTTGGCAGTTCCGGCTGCCCGTCGATATCAGTACTCTCTCACCACATCCCTACTCGCCGAAATCGCCCACGGGACGGATATGGACCCGATGGACGTCAACTGCACACATGCGTTCTTGCTATCCATTCGGGTCTGACGTACTGCCTCTGTCGAAAGTCGGGTCTACACGTCTTTGCTCCTCCTACTCGCCTACGCAGGAATCTTCATCCGTATCCCCTTGACTATTACTATCGGTTCCACCACCAAGAGTGTCTCCTGCATTTGTGTTATCCATCTGGTGCTTAATCATTCAACAATCAAGTTTCCGGCACTAAAGAGAAGCTAACGGAGATCTTCGGTCGACCTCATAGTTGAATGATGGCATCCGCGTGCGCTGAGCCAATTTGGGAGGATTTCATGGGATTCAGTCCCTGCCACATGGGGCACAATTTCACCTGTGCTATGGAACTTTGTATGACGGTGTTGAATAACCCCTTGCAGGGGGACACAGTCTTTCCAGCTCACACCCAGACATTCCATGCGCTTCGCACATTATCGCCTCCGGTACTGCAGGCGTTATCTCTGCAGGGTTCACGGTGGCTCATTCTACTGTCCCACAGGAGGCCGGAGAGGGGGTGAACCAAGATTATGAGGTTAGTTATCAATGACGCCGGTCGAACACGGGAATATGGACCCCCTGTGCCACAAGCGGCTTTGCGCTAGATTCTGTGGGAGGGGGGGTGGAGTGGCTATTACTGTACCCCAACTGTAACCCTGACACTAACCCTCATACTCTTGACTCTCCTAACTCCAACCACCCAACACTAACCCAACCTTCACCTCGGAATTTAGGGCAAGACCATCTGTAATATGTTGGGCTCCATATTTCCGTGCAATACCATAAAGGCCTTAAAGGATAATAGAAACGCACAAGAATTAGAGTGCGCTATCACAGACTGTCTCCCGCCACCACGAAGAACTCACGTTTTCCTCCAATTATCGTGCATACCTCAAAACTGACGCCCAAGTGTAGATAATAAAATTTACGGGAAGACACAAGTCGGCAAATGGGATCTGTAGTGGACAGCCATAATGGCTACGTCACGCCTCTCGCTAGCGTCTGCACCTACGTTCTGGCGACAGCCTGCTATGGCACGCAAGTCTGCCCGGTTTCAATTTGTCTCGTTGCAATTCACTGTCTGCACCACACATTCGGTCAATTTTCTGCCTGCACCACGCGAGGCTTGTCACTACCTTCGCGTGGGCTCGGAGCCAATCAACGCACCTTATATCGCTGGTTGCTACATTGGCGGGCACAGCCAGACCACTAGCATAAACAGTCTGCCACGACACTTTTGCAGCGGCGACCTTCGCGACACAAGACTCGTCGCTCTCGCGGATGCCGCCTCCGCGGCGCCGGACGCATCCTCGTCCGGTTGCCAACTTTCCCCTTCACTATTCTGTACAGAATAAAATGTCCTAACCAAATGGCGTCCTGCTTCTAACAACTTGGGATATGGCCTGAAGTTGTGGCGTACTGAGCGTACACCATCACCGCTTAGTCGCTACAATCCCAAAACCCTTATGCTTCGTACTTAAACCCAATTTGCCCTTCCTGGCGAGGAAAACGTGAATGGTTAAGTCGTCAAGGGATGAGTCTGTTTTAAATATCAAGTACGGGTCATTGCTGGGGACTACGGGCGTCCCTTATTGTGCTGCAAGTATTGAACTCTGTTAGTTTGGTGGGGTTGGAGGAAGCTCATCTTAGACAACAAGGAGGAGATGCATCTCCACGCCCAGAAGTACTATGTTTTGTACGATTAACAAACTCATGAAGTGCTGAAGACTTGGAACCACGATCAGAAAAGAAACTTGTGTTCCCGCTTTAGTCCTATACGACGTCTAGCAAGGTTTCCACTGCTCCAAAATCTGATACTACAAGTCTATTAAGTGTACGTGTATGAAGCCGAGTCGCGAAGAGTTTTGAAAGTTTGATCATCGCCAATGACGACGTCCACCACTGCTCCACAACAGCAGGGGTGAGTTGTGCGCGAATTTGTTAGTAGTGAGTCCGGCAAAGGAAAGGAGGCTGGACTGACCACTTCGAGCTGATTTTGGATCCCCAGTTGACCATCCATCTCCTTACTTCAGATCCTGCGGGCATGACCTCGGAACACGGGCTATTTGATAAATCAGAGCTAAGTTAAACACACTGTCATTGAACCGCAGTATCGCCGCCCTGTTGACTACGATTGGGAGCATTCGGTCGCATCGAAAGGACAGTCGTCGGTCTAGCCTGGTGGTAGAATGAAAAGCCAGCAAATTCATGTTTGTCCCGATCCCTCACAGGACTTACGAAATCCGATCCTAAATCAAGGTTGTAGCTCGTAGATTTTGAGGATGCCTCTCACGCCATCCAAGAAACTTATATTTTGCCGTCCATACAATTTTCCAAGAGGTCCAGTGGTTGGATAGTCCGCCCCTCCTAATCGATGATGAAAACCGTTATCGGATTGTGCTTATGAGCTACGTGGTGAATGCAGAGCTACGATGGTTAGCGTTTATAGGCATTGCTAAGTCCCCTGTAATATCAGTCCTTGCCCTAGACGCAGGCCGATAACAGAGCATTTTAACGTACTGTGGACTGTGCCGGCGGAATTGATCGGGGAATTAGTGTTGAGCGTTTCGAGGTGGACACTAGAATGTTCAGACAGGGCGATCCGGGCCCGGAGGGTTCGCTCACAATGCAACCTCGTGACGATGGTTTTCCGCGGCAGCGTCAAATCCGAGTTGCTTTCTCTTGATAGCGGTGCGATGGATGCGAAGGTTCTTCATGCAGGTCAGTGCAAAGCTTAACAGTGTGGTGACAGCGAAGACACCCAGGAAGGCGTTAGAGGCTGACAAACTGTTCCTCGAAATTTCAATTTTGCCTTTTCACCGTTTCTCCTTTGCCTCCTGCGCTCGTTTGGCATGGGAAGTTGCAGTCTTACTTTGCACACCAGGTCGCCATGGCTGCGAATCTTGTGCTAGATGCTTCCAAGCCTCCTGAGTCGTCCCCGGGGTGTTTGAGCAAAGAGTTTAACGCGTCTTGATGCCGTTGCTCCCATCTTCCTTGTATGAAATAACCTGCAGCAAGGATTATATAGAAAAGCTGCTTCGATGGGCGTTGATTTAGCATCCTCACGACGTAGTTGCATTGTCGTAGTTTGATTTGCACTTTCACTGCAAATGCTCCCAGAATGTCAGTCTGGCAACACTGTCCGCGTCTACCCGAGAAGTGAATGGTCTGAAAATGAAGAGATTGTCCATTTTCGGCAAAGATGCAGTGACAGAGTTCCAGTAGTCTTAAAACTCGTCTTTCGGATAGTCAAGGCTGGTTGTCGTGAGGGAATAAATGCTGATAACTTGGCCGATTTTCCCCCAAAGATAAGTCATGGTGTGATGGGTCAAAAGTTGCTCTCGGACGGGTAACCGACGTTTGGCAGATATAATACTAGGCGACGACCTCCCCCCCACCTTGTACCGTTCATAAGGAAACCGTTCCGGGTACGCGATCCCCCACTTGGTCATCTTGTTTTGTGAAATCTGTTCTTATCTGAGAAACTAACAGGGGACAAAAACGACGCCTTGGTCGTTGGGTTAACTTAGAGACGATGCATGCAGTATGTTATTACCGACAAAGACAAGGAAGACTGGAATGGCCATTTCTGTATGGACCAGAACGGTTTGTGTGAGTGAATTAACTCTAGCAGAAGGTGCTAGAGGTTAAACGTTACTGGCATACTGTTTCGCCTTCATTTACTGCTCCCTAACGGCCAGGGTTGATTGTGTCGAAGTTGTAAGCCTGTAATATCCCTACTCCAGCCGCCAGCTGCATTCTATTTGCACGGCCCTCAGCCAATCAGAGCTACCCAGGTCTGTCAGTTAACTTCAAAGCCGACTCGGACATGCGCTCACTCGAGGCGCACCACTGACGTTTGTGGAGCCTGATCCCCTGCGCCGGACCAGGGCCTTTTGTCCAACTGCTAACTTGTTACAACTCGTTCTTCAGTCTACTAGCGTTTACATTTACATCTTTCTATTCGGGACCGGATCTGAAGTTCGTAGTAGCTACGGTTTGCCTATGACTTAAGCTGCCGCGACAAGCCTGCATTTATAAGGGCATCTAGTCTGGCCACTTTCTCCCCAAAGAGGCTGTCAGCGGTCCCCTATATCTCGCTGATTAAACCACCAGAAGACTGCGGAAGTCCGTCCTAACTTAGTAGCATGTGAATATAAAACGGTTCGATTTAATCTGGGCTGTCCGCGGGAGGTTGCATAGCCCATTGTAGCAGGATTCGGAAACTGCGGTTAAACCGACTGGAGTTCAAGTGGCAAGGATGACTTGAGGGTGACGCTGACTAATATGATGACCACTTCGGCGGCCTTGGTGCACATCTCTCTTTTCCACACATGGCGGTCATGTGGCCAGATTGGGACACGTAGATTGGGAGCCAGATGGGGCGCAATTTCCGAGAGTCAGAGCATGGTTGGCACCTCTAAATCAACAGCGGCCTGCGCTGTAGATAGACGGAATCAAAACCATGGTCAGACTGGCTTACGACATGCGTTAATGGAGTTGCGCAGAGCACGCGCGAGCACATAAATACTGGCACACACTGGGGGGTGGGAGGGGGTATACTGGCACACTGCGTCAGCCACTGCGCCCAATCGTGTCATCCGTTTGTTGGCAGGTTGGGACAGTCGACCTGTTCTTGGAATAGGGAAGAGAATGTGACGCCGGTACTGGGAAATCCATTCTCGGGACACATCAGGACACTTCTCATTACAGAAGACCTCGTGTGCTTGGATTTTTTATGGCGAGCCAGTAGTCATGATTTGGAAGGTTGCCAACTGGAGAGGATAACTCGGTCTTCATTGAGCGCACTTTGGGAGTGACCGGAGAACTCAGAGTCAGCCTGCAATGGCTGCTTATAAATGCGGCCTATATGGCATTCTCAGTTATGTAAGATCCATGTCGACCTCATAGAAGCATGGCACATTTAGTAGGAATCAGACCGTATGTGGCACGCGTAGACCGACAGTTTAGCCTTGTCAGCCACCATACCTGAGCCAGTTTCTGGTCGTCCTGACAACGCTAGACAGCGCCGTTCGCGCTAGTGAGACTGCCATAGTAGATTTTATCAAATAACAGATGCTCACTCGGAACACCTCCGAAACGTACGGAGAGAGGCTGGCAGAATCGAAGATTATGCAACCTCCGCATTTTCGTCTGATCGTTTGCAGTAATTTGGGGCGGTCCCTTATGGAGCGGTTTTCCTTGGTGGAGCTCCGGAGCCTAACATGATTCGATTTTTGTAAAAGTGGACCGTGTCATGTCAACTCGATCTAAAATTCATTAGCGTCCGACTTTAAAGTGCATCATTTCATGATCAGAATAGCTGGTACGCTAACACATAACAAAATTAATTTCCATGTTTGTGCACACTGAGCTGTAAATATTGCATTCTTAAAAAATTAACCATCTGCTAAGAAGGTTTAGAATTGCCCATATTCATGTGGTTATTTCTTCTAATAACGTCATGCTTATGGGCAACAATGACAGTGCGCTAACTTAGGACGTCGTCAGCAGTGCCTCCTCCTCCTCCTCCTCCTCCTCCTCCTCCTCCTCCTCCTCCTTCACTTACGCATACACCCGGGACTCGAAATTTCGCCCTTGTTCGCGAACTTGGTTCATTTTGCACGGAGCAGGCGCGTGTGTGGCACGCGTAGACGGACTGTTTGGCTTCTTCAGCCCGAGCCGGCTTCTGGTCGTCCTGGCCTCAATTTGGCCGCCAGGCCCAGAAGTGGTAGAGTATCCGGCAGATGCAATGCAAGTCTGCTATTATTGTAACCAAATTCACCCCCAAGTCACCATCTCTGTGCCCAACACGCTGTAGGGCAAACGGTAGACAACGCCGTTCGCGCCCGTGGGGCTGTCGGAGGAACCAAACCGTCTGTGATGCGCGTAGACGAATTGTTTGGCTTTGCCAGTCTTGCGGGTGAGGAAGAAGTGCGGCAGGTGCTGTGAAAGTTTGCTTCATTATGAACTAATTGACGCGCATTCACCGGTTCTGAGCTCACTCCGTGGGGAACGAGATGAACATCCCCGCTCACGGCGGTCGAATCGTCGGTTGCGCTACCATAACCCAATCAGATTTCACACACAAATTCACCGGCGTTAGAAAGACACTGGCTGGCCTCACCAGGATGCGCCAATCACCCAGACGGTGATAGCTGCAACCAATGGTATAAAGTCACCGAGCAGTACCCCGGCTATTCCAACTTCCACCTTTGGACCGCATTAATCTAAGAAAAATGCCATCCGTCCAAGAGCAGACTGTGATTCCCCGTTAGGCTTTTTCAGGCCGAGCAGGCTTCTGGTCGTCCTGACCTAAATCTTGCCACCAGGCCCAGAAGGGGTAGAGGGCTCGGCAGATGCAACGCAAGTCTGCTATTATTGTGGACAAATTCACACCCAAGTCACCGTCTCTGTGCCCACCACGCTGTAGGGCAAACGGTAGACAACACCATACGTGCTAGCGGGACTGTCGAAGGAACCAAGCCGTGTGTGGCACGCGTAGACGGATTGTTTGGCTTTGTCAGCCTGGTGGGCGAGGGGGAAGAGTGTGGCAGGCTCTGCGCACGTTTGCCTCACTATAAACGCGCATTCAGCGGTGCTGAGCTCACCCCGTGGGGAACGAGGTGAACATCCTCGCTTGCGACGGTCGAATTCTCGGTTGCACTACCATAACTCAATCAGACTTCATATACAAATTCACCGGCGTTGAAAAGACACTGGCTGGCCTCACCAGGTTGCGCCAATCACCCAGACGGTGATTGCTGCAACCAATGGTATAAAGTCACCGAGCAGTACCCCGGCTATTCCAAATTCCACCTTTGGACCGCATTAATCTAAGAAAAATGCCATCCGTCCAAGAGCAGACTGTGATTCCTCGGAGAGCTTTCCAAGCAGCGCAGTAGCGAAGAAATATTTAAGGACGGCGGCACGGAGGTCTAGTAAACGGCTGTGCACAGAGTCGCTTCTGCCGCTTAGCTAGCACGACACTGTCGAACGCTAACGTTGACAGTGAAGTGTTCGCTGTCTTCATTATAATCTGTAATTCAATTTCGCCGGGCATAAAAATGTGCCTCCATCGGGTGCGTGAGCATCAGAGGCACACACACACACACCACCGGACTCCACAGCCTTCAGAAGAGCAAGTAAGAAGTCAATGATCCCAAGAGGCTGGATGCTACAACCGGTGAACCCCAGTACTTCCTGATGGGTGACAGAAAGGCCGAGAAGCGACTCGGGAAATCAATCGGCAGGGACGCCCAAGACAGAGTAAAACAACCAGGGACTCAGGAGATGCAATTGCCATCTAATTCACGCATGCCAGCGCACAGGCAAACACCGCCGCTCTGTTGAAAAATAAACAGTAGGCGGAAAGCCAGGTAATCAGAAGAAAAACGACCGGAAATGGCTTCCTGATAAGACAGATATAGGAACCACGTTATACGCTTGGTGAAGGGGATACGACGATGGAAGCTATAAATATATACCTGTCTACCTCTCTCTCAGGAAAGAAAGAACAGTGCAAAATCGAAATTGTGAGCAAGGAAGTTGTTTGACAAGAAAAAAGTACTAAGGCTTCAAATCGCAAAAAACAGAATGCAAACAGGCCAAGACATGAGGGTTAGGAGGGAACATCTGAAAAAAAAACCGGGGACATATCGCCGCCGAGGGGGGAATAATATCACAGGTCAGCGGCAGGAGAGTCGGGGTTGGATAACAGCGTGGCTGGAGTTGGGAGACTGGTTCCTGATCTGCTAGTGGAGACTAACCAGGCAAAATCTGTTGAAGAGGTGATATGGCAAGCTGGGTGTGTGTGTGTGTGACGAGGACGATGATACTAGCTGTCTAAAAGAGATCCAGAGTTCGTTTCAGGTTGCGTTTCTTCCACAGCGGCAGTTGGGAGAACTCAGCTCTGGTCATTCGAAATGCACGCTAAATAAGGAAGAGAAGAGGTTAAGACAGCGAGACTAGTGGGGTTAAGTTGGTGGGACTGACTTATGTGGCCCCACGTAACAGGACATAGGAATAGGAACACCCTGCAATACGGGTGGCTTTGAGCTAACTTCCGGTGAAATAAGGGTTGGGGCTAGGGTTAGGTTAAGGATTAGGTTTAGGACTAGACTTAAGGTTAACGGTAAGGTAAGCCAGGATGAAGTTTAGGGTTACGTTGGGACTAGTGTTTAGAATTTAGTGTCATGAGCAACGGTATAGAAAAGGACCTCACTTAACAGTCAGTAAACTGTGGATCGTGCCATACGTGATTTATGATAAAGGAAGTTTTATGGATGGGGCAGCACGCTAGACAGTAAGCTGACAAAATGAAAGAAAACACAACAATTGTTTGAATCCCTGCCGAAAGTCTTATCCTACGCTATTGTACGAGAACGAAAACGGGAGTAGTAATCAAACAATGACCAAAAAGCAAATTTCACCCAGTAACGGATTTTGAGTTAGAGTGTGAGGTCGTGGGAAGTAATCGTCGTTGACAGTGTAATTTCTGGAACAGCCTGCAAATGTATGCCAAGATAAAACCTCATATGACATTATCCACAGTCTACTGACAGTTAATTGGGGCCCTTCTCTATACCGTTGCCGTGCCATGGTTTAAGTTAGGTCTAGGGTCAAGATTAGGGCAAAGATTAAGTTTTATATTAGGGTTATTGTTAGAGTTAGGACACGAAAATATTTAGTTCTTTCTGGAATTATGTGCAGGTCCACCTATTATTTTGGCTGGGCGTACCTATTCCCATGTCCTGTCCAGGGGGCCATATAAGCCAGTCCTACAGCTAGGTCACCCGAAGGTGGCATTCTGAGTGAGGTATCATCCTAAGAAATCAGTAGGACTGAAAAGCAGGGGCTGTTCAGATGACCATTCTGTCATTTCGGATGCAGCGGGTATGTGCTGTTCATTCACCACCCGGGAAAGACTTAGACAGGCTTACGTCGAGCCACAAAAAGACAGCGAAACGTCCAAATAAGCATCATTTTTAAGCTTCTCGTCGCAAATGATCTTTCCACGTCTGGCAAGAAGACAACCAGAGGATAGTCTCATCTCACCTACACGCTGCATTTGGCCCCTGTACACATGGACACAGCTGAGCCTGCCAACTCAGTAGACTGATTAATTTTCAAAAGGGGTTTGAAATTGAACTTTCCGGTTAGTCGTTTGCAGGCATTAATCGCACCGTTCCCTGTGCTCTGGCCAATGTAGCTCAACGTTAGCTGGTGAGGCCAGTGGACAACCTCAAATACCGACAAAATTAACGTTTGAACCAACGCTAAGCTTTCGAATCCACCGGTAACTTTCAAATTCCTCAGGGCACTGGAAGGTACATGCTCTTTAAGGGGGATTTCCGTCAAGACCAACGCCAGACTGGCTTATCCGTGTTAACCAATGATCCGCCTGGAAATCTGACTGCTTTACCCTTAGGGATAGCAAAGCAGGTGGAGGGTAGTGAGGCTCCCGCAAAAGTTATGGATTTGATGCTCGGGGAGCGAGCAAGGCTCAAAAAGCAGGCATCATCCCAGCTATGAGACAGGCGAGACTGACAGCGGCAAACTAGATGACAAGATGGAAACATCACTCACTTCGAAGTCCTCGTCGGTGAGGTAGGTTTCGAGGCGCGTTGTATCCAAATCCGGTGGGCGGGGTCGTTGTCTCAACTCAGCAAGACTGAATTTCATATTGTCCAGCTTTTCAATAAGGGTCCTAATGCAATCCGTCTGCCCGTATACCTTGCCATTCTGTGCGAAAAAAGAAAGATCATATAAATAAAAATAACGTCTACATTACTGGTTGCTCAAAGTCGGCTGATCGTAAGAAGGTGCGTGTGTGTGTGTAGAGGGAGCAGAGTGTAGGGAATGTCCACCCAGAGGGGACACATCGTACAGAGGCAACAGGTCGCTAAAAGCCACAGCTTGGGAGGCTGCCAACTGACGGGATAGCTCGGTGCTCCTCCCAGGACGGAGGGTCAGGCTGCAAAGGCTCCTCCCGAATGCAACGCTTCCACTCAGATGGGATCCGAGGCACTCCCTGGGTTTCTGTAAAAACCTGGTTCATTGTGTGTGTGTGTGTGTGCGGAACAGGTCGTGACTGGCTGTTCAGCTTTGTCATCCACCGCACCCGGTCATCTTGCCACCAGGCTCAGGTAGGTGAGGGAGGAGAGAACGCGGCAAGTGCTGAGCAAGTCTGGTATCACAATGAACTACTTCCCACGTAAGTCACCGTCCTGCTCCTACCATGCTATGGGGCATACAGTGGATATTGTCGTTCGCAACAGTCGAACTGATGTGTGAAGGGAGAGCTCGTCAAACTGAAATCATGATATTTTTGATGATTGTGGTGGTCGTGTGTAGCGTATGGAGTGGCGGACTGGTCACGACCCCTTCTCATGCGATCGGTAACACTCCCATGTATGTGAGGAGAGTGTGAGTGCCTTTTGGATAGTGCCCCTCAGCCAACGACTGTTTGGTTACCTAACCATGAGGAGTGACGACCAAGGGCAGATGCAGGACCACGTGTCGCCCTTCTAGTTCAAAAGATCTGAAAGCGTGTGCTTTGCCAGCATCCGTAAACCATGACTCTCACAGCCTGGAATGCGCTGGTAGTTCCCCGAAACCTGGTTCCCTGTCGGTAGATGTGCTTGCTGGGTATACAGATGGTAGGCATGGCTGCCCAATCACCATCTTCGTCCTTCTGACCCCTGTTGTGGTGTTGTTGTTGTTGGTCAAAGGCCTGGTCATTTGCTGCGTGGACCAGCGGATGTGCAGTGAAACGCCAAGGTGCGGACTCGACCGTGCCAGCCACCTGCACCCCTCCCCGCCTTCGGTCTTTTTTGACTCTGTCTTGGCACCGGGTCCAGGTGGGGAGTGGGAAAGAGGGAGTGCGGTGGATGATGCGCAAGTCCACTATCATTACAAACTAATTCACGCGCAAGTCGTCGTGTCTTTGGCACCTTGGTGTGTAGCACACGGTGGACATCATCGGCAATGACGGCCGAACTGTCGGTAGTAAAGGACATTGAAGCGGTTACACATAAGTTGACAGAAGTCTGTGGCAGTAACAGTGTACTGTTTCGCAAATCGTGTCCCTCAGCAGCATATTGCCTAGCCGTAGCAGCCGTTGCCACTACTGGTGCCGACGCCACGCATGGCGCTGATGTCCAACACGGGGCTGGCTCGGCCTCGCAGCTTGGTTTTGTCAAGGTTTTGTGGCCAGATATCTAAAAACTACCAAAATATAGCTTAGAAAAGATTCCGTCGCCATATATAATGGCTTACGGAAACACCTGAGTGAGATATTGTCATGCGCACACAGGCTGTCGAACCCCTCAAGTGGAACTAGTTTTCGTCGCCACAGGGAAGATAGAGGCTTTTCTTCATCTGAAGAATCGGGTCTCAGACGTGGTGTTCTGATCTGGTTACTTTAAGGTTGGCTAAGGTGGTGATGGCGAAGTTAAGTCAGCGCATCCACTATCTCTCTCTCCGTCTGTACTCAACTGATTATAGCTGCACGCTTACAGGCTGGAGGCCTAGAGCTGGACAGTCTCTCGGATGAACAAATGAGTCGCACTAATGCCCAACTGCTTGAAGTGGTCATCTCATTCTGGTCTTATCTGACACCCAGCTGTCACCTGTGATTTCACACCGCACTAAATGCGCGCACAAGGTGAGATTGAGCGGGAGGCCTGGTGTGGCCAGGAGAGGGGAATCAGTCGTGATGTGACACATGTTGACAGAGGCTTTTGTGACGCAGCTGTGCTACTGCGCTCAAGTTCGCGGCGGTCATCCTGACCTAGACCTGGCACTGAAGCACAGTGGATGTGCAGAGAGTAGGGTTGATGCCGCTAAGGTCCTCCTGACTAGGAGCAAATTCACGCCAAAGATAATGGTGGCCAAGGTCACAGTCGATAGACGAACCACCCTACCTCCACATCGGCCAATTCCTTTACTTCTTCACTCGGTCAACCTTGAAGTGGGAATTACCTGGACCTACAGTAGGTGGACTAACTCATGACATGTCAACCGAAATTCCGAAATGCGTTTTTGCTTCGAAAAGATTAATTAAGTAGGGCTGTAAAACTAGTCAGCCTGCAAGCATAATTCAATAATATTCCAGTTACCTCACGGTGCCGGCTTTCGAATGAACTTCCTTACGGCTACATGCACAAACTACAGTCTGTAAAAAATGACTATTGAAGTAGCATGAATTTTTCTCATTGATTTTCGATGTCCCTAAAAGTCCAATTATATTGCATGGAGAACATGAATAAAAATATTCATTCCTTTGCTCATTCGGTAGATAATTACGTATTCTTCCAATTATATTTTCGAAGGAGGGACAAAATTCGATTTAAAAACGTTCCTAATTGTGGGACTTTAAGATACCGTGAAATGACCGTTCATAAATCGTCATATCTCTGCATTTACCAATGTGGCTTGTAATATTGACAATACGGATCAAATCCAATGCTAAATTTTATGAACCCTATATGGTCCCCCTTTATTACCACAATGAAATGTGTGGTTTTCCGTACGCGGAAAATATACGGCTTGTAGTTTGGAAACCCTGGATTCAAGTGTAACGGTAGTGCAGGTTCAAAATTATTCGGAAATTGGAAAAGTTTTTGAAAGCCAAATGATGTCCTTCCTTCGAGTATAAATCTGGAAGAAGACGTAATTTTCTACCAAGTGAGCAAAAAATGAATATTTTTTTTGCATGCTTTCCATGAAATATAATTAAATATTTAAGGGCATTGAAAATCAATGGGAAAAATGCATGCAACTTAAGTAGGCATTTTTACAGAGTACGGTTTATGCATGCAGCCGTAAAGAAGCTCATTCCAAAGCCGGAATCCTGAGAAACTGATATATTACTGAATTATGTCGCAGGCCCACTAGTTTTACAACCCAATTTAATTAATCTTTTTGAAACGAAAACGCATTTCAGAATTTCGGTTGACATCTTATGATTTAGCCCACCTACTGTATGTTCTTTCTGCCGTCCTCGAAGAGGACCGTCATCTCCCGGACGGTGGGGTGACCTTCGTGCGAACTGCGCAGCATCAACCTCCCTCTTCCAAACCACAACCGTGACTGTACCAGAAATGGTCACACTCGACGGAACGTCGACTGAACATTTTAAGGCTCCTTGACGGAGAAAGGTTGCAGGCGAACTAATGGTGGGCAATGATCGTCAGAAAGACACCTGGATAGAACCTCATTGTTTCGAAATATTTTATCTGAGTGGTTAGTGTGACACTATACTGCGTTACTGGGTCGGCAGTGACCGGCCGTGTGGACAAATAGTGACGATTTGCCTTACGATGCCAAAAGTATGCACAGGGAACCCGTCATAGGCTTGCACATAGAACGCAGTGTGAGGGGTGAGACTCCAATGGCTGTGCGGCCTAAAACGCTGGCCTCGCACCAAAAGCTCGCGTCCGATGTTAGTCGATAGGCATGAGGGAGCCATACCCATCTGTCGTATTTGTGTGAAAGGGCTTTCTTAGCTTGGAGACAGAGGTCTGAATTAATCGTGTGTGTAGGTGTGTCAGGCCAGCACAAGAGCGCGAGACGAATAAAAACACACATGGCTGTGAACACACACAGAGGAGGAGGAGGAGAAGCGACTTACGCTCAGATGGTAGAATGCGCCCTGCTCTTTGCGGACCGTGGGTGGAAAGAGGTGCAAGAAGGAGGGCGGTTCGAGGCCGGCGTAAACAGCCAACGCCTCAACGTCTGGTCCAACTACACAAACAGGAGTAAGAGGAGGAAAAGGAACATGAATGAGAGGCATACAGAAACAACGCTCCACCAATCTCCAAGACTAACCCAATTGGTAGCCCAAAAGGAACGCTAATTGAGACTGACTCCTGAAGGTTCGCGTTCGTCAGTAGGGGCTGCCGCATGTGGATAAGGTCATTACCCATAATGTTATTTTTTAAACGAAAATGATCCTTCGAAGCTGCCCCTTGGCCTTCCTGGAAAACTGGAAAAAGTTCTGACTTGATCGGGTACTTTGTGAACAATAACACTGGTCTTATGTACAGTGGGGTACACGAGTTTTCATGTAAAATAAAAATAACATATTTGCCCCGAAGCTTGTAAAAGTGAAATCTGCCTGCCTTGACTAGGGAAACGATGTTTGTGGACTTCGGATGGTATTTCGGCTAGTGATTGGCCGATTGATGGACTGAAATGCAGACTGTAATGGGTCCTTCCACTAAGCCGGGACCCGAGACGTCCGCCTTTCTAACTGAGTGAAGTCCTGGTCCTTTGTGCGCGGACCAGGGGTGGTTGGCGCGGGTTCGCGCCGCGCCACGCACCTTCACCCTCTCACCCTTCTGGTCTTCTTGATTCTGTCATGGTAGTAGACCCATATGGGAAAGGAGGGTAGAATGCGATAGATGCTGCGCAAGTCACCGCCCCCGCGTCTACCCCACTGTGGGCTACGCTGTGAACGCCGTTGGGATCGACGGTCGAACTGTCACGCACATAAACTTCACTCTCAACCACCTGAAATCTCCAACTATACTTTAAAATAGAAAATACTATTTACATGAGGCTGTAGTTCTGGTTAATGCGGGACATATTCACAAGCTAATTCTTGCAACACACTATGCCGCTTTTCGCTGCAGACATTTTTCTAGTCCCCCTATCAATGTCACTTGAGTTAAAACCGACAGGACAACGAGCCGGTGGCTCAGTACTTAGAGCGTTGGACTTCTAACCAGTAGGTCACAAAGTCGAGGCCCAAGGGTTGCAGACCTTTGGGATTGGGTTTGGTTAACTGACGATGGCTAACAAGCCAGAAATGGCTATTCTAGTCTCCCTTGCCTTTGTTGGTAACGCTGTCCCGCCTATATTACACGTGCAGTTGCTGGTGGGACTCGATAGAAGGTCCCAAAACACAACGGATGAGCAAGTTCCTTAACGTGATCGGTGTGCGCCCCTCTACCATGCTTAAGCTGGCAGGTTCGTTTGAAAATCCTGACTACGTGTCTGCACGGACGAAGGATAACCAGTCCCATAACTATAGCATAGTTAAACCGAAATATTGTGCTCTCCGCGGCATTAAATTCTCAGATAATAAACGTACTCCCCTAAAGTTAAGCCAATATGTCGGTGTTTGTGCGTGGACTACATTGACATTGCCCCTCCCTGTCCATCGGCACTGCGAGTACACTCGGGTAACCTTTTTTCTGCCTAAAGCACAACTAAAGATTTCGCCCAGTATTTTCCAAATTCATAGCAGCGTCGATGGAGTGCATATCCCTGTTTTCCGGCTCATATGCCAGGGGGCCTTACTTGCCCATCCATAGTGTCTCTATTGACACGCCGCCCCCCTCGAACCTGTAAGCTCTCATCAGGAGATTGGGCTCAGGCAGATTGGCTAAAATCGGACGAGTCAGAAGCTCACTTCGTTCAGCCAGGGCCTTGGCAGTCTTCAGAGCGGCGTATCGTGCGCTGAGGTAGCGGGAGAGCGCGCTACCCGCGCCGCTCGGCGGCAAAGCGGCTGCATTTCCTCCGCTGCTGCTGCTGCTGCCGACGCTGCCAGTAGTGTCGCCGCGTGCGGGCGAGCTCCCGTAGACGGGGGGACTGTGGCTGTTGATAAAACAGTCCTCTTGAAAACTGCTCGGTCGCCACGATTCGGGTTTTGCTGGGGGGCTGGCGAAGAGAGACTGCTGTCTGCGCAGTTTGACGGAGGAGTTGGATGATGGGGGAGAAGCGGGTCCGAAGGTTGGGCTGGCTGCCCCCACCTCCATGGTCAGGTCGCAGGTACTACTTCGCGGAGTAGTTGAGGCGGAACAGTCCCCCTCGCCAGCGTCCAAGGTAGCCTCGGGCCACCAGCCGTGCCACAGGTAGACTGCGTTGCCATGAAGCACCAGGAAGAGGGCTAAAGACGGACAACAAAAGGGGACTCTAATAACGACCACAAGGCTGTCTGAAATGTCGGTAATCAGACGTTAAACTTAGAAGACTTGTTAACTAACGCATGAACCTAATTCCATAAGCAACCAGTCAGGTCATTTATTATAATAGCATAACCAGCATGACGACTTCACAGACACAAATGATCTCCACGAGGAGGGGGGAGGAGCAGGTTAGCGTGCCGCACATAAGCAGTCGACGGTCAACTCACAGGTGTTCCTTTCAAATTCCGAAGTAATTACCGGTACAGGAAGTCCGGACACGAACCGATCGCAGACAATTGCGATAACTATGAAGAATATCGTACAGCAAGAAGATCTCTTGCAACTTGGCTGAAGTGCATGAAAGCTTCCTCAGCAGCTGTCTGATAACGAAAGTTTTAAACGGGCTAGGACATATGCTAATTATGCTACAAAGAGCAAAATGAATAGTGCAAACGAAGCAAAATTTCGAGTCTGAGATGCTCCATTTCCGGATCCTCAGAATTAAAATGTGCAGCTGCGCGTAATCGCCCGACAGAATACGCTCTGCTCTGTTAGCGTAAATAACTTGACGCTTGTATGAGCTGATTTTGATGTGCTAGGACCAGTTTTTCTGTCTTTGGGGTGAGGCTAACGTTTGTGACCACGGAATTGGACTGTGTTATCGTGTCTAGTGGTCATTGGTTCGTTGTCTAAGGCGCCTCCGATTGGCTTACAGAATATATTTCTCATCTACATACCTTTATTATCCGTTCAGGAAGCCGATAGTTGCCTAATGATACATGGAGCAGTCGTTTAGTCATATTTTACTTTTTCAGAATAAATTTGTTGGTAATGCTCTGACTAACCTCCATCTAGTTCAGTTATGAGTTCATTTTTCGTTGCTCGTGCTTTCTCTAAAATCTCCACCTGAATATATTTTAGACCTGAATGGAGGGAAAGCTCCTTTTATACACTGCGGTTGGAGAGCCCGGTGTCTGCTATGAAACCTCGATTAGAGCTGGGCTACGTCGATTACCACAAATCCCTCCCAAACTGTAGGCCGAGGTATTGCTCAGTTTCTGTGGCCGCTTGCATAAACTCCAAAACGCAAGAGCCCCAGGGTGATAGACCGCGAAAAAGGCCTCTCTGAACCAAATGTTTTGTCGGGTCGATGATTTTAGCATGTGGTTCAGTTGTACATTGACAGTCTGCACTATAAAACAAAATCGAACGGTGTTTTAAACAGCTCACTGAGGTAACCAGCCTTACCCCTAAAGAGTTGTATTACATATTCGCTGCTTATTACGGCCTGATTAATGCGATAGTAGCTGTTGCGAATCAGGCGAGTGACCTTGAGATATTCTCTTCCTTCGTTATGCCGCAGTGGCTTACACAATCGGTGACCTTGAGATTATATTTGGCCGTTACTTTGAAGCAGTCAACGTTCAAAAATGTGCATATTTCAACCATCCTATGCCCATCAATGTTACAATTAGTTTATTAATATAAAATGCGGCGATCGTTGCCAGAAGGAGTTTCATTACGTCAGCGGGAGTGGTTGAACCTGTGGGATTGCTGTTCCGTTATAAGGGTTGTTAATTTCCTTATCAAGTGAGCTGTGTACAAAATCGTCTCCGGTAAACCACCCTGAGTCCACTTTTACCATATTGTTCTGATTCACAAATAGGTAATGATGCAGTAATTAGTAGGCCGGGGGAACCCTAACGCATCGACTGATTTAAATAATTTCCGACTATCAGCCTTTATCTTGAGCTGTACGGTTTTCGGAGAGCCTGGGCAGTAGACTTGACGAGGCCAGTACTGAAGTCGCCCAGCGACGACCTGAAAGCCAACTCACCCGATGGATGAGCTGTTAAGCTGAACACTCATTTCACAAATTCAGACATTGTCCTACGACGAAAAACGATCAGGACAGTCCTGATCCATTCGGAAAGTCTGGTTGATTTGATTACATAGTATCGACACTGACAATGAAAAGAAGACGACACCGTTCAAAGCGTTGACCTGTTAATACACCTTGTCCAAAAGTGTCTTCCTCCATTTGATTCTTTCGTCTCGGGAGACAATAAACAAGGTCGAACAACGATTAGGTCATTGCGCGAGACTAGCATAACCCATAGCAATGGCTTTACAACGTGCACTGAGTCACCTGCCCGATCTCGATCCGACAGAAAAGTATGATGCAATTGAAACACCAGAAGGTCCACCGCTCACCCGGTTGATTGGCGGCATCCAGGTCGCTGAGTAGGACGGGAAAGGGAGGAACGGGTAGCTTGGGGGAGTAAAAGGAGTCGTTGGTGGGATAGGCGCCAAAGGAGATGCCAAAGGCTGGCGCCGCAGTGATGTCCGGTTCCAGGGTGTAAGTCAGCCGGGAGGGCATGAGCTGGTCGCTGAGGGTGAAATTCAGTTGCCACACCACGAGGCGCTGGTTGCCTGCGTAGAAACAAATACTTTAAAGCCAATGCACCTGCAATCTTTCCTACTTTTCGGCCGATTTCAGTGTAATCTTTGTGATTTTACTGTGCTCCTACCTAAAAGAGGGGGGTTTTGAGTAAGGCCTGGGAAGAGGCTCATGTCTACCTACTTGAACTTGAACTCGGCCAAGAGGAATAAGCCAACCGGTCGGCCGTTTTCGAAAACACGATGGGCACCGCGGAAAGGAGAGTGTGGCTTGTCACATATGTTGCTTCTCATAAAGCAAAGAGGCTGCTCTAAAACTACAGACTATCTCAGCATGACACAGAGTAGACGGCCGCTTAATCCCCTAATAATGCCGTGGCTGAAATACCGAAATATGCTTTCAAAGAAGACAGATTAATCAAACGAGGGTGCAGTGATGATTAGCGTGGGACAGATGCTCTGGATTTGCATGTTGGCCTCCAGTCAGGGGTTATCCCAACTGAAAAGAAGAAACTCGTTCGCTGGAACAAGAATTCTAATCGTTTAACGGTTCGGCTAGTTGATGTGCTGGAGTTGCAGCATTTATAGGATTTAGTTGGCATGACGCCGCATCTTCACCAAAGTTGGCGATCCCAAAATAAATCGCTGATGGTTCGATAGTGGCTTCATTTCCCACTTCTGAGTCGCTAATGACAGTAATTTTAGCATTGATGTTGGTGCCGGGCATAACAATTGTTCGAAACTCTGGCTCGCCAATAGTATCACCGGAAGCAGTGTTCATGCATAAGATTCCCGCGTGATTAATTATTCTACCCAAAAGTCTTAACATTGAATAGCAGTAGGGACATGATTGCGTTTGCTGACGGACTACGGCATGCAAAATCACGGCACAAGCAGCTCCTGAATCCTACGGTAGGCATCCCTGACAAACATTTCGGGTCGCCGAACTTGAAGATTAGGCCCGGGCCTGTCAAGTGGGCCGCGGCCTCGAGTCCTTCCTTCTCATTCTGCTACATGTTCGACCATCCACGACCAGAATAATCTTCTAATTTCTACGAGGTGGTTGCCTAAACTCAAACTAGACCATATCCGAGAAATAACTCCAGGCACTTTCTGTCTTGAAAATGCGCCGTTCGGCCGCAAACCAGAGTGGCACGAGGAGGCGGCTGACGGCTGCCGAAACGTTCCTGGCGCATGCAAGGGACCGCCGACATTTTGGGTCGGCGCGGTCTGGTCTCGCTGCTCGGCTTGCTCCAAATACTCCGTACTCCGTATAGCCTATTTTAGGAAGATTTGATTTCTACCAAAAAGCTCATAGGACGAGAACTTTGCACATCCTTTCTGGGAAATCGGATCGAATGTATTCCGGTTGGTAGATAACACACAAGACTCGGCAAACTGAATGAAAAGGAGGGGGTGGTGGTTGACGATCTATGCGGCTTCTTCTTCTTCTTCTTCTTCTTCTTCTTCTTCTAATTCGGTTGGACAGTAAGGTAGGGTCCGGTTCTAAGCATCTCCCGATATTTCCGATAGCCCTCCGCTAGGTTTCAGGGCTCTTAGCGATAGGGTTGGGGTCAGTGAATGGGTACCTGCCTGGAAATCTAGTGCAAAACCCCACGTAGTACGGGGAGTATTTATTCTGGTGTCCGACAGGCAGTGACTTGCTGCTGAATGTAAATAACACTGATTGCTGGATATATTCTCAGTCAGAGGCCGAAATGTTATCTAATATGAATTAACCCACGACTTCCAAACGCTTTCCTGCTCCTCTTCTGCTGGACCATCTCGAGCCCAAATTTTACCCGCAAACGGAACGGATAGATGAGAGTGCTTAGACGTCGTGGGGGGAGGGCGGGAAGGAGAGAGTATACATTGATAAAAAGAGACGGATGGCTTACCCTCAAAATGCACACAGGGTGGTAGGCTTGAATAGCCTTCCAGACAGGTGAGGCACTCCGACATTTCACCAGTCGAGTCCGTGGTGACGTCAGTGGCACCGGTTTCCTCGTGCAGTTCCGTTACCCTGAAGGGACCCTCACCCAGCTCGGGTGGACAGCTAGGGTAGGGAAGAAGAAAAAAGTGACAGTATCGCTCAGTAAAGAACTTCAGTATGGGAAAAATTGGAAAGAATGACTAGCCTCTAGCAGCTTCTTGGACCACTAATTATAACCGTACAACGGTTCATCCGTCGAGCCAGACAATGACCGGTAGTCGGGGCAGTGGTAGGTCTTAGACGTGTGAGAGAGTCTTCCCTCTTTTTGTCCTATCACACTTATCCCGATTAAGTTGCAAGACTAGGTCAGAACGACTGGGTGGGGGCTTGAGCGCAGAGGTTGACCGGGTACAAGAATCCAATTTGCCTGTTCCACCAATGGATAAGACCTCCACCATAACCAAACTCAGTTTCACACACGACAGTTCGAATATGTCCACCGTGTACTCCACAGTAGAGTGAGAGCACGGATGGCAACTTACGCGTGAATTAGTCTATAATGATGCTAGACTTGCGCAGCGCCTATCGCACTCATTCCTCTCCCGCCTGGTCCCGGTATGATGGCACAGCCAAGAAGACCGGAGGCGGGAGAGACCGCAGGCAATTAGCACGACGTAAAGCCGCACCTAGGCTTACCACCACACCCCGTCCCCATGATTTCATACACGATGAAAATGGGGAGCGGCACGGATCCAAAATGGCACGGAATGAGCCGGCACCTGGAATTGCCGCCATATCTCGTGTTGACTTTTGTTAAAGGTGCGCATTCCCGATAACGCCTGCCGAAATCCGGTGTTGCCCCCCCCGTGTTGGTCCAACGCATCTACAACGTGGCCCCTTTTAGGGGCGCACACACCCGCTGGTTCACAACACACATTGACCAGGATTTGATACCACAAGAAAAGTGGGGAGGTAGCATGGATCTCAGTAGGCTCGGGGTGAGCCGATACATGAGCGTGTCACCAAACCCCCAATGTTGGCATTTCTTATGGGTGCGCATTCCCGATAACCCCTGTGTTGGCCTAGCGCATCTATTGCGTGGTCTATTTTAGGGGCCAGTTCACTAGCACTGAAGACAGGCTTTCAAATCTACAAAGGCTTTGCCCCCCAAAAGAAATAGTTTTCGGGGCGTGGTTGTAACGATTGGCACAGACTTTGAGTCACGGATGGAAGCTGGACATTAGATGGGGTCAGGGTAGGATAACCGCTCTGTGGAAATGCATTCAAAGGACTAGCCCAACATGGACATCCCATACACTCACGAACGGGTGAAGTCAGTTGAGACTGTCTGTCGGTAGGATGCGGGCGCCATGAAACTCCATCCCACATTTAATCCGTTGTTCGACTAACTACTCTATAATAAAGTAGAGCTTCACAGTTGAAACTGGATTCTTGTGCAAAAACGAAACTACAGGTCCTCCTATATCTGAAAGTGGGTAGATATGCGCATAAGTTGTAGACATTTTGTTAGAAACGAAGAGTGTGGTAATGAGGCATTAAATAAAAATCGTCTGTGGACGTCAGCAAGATTGTCGACAGTAAACGCCTAAATATCGCATGAGACTTCCCCCATCAAGTCCGAAATATCAACGGCTCGGGATGCGACCCCTGTTATGCCACCCTGCTGAAGTCATGGCGCTTAAAAGTGCAGGACCACTTACGAATGATTATAGACTCGAGTCCTAACAGGACAAAATAAAGCTAAAAACTGATTGGCTAGGAATGAGACGAAGCAGTCAGCTGCACTCGTCGTGGTTTCAATTTTATTTCTTCTACCAGCCGCTCTAAACGGGGTTGAGCGGCGGTGAGAGCGCTGGCAAAAAGGGGCACCAAACTCACCTCTCCTGAAGACGCTGCACAACGTAGTTGGCGGCCTCGCGGCAAATGACAGGAGCCCCTGCACCCACCCAGAGCCAACACTTCTTGAAGATGCCACGGTCGGCGTAGAAGACGATGAGAAAGACACCGCGGCTGCGAAGTGAGGTGACACTGGGGGGCACCTCGAAGAGGTGGGCCTCGGTGGCGCGCTCACCGCGAACGAAGAACATGCGCGTGTTGGTCGGCTGTAGAGATTGGACAAAAACAGCATCTTATAAAGAAAGAAACAGAGGCAGATCGAAGAGAAGGCCAGTTATTTCTCAAATGAAGTGGGTCGAATTCGTGAGAAGGGCGAAGGGCTGTTCGCTATAAGTCAGTCTGTTTTAGAGCACCCCGTCATTACTCCATGACTAGAGAGCTCAAGTTTCACATAAGCAGATACAACAGGTGACGTAACTCATGAAACATTGACTGAAATTTTGAAAGACGACTTCGGTTAGAAGGGATTATTTTGCGTGGGGTTGTAATATTGTTTGACATCCAACATAACCCTAAAGTTATTTTATTCCCAGTATAACCTTAAAGGACGCGGGGTGAGCGGTTTGTGCGCTACAAGGATTTTAGTGTGAAGTTTGTGGCCTTTCTTCCGACAGCTCACGAACCAAAGGTAATGCATTTTGACCGACATGGCACTCCAAAATCTCAGTTAAGGATTCATGAGTTACGTTAACTAGTGTATCGGACATTTCCATCTTATTTGACTATATATAATCTGACTAGCTCGAGGTAAGTAGCCTTTATATAGCGTGAAATAACCACAACACTTGGCGGGGCGTATATTACAACGGACAGTTAACCCTGTCTTCGTCTTCTCTAGACTTGTAAGACAACGACCAGTAGGATAGCTGCTAGGTTGGTCAGTTAGGAACGAATATGTCTACGTCGCTGAATTATGGCCCAGAGCCACTTTGAATAGGCGAATAATGGTAGTAGGGGCCTTCTAGGTGAGGAAAAGTGGTGTTCCGTAGTGAACCGTGTTTGCGCTGCATGTTTGTTTTAATGCATTAAAAAGGAAGTTTATAAGATGGTTCATTGGTGGACACATACCCCTGACCCACCGGTTAGCATAATGACAGTACCACTCGCTAAGGTATTAACACCTAGTCCGCAAAGCGAAATGATCCCTCAAAACAGAACACATTAACCATCAATCCTTGTCTGATCCACGTAGAAATCGGATGCCCAGTAGACAGGCATTCAAGCCCGAAGAAAACAAAATTTGTGGTGTTCTACGTTTTAGGTGGACAGCGCATGATGAAAATAATGAAGACGAAGGATTCGTGTGCGTGGAAACAGATTTTCGGCAGGTAAGCTGAAAAACCGTAGTACCATCATACCCAAGCCTATCGCCTTTAAGACCATTGTAAAAGTAGCACTGAGGGTAGATATCGTGGTTGAAAGAAGCGGTAACCCCCATGGTCGAACAATCACCTTCAGTTTAGCAATTGTCATCGGGCCTGACGAAAGACCGGGTTAGTGTCGTCTAACATTGAGCTCTCCGTCAGCAGAAATACTAAAGAACACACTGTCGGCAAAACATGCACACCTTGCAGGCGCCTAAATCCTTTTCGTTGATTTCTCACTTACTGACCGGAGAATGATAAAGTGGTGCCATCCAGGATTATATCAACTGAGACGCATTTAGGAGCCCCGTTATTAGGAGCAAGACGTTATAAGGGGTTAATTAATAGCACCTTATACATACTTACAGTGAAGTACAGAAATCAAGGTGCTTACCATGGTGTCTTCACCGAAGACAGATAGAGTCCCATTGGTGAACTGCTTAGGAGCAAAGCCATCATGGACGATCATTCGTCCATTGAAGAGATTGCAGAATGCCGGTGGCTCCTTGCCCTCAACTACACGTATCTGAAACCAAGACAAGTACCTGGGCTAACTAACCGATTTCGAGAGAAACCATAACGATTTACCGAAAAATGGCTTGCTCGCATACCTGAGGACCCTTCTCTTCATCGAGCTCAACTGTCATTAAGGCTGCAGCACCTTGTTGTGTGATCCTGCTGGTTGAACCCTGCCAAAAGAAGTAGGCACATTGCTCCTTGTTGTGTACGTTACGAGTACTACTGGCAACGTCACGCTGGCCGGCTAAGATAAAAATAAAGCTTACTTGCAAGTTAATAGTAAGCATGATTGATTGTTATAACGAGGCCCCTCTGGAGGGGGGAGTAGGAGGGAGACTGGACACGATGCGAATATGGGGGACTTACTATACACCAGCTGGAAGGACCAACGAATGACATATGTCTCCCCGCGATAGAATTGGCCGTGGCTGATGACTGGCAACAAGGTCCGAGAGTACTCAGAGATGAGCCAGACCTGAACACTGCCCGTGTCTACCCGAAACTTGCGCAGAATACCATCGAAGGGTAACACACCCTCGCCACCACGACCGACAAAACGGCCTTCCAAAGTGAGAAGTAGGGAGGGCAGGGGTGGCTTCTCAAAGGCTTCAGTGTAGAGAGCCTCCGCTGAGTACGGTTCCAGCGTGACTGAGGTCTCTTTCATCGCCTTGAATATCGGTAAATGAAAGCAAACAATTCACAATGGGTTAGAAAATTGTCAGAGCGCAGGAGATTTGGAGAAATGACTCAGTCGATATATTTCGGGCAGAGAGTACGGTTCCAATCGTACTTTACAGTTAGACGGAAGGGAGTGTGAAGCAATTTATCCCGATTTTGGAAAGGCGTTTGACATCCCTGTTTTGTTATGGACCCGGGGTAGGAGTAACTGCTGATGGCACTCAAATCAGAAGTGGTCATCCCAGTTTCTTTATTCTTTGAAAATAATACTACGAGAAGATAGTTAGCAGTCCTCGAACGGTGGCATGAATCAGCTGGGAGAAGCGGCGTCTCTGTTTGTTTACAAATAAGGGTAAATTAATACGGCAGTCGGTCGGGGTTCAAATCGGCGAATGACAACGTGCGATGGCGATTCGATGTCTCCACTGTGGGCAGCCATAAGGTGGAACTTGACCACCAGTAGCACCACATTTCAAGATGATCATTTAAACAGCACAAATAACCATGCGGTTGAGAAGGAACATTTTGTTCTTTCTCAAAATAAAGAATGAACACATTAATGCGAAAAAAACCGATGTCTGCACCTTAGAATTGTCAATGAGAACAGTAGCTAAAAGCCATATTGTGTTAATTCTTGTTGTGTTGTTGGGTGAAAATGAATTCGACATCACTGTTTACCTACTGACTTCCAAAAGACGAACGGTTGATCTTAACCCATTGTAGACGTACAGTAACTGCAGCGTATCTGATTTCCGCAAAAAATAACTGGCGAGGATTGCTTATATCCCCCCCTTCAAGGCAGGACACGGGGAAGAGAACTCTCCGTAAAATGTATGGCATTACGCTACATTTCAGCGAAATTATTGTTAGGGCCAAGTTAAGAGTTGGGTTTAATGTTAGGTTGTGGTTTAGGGTCAAGACAGGGTTAGAGTTCAGATTACGATTACGCGTGTCCCGGGGCGGGGCATATAGGCTATCCATACCAAGTAATTTAACCGATCTGACTCTTTTCCTTAACAAGAAATCGTCAACGAGCATTATTTTCATGGCTTCTAGCAAATTCATACCGGTCCAAATAGACGTAAATATTTTTGGAAGAAATAACCAGGCGAATATCTTTCTCTCAGTTAGCTCATAGGAAGTCAGGCTTTCTACCACAAAAAGAGTTATTATTCAACACTGTCTTCGAGAGAGGTGGTTTGTCAGGCGACTTTCAACGGTCATCACTGATTTCGGTCCGAAAGAATAGACCTATCTTTTTCCACACCTTTGATTTAGCTGAGACAAATTTCTGCTCAGCATCGCACACAACAGCGCCGGAAATCCCGCAGACACCACATGCAGGCAAAGGCCCACAGTGTGCAAACTGCCACTTCTCGGGGTATTTTGCAGAACATTATTTTGCCTTATTTTTCACAAGATGTTCAAGGGGACTGCTGGGTTCTTATGAGTAAGTAGGTAAACTGCAATATCACCAGAAACTTTTGTTCTTTTAACAAAATCAGGTGTTTATGCTCTGTGAACAAAAACGTGAAAAGTTGGATAGTTCATGTGGCTAGAAAGCGGTTGTCGAAGGCACGCGTTCTTCTCTTATTTTGACGTTGTTAGCTTACTTTTCTCAAAGCACCCGCGGACTTCGATCAATAGCACAGTGAATAGAGACGCCAATTATTGAAGTATATGAAGACTGCCGTATTACTTCGGGCTCTCACCTAACTAAAATCTGGGGTGACTCGTCGAGCGATGCTGCGTAACTTACCAGAGGCTTCATAAATCCCGATTCAAATTTCTTAAGTCCAATGGATTAGTAGGATGGAAAAATTGGAGCAAGCTATTTAGACCGCCTGGTTGTAACATCGTCAGACCTCTAAATCATACTTTCCAGGTCCAACTAGAAAACAAATGGTCGGTTATGCGTCTTACCTCTGAATTTGGGTCTTTTCAGCCCGGCATTTGGAGACAGCGCGGGCCAGAATCATACTAGTTCAGATAGGGGGACGATGTGTCGATGAAAGAAGTGACTGCTAGAAGCGCCCTGCTCTATGAGCTAGGTCCCCGCGGAATCAAAAGTTGCAAAAGCTCAACATTTGCGACGGTTTAAATCATGATCTGCCTCCAGTATTGACGGATACCGGCTGTTAAAATTGAAAATATAAGTTCCGGGAAGTATATTGACCGAAAGAACCTCGATCTATGAAACCAGAATTTTTTTGCCAGACCTTTCGGATGCACTTTCTGACCCAACATCGGAGACAGCAACAGACAAAGACGCAGTTGCCACGCGACCACACGCCTACTATAACTGACAGTTTTCGAATTCCTCACGATATGCGTTCTCATTGTAATAACGAACTGTTCTCCTGTACCAGAGTCGTTAATGGCTGTGATCTAATTACTGCCAATTGGTTAACTGCGTGATCCTGACTCGGTGATTTGATTCAAGCAGTACTGTAATCGGGGACGATGTTCATGCACGCTATCATCATGTGATTAAACACTCTGCCCAAGCAAAGTCGGAACTGACGGTGTGACTGGGCCCCTTCGAGTGAGCCGAGACTTGGGAGTTTGAGTTTATCCTTCTCACTGACGACATGTGCCCGGTCTTCGGCGTCTGAAATAATCCTCTTGTTTCCCCAACGCGGTTTATTCGTCCGCACCTACGCCAAGGTCGCATGAGATGGACAGAGGGGACTTAAGGCTGACAACGACTTCGTTATCCAGTTCGCGGACAAGGAGCATCTAATCGCCGTACTGAAGATATGAGTATTTTATGAAGAGTTAGAGCTTACTGGAAGTACGCCGGTTCAGTGCTTCACATGGATTTCTCCCTGACACGTAAAATTACTACGGAAGTGTTGGCAACTGAGGACTCCTGTACTATACTGCTGGCTGCCTGATGTATTGTGGTAGGCCAAGAGGCGGCCTAAATTCGATTACAAGGTTTTCCAGTAAAGGGGACGCTCCCTCCAGTCCATCATATCGCTAATTGAGGTTTAGGCTTACGGGCTGGTTGAATATTTGGTTAGGCGTCTCGAACTCTTGCCTACTCATTGTGACAACACAGTCAGTTCGTCAATATAATTCTTGGGGAAATGTGTAGGGATAGGTCACCTGCAAAATGAAGTCACGAAACCTTTTGACCGCACATACCTCTTTACCTCTTGCCCCAGTACCTAACAGTCTGGTAAATTGGACTACTCTTGGAAAGCAAATGCAATGAAACGGAAAACGGACTTTGTAATCTTGTTCACGGCAAAGTCCTTCAACTCCTGACGTCGTGTCTCAAAACGTACTTCACGCCTTCGGGAACAATCTGCGAGGAGATGGGGGCAAGCTCGTAGATTTATTTATGTCTGGACTCATAGCCCTGGCGGTCTTTCAGAGGTTAAAGTCGCTGGCTTTTCAGCACCCTGGTATGCGGATGATATCTTCGCCATAATAGAGCGCATCCGGATTATAGCGCCAGAAGACTGCTCGAATACATCTTTTCGAACACGCAGGTCACGATGGGGGGGGGGGGAATCCTATAACCTTCTTTGATGTCATCATCTGTCGCAAAAATTGTGGTAGCCTAAAGGTGTATGTTTGGGAAAGCAATAAATACGGTGCAAGTACTAAACGCCAACAGCAGTCACCCAAACAGCCACAAATGCAAATGCGTGGGGGCTCTCTATCGACAGGTTAAGGCAACGAAATTATCCGGAAAATTCGGCTGCTTAATTACAATGGCTTTGACGAGTACTAAGAGCTAACGATTGTTCACGAAACTTCGCGACCGGCACATGCGAGACGAGATAAGGGGACGGACTCCATCGGAATGCAGTTTTGGTAAGCGCTCCCAGTACATCAAGAGCGTTCTTGGAAAACTTCTGCAGCCTCCACATTCGGCTATGGGTCGGGATTGCACACGGATCAGAGGCAACCTTCAGGCGTCAAGTGGTGAGTTCGCGAGACCCGCCGTCACGAAAAGAAAAGTCTGCGCGGCCGTTTGTGTACTGTGATGCCCACTAGGAGCTTCCGAAAGACAGAAAGATTACCCCAAATGCAAGTGGCCGAACATGTGTCAGAGTGAGGAGAAAGGACTGGACCCGATCGCCCGCCTGCTTTTGAGAAAATCGAAAGATTCGCCAGAGGTAAGAGGTGGGTGAGTCATGGTTTTCCAGACCGCAGCCCGTCAGTAGACGCAATGACGCTCTTCCTTCCATTAAGTGTTTACACTTTGCCTGGACAGGGTAGACAGCCACACGAGGAGCACGCTGATTTACATGGCAGCCCTTAAGAGTCAAATTGTCCAGTGCATATCACATCTGTCATTAAAAACAGTGATGCAATCACCCGTAGTGCCGACTCGTATGAGGGCGACAAAGCCTCTTTCGTACCAAATACGAACGCACATGGTGAATGCATGACCTACTAATTTTAGTAGGTGTACGATTGAGCGGGAGCACCATTTCATAAATACTGCACCCTTAAGCGTCCGCCACTCCTACTAGTTGCTGTCTGCGTGATTGGTACCAGAGTGAATCCGAGATGTCAGGCGAACGAAATTCTTGTTCCAGTGATGGAGTCTCGTGACCGACAGCTAGACCACTGGCAGGGCGCCACATACCGGCTGCCGCATAAAGTGCAGCTGATTCAGACAGCGACAGTGTGAAATGGTTGCAGGGACAGCTAATACACCAATTCTTCTGGCTACTGAAGGCGAACGAGGAGGAGAATGATGAGGAATCCTGACTTATATCAAAACTCCAAACTGATATGTATCCTGTTCACTTCAAATGAGGTTGTTTTCAGCAGGCATTCCTGTTAAAACGATCACCCAAAGACGTTCACTCATCACGTAAACTGTCAAGTCCAACTTGGTGCAGAAGGAGGTCTGCACTCCATGAAACTGTATGCCCTGCCAGAGTTTGCGGCGACAGTGGATCCTCGGATAGCAAGAAGTGCTTTTACTTAATTGCAAAATAAGTCGCTTGTTGAAAAGCCATAGAGTTACAAACAACTCTGACAGTGGACGAGATTTACTGATGGGTCCTCTGACTGCATTGACCTGATGAGATGGGAGAGTTAAAGCCGACTAAAATGGCATTTGAGATGGAGGTCTGCGTGGTGTGCCAGAGAAAAGGTCAGCCAGACGCCTAAGAACGAGACCAAGACCTGCCACACAAACGAAGCCATCATTTGCATAGTAAGGCAACCTTTGGCAGCAAACGTCGCTGCTGTCCGCACGCAAACGAAGGGTGCCCTCGATTCTCTTGTATGACCTGGCTACTGGTCAAAGTCACAACCAGGCCCGCAGCAAGAACTCACGTTGAGACCACGTTTTGGTGAATGTGAATACATTTCACTTCGGGCATGGCTGAAGTATGGGGAGAGAATCAGACATCGGTGGGGCCAGTGAAAAAGGGCATATTTTAGGTGAGGTCTCGAGAGGTCTGGCAGTCTGCTTTGATGAAGGAGTTGCATGTGGGGTGGATTCGCACCAAATCACCCTTTCTTCGGCAAAAGTATAACGTAAATTATACCTGCTTGACCGAAGTCTCTATTCTTGTAGATTGGCGTTCACTGACAGGCTCCCGACCCCAAAGATTTGAACACACTACTCGGCAAAATAAGGAGTATTGATGGAATCAACTTGGAAAATTAGAGTTGTGAGAGCCTTTGCCTTCTTCAGTCACACACACCCCTGACCCAGACAAACCAATGAACCTTCATAAAGAGCCCCCATTATCTCCAAGTGGGGCCAACTCGGTGAGTCAGGAGACCTACGTCAGTTGGGTAAATGCAGAATTTATTTCTGGCAGTTGATGCATCATAGGAAAGGGAGGGGGTATCCGTACAATTCCAAGGTGGCCACGGCAGTGACTTGAGTATGATGTTATTTATAGTGAGACAGACTTCTGCTGTTTTCGCCACATTTGCGCATGCACATACCGCATTCCAAAAGCAAGAATGAAGTGAGATACACGGCCCATTTACACGCACCTCGCGCGACGGTATTCAAAGAAAGATGCAGTTCCCGCAATCCATTCAAGTGAAATTGTCAGAAAGGTCGCATGAAGAGGAGATCATTACAGCCTGATCCTCAGTCCTGGATATAACGAAGATAGTTGATCGACCGGTAACCGCGACTACAAACGCGTTGCGAAAATTTTAAAACGTGGCTTTTAGTAATAAAACCGAACGCTTGATCCCAGTTGGATCGATCTGGCTCTCTCGCGCTTTCCCTTTTCGGCGACGGTATAGAGAGGGACCCCACTTAACTGTCAGTGGACTGTCGATCGCGTCATATGGGGTTTTATCTTCGCACACATTAGCAGGCTGTTGCAGAAATTTCACTGCCAAGAGCGATTACTTCCCACAACCTCACGCCCTAATTCAAAATCCGTCACCGTGTGAAATTGGTTTTTTGTTTATTGTTTAATTACTACTCTCATTTCCGTTCTCATACAATAGCGTAGCATAAGACTTTCGGCATAAATCCAGACAATTTCTGTGTTTTCTTTCATTTTGTCAACCTGCTGTCTAGCATGCTGTTCTCCCCCTCATAAAACTCCCTTTACCAAAAATCACGTATGGCACGATACACAGCCTGCTACTTTGGCCCAAATATTCATGCATAAAATTCTCGCTCTGAGCCTATACACCTTGAATACACTGATCTACTCCAACTTCGTAGATAATTTCTGAGGAAATTAAAAAGCGACAGTCTATTGACAGTTAAGTGGGGTCCTTCTGTATACCGTTACCTCCTTTTCTTCTCTCAAATATCAGCGGCCTTTAGGAATCAGACGAGATTGAGCACGGCGGCTGACGTGGGTTTATCTGTGTCGAACGCATGTCATACGCATGCACGACAACCTACGTAGTCTGAGGGCAACCTTGAAAATTCATAATAAGCTAATGCAATCAACGATTTGTTCAAGCACAATAACGGAGCAGTGCGTTTGGGGGCACCAAATAACAGGCCTACAGTGATCACTTTTGCTCCGAAACACCAACGGACGTAAACTGACAAAAACAAGGCAGACTTAGGCAGCAGTTGTTCCTACTTTATGCATCACCTAATTGACTAGCCCCGTTCTTGCTCAAAGCCGGCGATTGAACACAGTCGGAAGCTCATCTACACAGATGAGTTAATGAAAGCAAAGTACCATCGATGTTTTCCCATACATTGGTCTTGGCTCGAATTGATTGGTCAGGGTCTTCTATCTGATTCCAGCTCCTTTCTCCCACGGGGCACCAGAAAGCTCAAAACGATCCAGTGGGCCGGTGACCTCAACACGCCACTTACAGTCAGAGCTCTTGAGGGATGGGTGTAAGTGATAAGGAAAAACCCAGGGTGTTTTGAGGGCGGTAAGTAATCTGGCCGTTCAGAGGTTACTGTGGAAGGAGCGCAGACAAAGACATGGCGGGATGGGGACGGTCACTTCTGGTTTATTAGCAGTTGTCAGTCAGTCATATTCAATCCCAGACTTGAGCAACCTAGGATTCAAGCTCGAGACATATGGTCGTTTAGGGTTCCTAAGCCCAAAACCCTCTCGGTTAAAATCAACGATATCCTTCATCGTGGAAAGGGCGTTCATCGATCAGGCTACGGGACATTCTCATCCCGTTGTGCCTTAGAGTTAAATCTGGAGCCCTTGCACGCAGGTATGGATGACTGAAGACTGCTCATATGACAGAAATAGCCATATAAACCTCTAATGGCTTTGTCGGCAATTTTCTTCCTGCGTGTATTCCCGGCAGCTATGCGACTACCAGCCAGGGCTCTACATTGGGCTCCAGGTGCGACGGAACGGACATATCCAGTAAATCATCAGTGAACACCCATCCTAGGATAGAAGTTTTTGTTTCCACAAGACCCCGGTTTTGGAAACCGCAGGTGATATGAAGCAGCTACATGGAGATCACTAGGTAGGTGATGGGGGCTGAGTTGGAAGATCTTGTCTTTTCGCCGGATCGCGTATTTGAACAGCAGGCAAAATTTCATTCAGAATAAGAAGAGAAGAAGAGCGCAAGCCGAAGACAGCTTCCTTCAGACGACAATCTCTGTGTTTCTGAAAGGCAACCAGTGCCACAGTGCTCACACGCTTTGAAACTGGTAAGACAGTCAAAGCCTGCATACACACACAGAAAACCCACGTAGGAGACAGAAGAGGCAGCGCTTGCCCGGACAGCTTTTCTCAAGGGCTTAGAATTACTGGGCGCGAAAAAACCATGAGCGCCTGGTACATAACGAGCATGCTATGGCGTGAAACGAGCGTTGAGTGTACACGAGCGGGAAAGAGAAAGTCGGACGATTCATGAGAAATCCTGCCTGATATTTTAACCGTTTGCTCCCTGGGTATTCCCACTACAAAAATATGCACAGTATTGCAGTATTCTTATGCAACCTAAACATCCTTAGAGCAAGGGCCTATTCTAACAGTCCCCAGCTCGAAACATTGTGCATTTTAACGGCAAGGAGGAAGTATGTGATATCGCATGCCGACGAAGAAAGCTGACGTGGAGAAAAAGCGAGAGAAATGAACGTAAAGGGACAGAAGAGGGGGAAGGAGGAGGGCGAGAATGGGCAGGGAGGAGGAAGGAGAAGACGGCGACTGCCTTTATTTGGGTTGACCTGCTACGTTGTCTCACATCTGTTACGTGATCCAACAAAAAGGGGGCATGTTCATAACACCAGGCTATGAGACGGAAACACCAAAGTCACACCACGATGGTGCATCTAGGTGATCTCTAGGCAGGTGTGACCGACAGGGATGAAAACATAATGCCCCCCGCAGGATTTGGATGATGATTAGTGAAGTGGACAGGCGAAAGAGGCCTGCCCCTCGCTTTCCATATCTGTGCCAGCTTCTGGGTGTGCAACGATCGGCGCCAGCAGGTTCCCCTTTCGTCAGTCGACACGTTATAATTTCCTCGGGAGGCGATGCATTCAACACGTGGTGAGATTAAAATGAATTTCCGAGGCTGAAGGCAGACAATGACGCATTTGGGATGGAGCTCGCCGCTCTTTTTCGACAGGAGTATGAATGGCTCTAACGGGGAGAGTTGGCCGTCGGTTATATTAACGCGGCCCCAGGTGCTCCTTTTCGTCCGAGTTGGATTCATGCATAGCCGGCCTCCGTTAAGGTACTATCATTACCTATCCGTAATCGTTTTGACACTTCGACCGTCGATTTCGACTATGTCTACCGTGTGCTCCACATCAGGCTGAGAGCAAGCACGGTGACTTGTGAGTAATTCCTTCTACAATGACAGTAGACGCGTTGCATCTACCGCACTCTCTTGCCCTCTCCCATCTGGGCCCGGTGTCCAGACACAGTCAAGAATACCGGAGGCGGAAGAGGGCGTAGGTGGCTGGCACCACCGGAGACGTCCCTATGCGTGCCTCCACAACCGGCTCGGATACCACTAGGTGGGAGTGCCATAGAGGCCACATTAAGAAGGGGCCATTGTAGCCTGACTCTCAGACCACCAGTCCGCCACCCACCACACAAACACACACTGGGCCGACTGCGAGGTCCGAGTTGTCTCGTCAGTTGGCAACCTTCCAAGATACAGCTTTTAGCGTACTGTGATAGCTTCAAGCACGTCGGATTGCTTATAGTGAGGAAAAGGTTCTGAGTCGTCGACCACACTCTCTATTTCCATTCCCAGGCTCCAGTCACTGTTCGAGCCGGTAAGATGCGTGGAATGGACGCAGTGCCTGACAAATCTAGAGAGCTCGTCTGCGCGCGACACACGCATGGCTTGCCCCCCCTCCCCTCAAACGCACACATGCAAGGGACCGTAATCGCTTTATCGAGAAGATGACTAACTGAATCAGGGTGGGAAAATTTTAAATGATCTCACATCAGTGTCTCAACCACAGATGAAGCGTTTAGTATGAAAAGGTCGTAGTTGTTGCCACAAGCTGCAACAACAGGTTGATGAAGAGACGGTCTTCTGGATATCTAAAGCGAAGCCACAGAGCAGAGGTTGGGCATACACGCCCACGCTAAAGGACTGAAGGTTCTTACGGCGCCCCTCAGAGGTCCTTTATGTTGGCTCCTCTACACATCTTTGTCAGAGGTAACACACAGGCAATACGAACCTCCCCTCCTAATACACGTGGTATTACGCCAAATTCCAGGAAGATAAGGATTTGGTTTAAGGTTATGGTTAGGGGTAGGGTTAAGGCTAGGGTCGGGAGGTTAGGACACGAGAATTGATTCCCCTTCTGAAATTTAGCGCAAAGCTACCTGTGTTGTGTGGGGATTCCTATTCCGGCGTTTTAAAAAAATACTGACTTGAGCTGGCAGAACAGAAGGACAAGGGCTCGTCATGCCCGCATCATCACGTCGGGGCTGTGGCTCGAATGAAGTAAGGATCTAGCGAGATCCGCAACTCTAGTTGGACTCATTCCATCGAGGTGTCATGGTCGTTCAGAATATAGGCTTGCCGCACCAATGGCGTATCCTGTTATCGCAAAACCACAAAAGATTGTTGATTAACCAAGGCCGTAATAATGCTGCCGCCAAAATGGTCTAGTTCTAGCTTCAGACGGCTCTGGGACACAGTACTGTTTAGCAACTTTATGCTAACTTACGCGTATTCAAAGTGATATTAACAGGTTTAACACGTGTCGTCTATTTTGATGGGGAATTAACTGGGCCAACTACTTTCTGGACAGTCTCAGTATATGTAGACGGCAAGTGGCTCAGGCATGGGAATACAGACTCCCCACATTACAAGCTAGTACTACAGGTCTAGTGCTGAATTCCAAACTTTAACCCCATCCCTCCTAATACTAGCCTTACTCTCCCCCCTTTGAAATTGTCGCAAGGTTACCTGAAACACTGGGGCTCCATATTCTCATAGCCTACTAGTGAATGGTATGCTTTCCACCTCAACACGCTATTACCCTTTGGGGTTATAAGGCATACACTGACTGTACTGAGCCCTCGACTAATTGATGCTTCAGTTGTCAGGGGATTAACATTTCGATAAACTTTGGTAAACTACACTGGAGATACTACGATTAGTCACTCCACTCCGTTGACGGGTCCCTTTCAACTTGTTCAGAGTGCGACTGATGCTAGTCGGCGGGACTCACCCCTGAGGCCCTTAAGGGCGTCCAGACTGCCATATTTACCAGCTCCACTATGCTAAGGTGTGCAAGGGATGACTAGGCGGGACGTACATCTGGTCGGGTTGACTTATCACACGTGGTGGCAACTTCGTCTTATCCACATGGTGGGTTCCGCACAGCTGCCGTACCCCAGTAACCGGTTCGTGTGCTGAGTTAGACCAGCTGAGGCCGACCGACATGTGTCTCTTTCAGCCCAGCAAAGCGGATGTGCAGTTCGCTTCGTTACGCCGTGTCCCCTTCCTATTGGAGAACCCTCCTCCATTCAAACCACCTGGAATATCCGTTTGGTCCTAGAGAAAATAGGGACAAATCCACCAGAGAAGGTGACAGCTGTTGTCACCTGAGATCTGACTCGTTATAAGTCGAGTAGATAACTGATTCTCCAAACAAAGGCAGTCTGTCGACGAAGAGGTGAGATACACCTTGCAGAAAAGGAAGAAACAACATCGCCAAGAAATTGTCCTTCCTCTCACTGGGTATAAGCGGCATGGAACAACTGACATGATCCCCGTGGAGCGAAAAGTGCAAAAGAAGTGGCAGAGTATGAGAGTCAAGGCATCACAGATCTTACTAGGACCTTTGAAACTGAACCTTGGGGTTGAACGGAATGGCAGCACACGCTACGGACATGAACCAACCTTGTAACCCCTTGCCGTGAGTAATGGGACCAAGCAGGATTGCACAACTGCTATGACCATCTTCAACCTCATGGTATCATCAGCGTAAATCAATTAATACGCGATGTGTTATTCCGGAACGACACCAACTGCTGGAATGACTGGAGGCCTTTCAACACCCCTGAATTCACAGGAATCTCCAGACAAAGGAAAAAAAGTCATTTACTTGTCAAAGCTTGCGCATGGAACGCTGGAACTGAAGCGGCCGTTCAGCAAAACCCGAGTGCACCAACTTCAGATTGCAACATGAGAAAACGAAGAAAACGATCTCTGTCTACCAACCGACACTCTCAAACAGCGTTAAAAACTATTACACCAGCTTCGTAGACAAACTCTCGAGTCTTAGAGGCAACATTAAAGCAGCATCAAAATCGACTGCGAAAATGCAGCCGACGTGTTTAAGGCCAGCCAAGCCCACATTTTTCTTCAATACTCTCTATGAAATCGACGGAGAATTCTCCTCGACGTCAAACGAAGATGCATGGAGGTGTGGTCTTTACAATGCTTGTCTACGGTGCGGATACTACATAAATTTGGTGAAACCACGAATTTCACATAAGCAGCAAGGGCGAAGTGGCGGTAACGGATGCCGGTCGTTCCAGTCCTGAAATCAACTAGCATGCTCGGCAGTTTTGCAATGCTGAAGCCGACTGAGCCTCAACAGAGCAGTCATATCGTGAGAGTGAGGGCCATCGCATGAGGCAGTTCTTCTACGTTGACATCGCAACAGGGGCTCGTCACAAAAAAGGCTCAGAAAAGCTCTGCAAGGACACCCTGAACGCCTTGCCGAAATTCATCACATGCCCTGGACCAACAAGCCCGGCGAACTGCAGTAAAGAAGCACACAACAGTCTTCAAAAGCAGTAGACAAAGGAGAAGCCTTAAACACGCTAAACCGGCGTGCTGAGGTACACCGTTATCAGTGGGCAGCCCTTTTTTACGTATTCGCGCTGCCAGATCACATTCTGGCTCATATGTCTCTCGCGATATCAACAACACTGGCAACGCGAAACATCGTTGATGCTCGCAAAGCGTTCTATACCCGTCCACACAGTCAAAGCCCATTCTCGACCTGAGCAACCCTACTTAGATATCAATCTGTCTACCTCCACGCACACAACCATACGATTCCGATTAAACAGCCCAAACCCACGAGTCCACGTAATCTCAGACCATCAAACTCCACCAATAACAAGTAGATGACGTCGATATGCGTACTCCAGTGGTGTCCGCTGTTCCAATTTAGAATTAAATGATCAAAACGTTCGAGGTGGCAGTCGCGAAACGCGAATCTTCTTACGCTGCGTCTACCTACCAATTCCCTCACGTTGACGCCTGCCACAACTTGATACCGGGGCCCGCCTCATCTGCTCGACAGCCACCCAAACTATTCACTCGCAACTACTGTCTCCTGCCCACTAACAGTAGCTGCGGCAATGTGACCCCCTTCCACCACATAGTCTTGCGTACCTTCCACTCAAAAACTAAAACCACAGATTCCTTATGGCTGGTTAGTCAGGACTTCGTGTTAGAGTTCTCTTTTCTTTAATTTTGTCAATTAACTGTATTACTGCAATCCTCTTAGTGAGGCAGTTTAATCAAAGACGTCTTGGGAGGTTTAACACGCACATAACATTTGAGGGTTAGGCATCCATGCGTTCAGGCGCCTCGGTCCAAGGTCAGGTGAGTTCGTAGTTAAACTTTTAAATCTGGTTTCTGGTAGTTCAGGATAAAACAGGAATGGCAGGAAACACTAAGAACTCAAGTCCTGACAGAGGATGCGATCAGCGGCAGATGTGTTTGAAATCGGCAGGGGGGGGAAGCCCACCCGGAGATCAGACAAGTCCGAGCTAACCCGGTATCGTCACCGCCAACTGCCCTCCTAGGGTCACTGCATATATGGGGTCGGAAATTAGAATTACAAATCGCTTCGACTTACGTCGGAGGAATCTGAATGCATTCGTGGTGACAGAAGAGTCGGATGGTCACCAACGTCCCCCTCGCCCCCGAATAGGTAATTGTAATCGCATATGCAAAGTCGCAAGGATTCGACTTCCATCAGTCTAGGTGACACCGTACGTACAGAGGCCGAAAAAGTGCGGTCGGGTCATCCGAAAGCATAATAGAGACGACTACAGCTTGACTGCCTACATTAGTTTTGGCACAGTGGAGTTTCAGACCTTGAAAAAATGCTATGCGTTGAATGAAACAGGTGCGGGCAAATATTAATTGGTCCTGAAATTCGCATTCTCTCCACTCGCGACGAAATGCAGTACGGTTCTATCCCCAAGGCGCGAGTAGGCGTAGAACTAAAGTCGGATTCATGGCCGTTTACTTATGGTGCCGACTGACTGGCCGAAACCTTAAAGTTCTGGAACCAGAAAAAATGCTGCGTTTAAAACATGAAGTTTTGCAATGTGGAAAAAACCTGACATACTGACAACCTAAAGTGTTTGAGACGAAAGATATCTACCAGTCGAATTGTCATAGAAGTGTTACCAGTGAGGAAGGGATGGCTAAACACGGGAATAAGCACTCCCTCGCACCACGGCGGTCTTGCGCTAAGCTCCAGGGGGGATATGCCTATTCCCGTGTCCTAACTCTGACCTTAACACCAACCATCCCTAAACCTCCTAATGATAGCTCTAACCTCAAATCTAACCCCCCCCCTGCAATTGATTACGAGGTTACCTTTAATCCGCGGGTGGTTATGACCATGCCCTACCGAAAGGATTTGAGAATATATCAACTGGAAAAAAATTAGAGTGACGGTCGCAAGGAGGACCGAAATAGACATTTGAGGTACTGTTGATGATGACATTCCAGGTCGGATGAACAGCATTCTTCTTTAATTCAAAGTTGTAAAAACTAGTATGAATGGCATCTCTTCTGCAAATATCTCAATCCCCCGACTCGTCTTTATCAGGGAAAATACTGTTCCAGTTTAAAAGAGTTGTTGCGCCCCCTGGGCTTTAGTCATGTCCTTAGGAAAACATTATCCGTCAATGATCACCACAGTCGATCCAGCCAAATTCTTCGGCTCCTCATGACAATCCCAACAAGTTCTTTCCGGCTAAAAACTGCTGTGTTGGTAAGCGCACGAAAAACCGGAATAAGAAGCGTGCTATGGAGATTGGGATCGCGATTTCTTGTCAGTGTAAGCCAGTCAACACTTAGTCCGCAGTTTGGGAGAACTTGAGTTTTGGACCCGTGTTAAATTAGCCATAAAATCAGACGCGTCAACTAAGCGCCTGGCCCAAAATATGTTGTCTGCAATCGGAAATGTTCGAGTTGTGTAAGAGTATGACAGCGATGGCTAGTTGGGAAGAACTACCAACAAGGGAAACAAACACGAATGACAATTATTGACTTATTCACCACCGCCAATGGGTCGCCAGCGCGCGGGTTGTGGATCGGTGTTCCACAACAAAACAGGACGCTCCCCTCTGTAAAAACTGCTCCTCCAAGACTCTAATTCTCGGTTCTCTTCTGTCTAATTATGCTGCTTACTTCAAGCTGTTGTAGAACGAACGTCCATTGGAGCAAGGGGCTGTGTTACCGCCGGAAGAGGACGAACACGTGGACCTGACGACAGCACTGCAACGGCCTTGACTCGACTGTCGTGTGACCTGGTAATGATAGTCCGCTGACGCACGCGTCCTGTGCAAGTGGTTGTCGTGGTGCAGCGCGGTTCTTGCACGGTGTGTCCCCTTTGTTACTTTCCTTATGAAACAGAGTTATTCGCTGCAAATATGCAAATGCCCTGTACAGCCGACCGCAGAAGCGCACATGACAAGTCACGCTGTGTGTATGTGCGTGCTAGATCTGATGGAATGAGGGGGGGGGGTGGAGCGGAGTGAAGAGGGTTCCTGTCTGTTCTGCAGAAGGGAGATCACACCTACACACACATCTACGCACAGGTGCGCCCGCCTACACACGCACACGTGCACACACACACACACACACACACACACACACACACACACACACACACACACACACACACTTGAGGCCAGTAGCTGCTACTAATTGCAGAACACACACACACAAGCCTGCGTATTCATGAGTATGCGTATACGTGCAGAAAAACAACTATGGATAGATCGATGGACAGGATGAGAAGCCTGCCTTTGGGCTCTGCGTGAATGACTGGGTGGGTGACTAAGCCCACCTACAAGTTATGTCAGAGGAGAGAACGCTGTGTCTCGAAAGAGGTGGAAGAATATGCGGCGCCAGCGGTCACCGATCAAAACTGGGTGCAGAACAGTGGGTGCGCAGGAGTTCCGTTTTACTTCCGAACCCCTCTCCGGAGATCCGTGCTGATGATGGCCTGACGGAGGGGAACTCATCACTGAGAAGTCTCAGAGACAAAGACAAAGGACGAACATCCCGTCCTGTAATCAGATCACAGCAGTTAGTGTCGCTCTTACGCAACTCTCAATATTTCTGGTCACAATCAACAAAATATGGACTAGGAATTCACCTATCAGAACACAACCCTGATTGACTGTGTTGCTGTAAGCCTTCTGCTCCGAGGTTCAGGGGAGGCTGGTGGCAGAGGCCTTTACTGTGACCGATAAAATAAAACAGAGGAAGGCAGAGGAATGCGATCCATACTCCTGCGTGTGTGACACTCCCTATATGTAGGCCTTCATACCGTGTCTGCCACTGCGCCCTGTTAGTTAGCAGGCCGGGCAGTCAGCTGGTATATGGAAAAGGGGAGAGAGAGAGCTTGCGTCATATGCAGCAAAAGTTTCTCTCACTAAAAACTATTTCGCGCGCAGGTCCCAGGTGCTGCGCTCACTCCGTGCGGCACGCCATGAGTGTCGTTGTTGGAGATTATTGAACAGTCTTGTTCTGGCTGTCTCAGATTCATACGGAGAGGAGTCACGTACAACGGCTGCAGACACTGTTTAAGTACTTCAAAGGGCTCTACCAGCTGATTATGAAAGGGAGCAAGTGCATAAAACTACTGTCTCACTGGGGTGGATTGGCAGCTTCGTCGAAACTTCCATCCAGATAGTTCGCGGTTCTAGAGTCGTATCTGTGAGAAGAGGGACGCTATCGTGGGTTTAGAGTCACATTTATCTAAGTCGGCTGATTTATGCGAAGGATGAGGCCTTGCAGTAGTCAGGAAGTTAATCAATCGGCAGCAAAAGGATCGGAAAAGGGTCGGGCGAGGGTTCTGATGCTCACGTGGCAACTTGAAACTCATTGCAAAAGTTTCTTTGCGGGAGCAGGAAAACTACTAATAATGATCGACGTACAATAACAAGTACTAGTGAAAACTACAACGTCACTGACGAATTTTCCGCCGAAAAACATTCTGCAGGCAGCAACATCGTCTTTATAACTACTGAAAGACTTAAGTCAAAGAAATAGTACATGTATAGGAGACGACAGACCAGATCTGTGGGTGAACTAGGCTTAGTGGGGACCTGCCAGAACAGTGGATTAGGGTTGACGGTCGCGGGCAGTTCTTCAGAGACTCTACTTCCTTCATTAACTAGTGTATGGCTATTAAGAGCCCACCCAGACAATCGATACTGATGTAAAACCCTGACAGCAGATCGTTCAGCCCAATATGTTGAGCCCATTTTAATTCGGAAGGCGAGACAGCCGCTTCTGCCTCTCGTGGAAATAATGGGCCAGTTAACAGTGACTCAACCGTTATCATTTGAGATTCACTGGAAATCATACGCAACTGGCTTCTGGACGAGTAAGTCACATCCTTAAAGGACTTTGGCCTACTGCCATAACGCCTGAGCAGCAGCCTAGTCGGTAAGTCGGGTAGAGTGCTGATTAGTTACCTGTCAACGCGTTTGTGGCTGGCCACGTTCTACAGCACGTTGAACAGTTATCACTGTCAGTGAGCTGCAACAGGCGTCGATCGGGAAAGACAATGCTGTAATGTCCCCTGTTGAAACCGGGGACATCAGGAGGATACTGTAGAGCACCAGCTGCTGGGTTACGTGTGTAATATAAAGAGCCGGGAGAGGAAAGGTCGGCTGTGCTTGCAGATAGCCTGTTCGAAGGAATATGCCCCTCAGAACGGGCCACGCGGTAGATGGGCTGGACCAGCACGGGGGCTAGATCAGGGTCCGGCAAGCTTCACGGGGAATGCGCACGAATAACAAAGGCCAACAGCGAGACTGTGTCGGTGCGCCAAGGTGCAGGCTCACGCCGAGCCTGTTGGGATCCAAGCCGACCCTCATTTTCTTGTGCAAAATTCGGCCAGCCGCATCGTCTCCCACCTTCGGTCTTCTCGACTCTGTCATGACACCAGGCCCAGGTGGGGGAAGGCGAGAAAGTGTGGTGGATGCAGCACAACTCTACTATCATTATAAACGAAATAACGCCCAAGTCACTGCACCTGCCTTTATCCTGCAGTTACCCGCACAACCTAATGCACCGTCTGGAATCCACCAAATCTGATACAGTAAGCTGACTGCCCAAGTAGGATTTCGTAAGTAATTCACATAGAATCCAACAGATGACTGCAAGGCTCACGTACTTCAGACGGTTGAATTGTCGCTCGAAGGAGGGAGGGACGGTGTAGCCCCTAGCAACCCTTCAGACCGATTATAGCAGCTGTTTAGACCTGTGGACTAACTTTACGAAAGCGCGCGCCTTCGGTAGCGGTCATACAGTAATCACAAAATTCGGTTCATCGCGAAGAGGCTCGGGAGATGAATCACAAGGGAAAAAATAAAGGAGGAGGTAGTGACCAACAAACCTCCGAGGATTTTTGACGTCCAGTCTTGCCGGCCATGGGGAATCGGGAACCATCGGGCCAGTCGATGAACTTCTCACGGAAGAGCACCGTCTCGCCACGTTCTGTCAGCTTGCCCACCAACGTCCAGTCAGGTCGAGCAGGTCCGGAGGCTAGACAGTTTAGGGCTGCAGAGAGACAAGGCAGAACGGGAGAGTGAGGCCGGTAAGTAATTTGCGCTGGGCAGGAAGTGACAGGACCGATGAAGCGCATACAGTAGCGGACTTATAAATCACCCGCTGTTCAAGAAAATGCAGATTCCAGCCATCTTCGCCACCAGAAAATGCGATCTGATATGTGAAATGCTAAGCAGAAAGAGAGGCTACTAAGAGGGCAACTCCGTAGAACGATGAGTACACACAGGCTCCACCAGTGAATGTAAATGAACGACGCTCTTAGTCCCAAGGTTCATGGTGTCCGGAAGCGGTCTGCTTCTAGCAGCCAATGCATAAATTCCCTAACATTGTTCAAAGGAGATGTTCAACTAATCTGTAGAAAGGCTCGGCTACCAAACGACCTTCCTATAAGTTCTCTTGTTCAGTAGTGGCAGCAACTGTTGTCGATAAACCAAGGGAGGCCGTGCAGTCAGCAAGACACAAGTTAATGAGGACGTTAATCACCGTTAATCGCTCAGACGCCGTTAAAGAACCAGCGTTGGTCAGATAGTGTGCTGTCAGTATTCTCGGAGGTTCATAGAGACTGGTTTCAGAAACAGCATCACAGGAGGGACCTTAAATAGTTAAGTGATGAAATGTAAGTATCACCGCTCTGTCAGCGAAGTCAATCAGGACTGGTAATACCTCGGGGAACAGAAGTGGTTTTCGCGAGGATTTCCTTACGGTGAGTGGGGCTGGCGAAACGTTGGTCTCACTCTCTTCTGTCGCTCCCATCAAGTCCCAGTGACAAAGGGGATCAAGAAAACTGATGATGGGCAGGGACGCATCACGGTCTCTTGTATGCAAACACTTCCCAATCCTTCACTTCAGGGGGGAGCCCTACCTCAATAATTCGACTGTTACATAGGTGTGAGTTATCGTAAGACCGAGTTAGCCTGCTTTTTGGAACCCCTCCGAGCCACGACTTGCAAAGCGCCATAAAAAGTCACGCGCGAGTCGCAAACGATCGGCTTAACTTGCTTTTCTCTTTCTCATCAATGGCAAGACCAAACCAAACTGAGAAGATGTGATCGCTGAAACAAACATTTTACTTGTTTGATGTTCCGAACTAACATCTGAGCCCGTCATGGAAGGCAGAGGCAGATGAAGGTGACGCTTCTGAAAGTGGGCCTCCATGACTTCTCTCTCCACACCGACGTGGATATTCCTTTGTTTTAAAGCAGGAAAATGGTGCCTGTCCATCTGAAAATGAGTTGTTTTCCTAGCCGACGACACCGTCTACTGACCACACCAAAACGTCCTCGCAGACGAGTCACTCGCGACAGCCGCTCATACATACGAAAATAGAATTGACAATTTTATTTTGTACAGTATTATGGTTTTTGGAGACTGTCTTCGCTGGGAAGATCTGCCTGCTTCAAAATAACAATAGATTCTCAATCCAGCACTCATGAACAAACTGAAATAGGATCGGCTACGGTACTGGCGAGGCATATGTTTTCTACCTCCGTTTGTCACAGGCATGCTGGGTGCTTAGCAACCGCGAATCTAACATCATCCACTTGGTTATAGCATAGACGAAAGTTCCTACTGCATTAAGAAACACCTGTTACAACCTGAATCTCCGTTATGATGTACGTATAACCCCACGAGGGAGAAGAAGGAAGTACGGACGTCGGACGCAAGTTTATCTTCTGTCGGCTGCTGTTCACTGTCGCTGTGGCATTTGCCTTAGTTCTCTAGTTCGGGCAGAGTGCATGTACCTTTGAGTGCATTAGCAGCTGACTGAGAAAACAGGCTCAGGGACAGTAGCCACTCATACGGAAAAATGAGCGGCAGGCATGCTCACACGAAAAGGCGAAATGACCAGCACATCTTCAAAGACGGTTGTTGGGATGGTAATGTGAATGGGACCTATGAAGAAAGCCGCTGGGTTTAACGAGCGAAAGAGGCGGGAAGAAATGCCTCGTAATGCGGAAACTCGTATCAGCGCACCTACGAAGGCCCTTGAGGCGACCATCAGGGGTCTCAGGCAGGGGGAATTTTACAAACGCAGACAACACAGGCTAGAGTGGCGATCTCAGGCCTATTTTCGATCCAAACCCAGGCAAAATGAGTCCCGATTTGATTATTAATTTAACTTACTGTCCTACCACTTGAACCAGGGCTCATGACCGGTCGGCCGCGATCGCGGATAATCAAGGCAACATGGTGGGGGATTTCCTCGGGCTCAAATGTCGCCTCTTACCTTCTCAATTAGCAGTTTCTGCCACGAAACCTGCCCTATTGCTAACTGATCCTTGTTAAATTACTCTCGGCGAGGCCTGGAGCACCAGGCTAACACACAACACCGAATCCTATTCTAAAATCAGGCCAGGTGGATGAACGCCGTCTCCACGCGCCTCCAAGGTAGGTTCGGATCTCTCAGTACGTTCATCGAAAACAGGTTTACCTGCTTCTGTATGGCACGTTTTATTGGTCGCACGAGTATCCAAAAGGATGCATAAACACCTCCAGGCATGGCCGATAAAGGGCTAAATTAGGAGCGTTAGGGACGTCTTCCTTGCGCACGTGGTTAATTTCGGGCATCGCGTCGACCCAAACGAAACCTTCGGAGTGATTTTAGGGTCCCAGTGAACTACCCACAACAACTGGTACAGCGTCTATCAATAACAGCGGAAACGATCGCGATCACCTTACGCCAGTCGGTATCATTCGCGCAGAACTTCGTGTGGAGCCTGCATTCACCAGTTGACTAGCTAATTGCATGCAGTTTCCGTGCGCTTTCCAACCCTCTTTCCCATACTGGTAATCTCTACCCAACCAGAATGATGTTGAGTGCCTCCAATTATTCTCGCATATTCCACATGCGCGACTTGTGTGAAAAGATGAACATAACTCGATTTCTCCAATTGCGCATATGTTTTAATTGACTCCGTTAGCATATAAGTGTACGGACCTGGGGAGAATTTATCGATGGCTAACGTATGCTCGCCAATTAGTCCTCTAACATCGAATGATTAAATTAGAGTTCTCGCGCCTGCCGACTGATCTGGATGAGGTTTCCCCACACTCCAAATCTCACTTGCGAATATTTTATTTCCAAACAATCAATATTGACGAATGCAAACAAGTTAGTAAAAGTGGTTGAAAGAATTTAGCAAACCAACCGTTAATAGGAAGACGAACTATGAGTAACATCATAAGCCAATTGCTGTTGAATGTTATGAAAAGCCCGCTGTCATCAAAACCTATAAGGTGAGATTTGAACACTGTCAGAAACTCTCCTTGAAATCCGCTTTTGCGGCGAGTACAACTTCCATAACAACCTGTGGAAGTAAGCAATTGACTTGATTCAGTGGACTGCGAGGAGGGCGTTTGGGGTTGCAAAATTAAGGTGCAGTGCCTTCATTGTGGATCAGAACAGAGTGCGTTACGGAGGTGTAAGAAAATTCAAGGTAGCCGAACAACACTTCACTTCGCAAACTGTCTGAGGAAAGTCGAAGCGAACACAAACACCCTTCAGCATCCACATGTACTGATTTCATAATCTGCCTCTTGAATAAAAGTCATGCAATGCCTCATTGTTAGACATTTGCGCAAATGCACTAAAGAGCATTCATCTTCTCCACTCTTTCAGCAGACTTTCTCTTTCGAAATTATTGCTCATAGGCAAGTGATTTTCTGTTTACTAAACCGCCCAACGGACATGGACTGCCTGAATCAAGGACGTACTTTATATTCAATAGGCCTATTTAGTTTACTTTCGTACATGTCAGTAGCCTGACTCTCGAGCAATTTTCTGATAACAGGAGATCACAGCGATCGTGAAGGGTTCGTACCAGTCCTTGTCTGCGATCGCCTGACGGTCAGACATGCCCAGGCACTATGCAAACCTTTGAATGTGCACGTGGTGCTTTTATTGGAAAAAATGCAATCCAACAGACGTCATTGAACAAGGCACCCACTAAGGAGGGGCGTGCTGCGCAAATGGACAGTGACGTTGGTGCATACGTGTTAGTTTAGCCTGTTTGAAAATGTTAACCAGTGGACGGGGGCATTTTATCCAGGGCTGCTCTCGTGGGTTTTAAAAGGGACAAAAAAGGCTGGCTTAACAACGGGCAAAAGTACACAGATGACCCTGTTAAATGAGTTCAAAGGGGAGAGCTCGCAGTTACAAAGCTAGCTTGGAAGCAGTAAGTACCGTCAAAAAGGGACATGAAAAGCTGAAAAGACCATTTCGCATCTATTTAGTACTGACAGCCAACTAAAAACTATACACGAATTGGAAAGTCTCGGGGTTCGAAGATGAGCCGAGCTGCTTGGTGAGTTTAATGTTCCACCGGTTTGGCAACGGTCGTGCACTCCATTGGTCGCAGGTGAACCTCTTTGAATTCACGTGAGGACAGCGTTCACCGAGGGGGCGCAGTTTAGGGAGGGAATGGGTGTGTCCCATTTGGCCTCGAAACTCCGAATCACAGGCGGTCGTGGAGTGAGGAGCGGCCAGCTGTGAAGTAGTGCCAGCTCGGCCGTCGCAGTCAACGATGCTCACCCCTTTGCCTCATGGAGTGGGCGTAGCAACAGTGGCTTGCGTGCTTATTTGTTTCTAGTGGGACAGAGTGCACGTCACCCACCACATTCCCTCACTCCCTTCACCCCCCATTCCCCCAATGGCAAGATAGTCCATAGATGACCGGAGGAGGGAGAAGCAGATGCAGCGACTGACGAAGCACACAATCCGTCTACGCATGCCACACATGGTATGATTCCTCCTACGTCGACCAGGCCTCTGTAGGGACGACACAGATCTCGTTTGAATGACAATACCACAAAAACCATGCTGATAAGGAGACATTACAGTCGGATACTCATTTCTCCAGTCCCTCCAATATACTTCCATGAGGACCGAGTTATCCTCTCAGCTGATAATCTTCCGAGCCAGGACTCTTAGCGCGTCATGGTTGATTCAAGTGCATCAAATGTGTTGTGGTGAGGAATGTACTTATTTGCCGTGAAGATGGATTTTCCAGTGTTGACCTTACTCTCCCCTTCGCTCAGGCACCTATCAGGCAACTGGTTATGAGCCCAGGCTGTCAAAACTAAACGACCCGTTTGCGCTTCCCACGCGACCTGGTCCCCACTTTATGCGCTAGGTCGCGGAAAAGAATATGCCTCTACCTAAGTGAGATGCACATGCTCTGGCGGGCGACGTTTTGCCCGTCATATCAGCGGCGACAAACCAGATTGCATGCTTACTGCGGGAGAGAAATAATGTGTCACGGGGGTGACATATATGCGTTTGTTATGGAGTAAGTTCGTAAGTAGTCTTGGCATATGTGCGTGAGTAAGTATGACGAGGTGTTGTGATATCGTCCGGGCTGCGGTTTTTTTACCTAGGACCTTCGTGGAGGCATATTTGGCCGAACAGGTTCATACGATAGCCGAATGTCCTGGGGCAGTGTGGACAGGAGGGACGAAAACGAGGAGTGCATGGAGGGGCTGCAGACACTGAGGGGGCTGCCGGTCTCAGTACGATGGCACTGCAAGTTATCGATCTGACCAACGCGTACTTCAAATGTGCAATTGCAAGGGGCACAGCCTGGAGTTGAGTTCACCCTTGTAGCAATGACGGTGATGTCTTGCTAGATAGTCGGAGTGTCTCAACTGGTGATAACGGGTTAGTACTGTCAAAAAACAGGGAAAAAGAGTTAAAATAGAACGGTAATTGCCAGCCTACCTCCCATGGGGTTGAGGGGATTTGTCTTGGTGCAGGAGTAATCATAGGGTTCGGCGTACGCCTGCTGGAGGAGTTCAATTCCCGCCGCCCGGATGCTTGGGGAAATTTGATTTCCGGTCCAGAGGTACATTTCCGATCCAAAATCGAAGACGAACGCCTGTAAACACAAAAAGGGCAAAATTGCACGGATTTTGCAAAAAACGGAGTATGTCGGAAATTGTATTTAAATAATGGACTCGACAGGGATGAAAAGATTGCCTAGGTAGACACCTTAAGTAAGCGGTATGTTTGAGGACGCTTCTCCAATTCCTGCTTTGGGAGAAGCTGACAGGATCTACGATTTAAGGTCTCGTTCAATAGACAGGAAACAGGTATCTTAGGCACTCTGTTAGCCGAGAAGGACACAGGATACAGGTCCGTATTCCCATTGTTTCAGCACAGTAAAATGTAAGAACTCCAAGGAGACGTCTTCATATCCATAATTGTCGATTTTTCTTTAACTGCGCAGGCAGTCCAGTGGACTTTCAGTTGTTTTCTTGGCCGTAGCTTACAACGCAGAAGACTGAATGAGCTATTTATAGCGTAAACTGTCCTCGCTATTGAGATCTGGCCGTAAGTAGTTGTTCCCATCAAAGTCTTGCTTCGGTGTACATTTAACAGCAGAGGGAGAATATCGCTCCACACAACGGAGTGGGGATTACGTATCAAACGCCACAAAACCACGACAAACAAAGTAGTCAGACAGTATCGTACTTAGATCCAAATCTATGACGCCTGACGAATGAGGTTAGGTGAAAAATAGCTTTTACCTCTTGGTGGATCAAAGTGCAAACATGTGGGGCACAAAGCTTTCATAGTGCTGCGTATGTAGTAGAACTCTAGTTAAAAAGCCGCAAACTGCGCATATGGTAGGGACTGTGGCACTATTTTAGTAACATATGCTTACACGTTTGGAAGAGAAGTTTTAAAACTAATATTATATAGCTTCTGTGAGGAAATATCGCTTTATCTCGTATAGTTTGTCCCCAAGGGCGGATAAATAATTAAGCGCTTGAGAATTCGTTTAATCACCCACCTTAAAAAGTATAATCACTCCCTATACTCTTGTGACCGAACGAAAATGAATACTTAGGTAAAACACTCTCACCCTAACCAGAGTGTGTTTCGTTTTTTTGGGTATGTGAGCAAGATTTTCTGCGTGTTTATCCTGGGCCACCATACCCTGAGTCACCATATGTGACTTTTTGGATCAAAGATGTTGGAGCACTGAACTTCAGCTCATTTTCAAGTAACTGGATCCGGCTGAGAGCACAGAACTTCCAGGTTCATAGTTGAGACACGAACAATTTAAGGAAATAGAAGACCCGGCACTGGCGCCGACCAGGCCGATCAACTTGGTTCGGTGCGTCGTGAGTCATTCCGAAGGCAAATTCGTCCAACTCTCCCCCCCTCCCTTTCAAAAAAGTGCATATTGGCTCACATACGAAGCAACGGTTTCTCGTAAATTAGAGCTCTTGTGTGCGTGTGTACAGTAAGTGGCGTATTTGGTGAAATGTTAACCGAAATTCTGAAGTGTGAGTCCGATTAGAAAGGATTACTGCGGTGCGGCTGTAATACCGAATATACTGCCGCATAATTTCAAGACATTTCAGCCACACCAGGATCCCGGCTCTGAAATACATGTCTTTAGAGTCGCCTGCCGATACTTCGTTCCCTAAATGCCTATTTTTATTTAATGTTCTATGCCATTGTAAACCAAATTGTATTCTCCGGAACATATGCACAAAACCATCCTTTCATGGAGTTATTTTGTACAAACTACGTCTTCTTCAAATTTTCTCTTCGAAGAAATGTAGCTTTCGGTTCAAAATGCTGTAATTATGGGATAGTTGAAGACCCTCAGCTTTGCATGCAAATAACATCGTATCTGTTAGTTTATTAATGCACTTTATGATGTATACAACATAGTTCAAGTCCAGTGCAAAATTTTATGGACCTGGTATGGTGTTTTCTTAGTGGCATAGAGGAAAAGAATACAGCGTGTAGACTGAAAACCGTAAAAATAAATGCAACGGCAGACTGGGTTCCAAATTATTTGAGGATTTAAAAATTTTTTAAACCCGAAAGGTACCGTTTCTTCGAGTATACACTTGACGAAGACGTGATTGGCTATCAAATAAATATGAGAAAGGGTATTTCCGGCATTTTTTTATAAAATATGTTTCAATTTATAAGAGTAGTGAAAATCAGTACATAAGATCTTGCCAGTAAAGCCGTCATTTTTCACGGCTGAAAGGGCACGTATTCAAAAGCCAGCATTCTGGCCTAGCTGAAACATCTTTAGATTATGCAGCACTATAATCATCATTACAACCCGACTTAAATAATTCTTTCTTACTGAAAACAGACTTTAGAATTTCGGTTAACATTCCATCTACTGCAAACCTCTATCCCCGCGATTGCCAACAGCCCATGGACGGTGTGGCATCTCTGTCGGGACAAGCTGGCAGTCAAGCGGAAGCGATCGCAGGCTGAGGAAAAACTGGACTGCTACCCCAACAAGCCTGGCACCCAAAGTCGGAAGGGTCACTAAAATTCACTGGACGTAAAGAGGTACCTTTTTCGAGTTCAGGAGTGAGACCCGCAAGGGGACACCCCAGGCCTCTGACACGGGTTCCAGTCGGTCCTCCAGAACTTCATACACACGGGTGGTGTGTTGCATTACGGTCTCGTAGATGACATCCTCATCTGACGGTCCACAGGCTGAAAATAGTTTACGGCGTAAGGGGGAAGTTGCGTACAGCGACGAGGTCTTTAAAAAACTGGACTATTTTTCCCGTAGGGATGAATAGGAAGCTGAAATAAGCAGTAGAAGGCCTAGTTACAAAATGTCCACGATGATTTTAGAGAACAATACTGACAGAAAGATCTGTGGATGCGACAAATGCAGCATGAGGCAAAAAATTGCAGCGAAAATGCTGAAAGACAGAGATAATGTGGGTGAGATGGAGCGCCTAGTACCGCGGTTTTCTTTTTTCCTCTAGGCATTCTAGCTGCAGCGGCCAAAGCTCTGAACGCTGAGCACTTAACACATGTCAAATGGATTGCACCCGAAAGGTAGAATACCTCGACAAGCGAATTTCACATTAACTGACTGAAAACAGATAAATTCGTAAGCACACTGTGTGTCCTCTACCTTTTTGCACAGTGAAAACGACCAGCTTATGATGGGACTGCAATATGTGGCTAAAAGTGGGTTTTGCATAGCAGACACTAGGACTGGCTTATGTAGCCCTGTAAACAGGACATGAGAACACGGACCGACTGCGATATGGGTGGTTTTGAGTCAACTTCCAGTGCAATAACGGTTAGAGTCAGGTCAAGGACTAGGTTTAAGGCAGATTTAAAGGTAAGCCAGGGTCAAGTTTAGGTTTATGGCGGAGGTTAGTGTTAACTGCCAAGTTAAGGTTTGGGGTAGGGTTGGGGTCAAGATAAGGGCAACGGTTCAGTTTTATACTAGGGCTATTGTTGGGGTTAGGACCCGAGAAAAGTTTAACCTTTTCAGAATTATAAAAAGGTCCACCTCTACTAGTTGGGCGGGCGTTCCTTTTTCCATGTCCTGTTTAAGAGGCCACATAAGTTAGTTCTACCCTGCAGACAGGGACTGACACTGTTGTTCTGTGGCAGCGAAGTAGTAAAACATCTCCCCTAACCGATGTTAAGCCAAAAAGGAGCATGATGAACTTTATACCGTCAGCCACAAATTCCTGACTTCAGATGACATCAGCACTGCAGAGGAGTACTACCATTAAGTCGATGAAATGTTCAGATGATGTCCGATAGAAACCCAAAGTTGATCAATCGGAGGCGCTATTTTTACCCCATGACAATACTCTATCATAAAAAAAATTCCAGTAGTTTGGAAAATTGAGTTGCGGAATGACGATCATTTAGCCTAATCCCAACAACAGACTATTGTTTTTTCAAGCAGCTCAAAAACTGACTAGAAAGAATTTTCCACATTCAAGCAGCAGCTGAAAACACCTTTAAAGAACTCATGGAGTCTAGAATTCAGAAATTCTGTCGTGGCAGAATATATGAACTTTTCTTCCATCGGACAAAGTGCGCAGATTCTAACGACTCTTGTTTATGTCAACAGTTCATCCCGGTCGAGCTGTACAATCTTAAAGTATACATCCAAGAACCGAAATTTGTTATGCACCAACCTGGTAGCTGAAAATGTTAACAAAACAGTAAACCGGGCAATCTGTGTTCTAGCAAAGGGATATGGTAGTACTGACAAGGGAGACCTCTTTCCAAGCTCAAATAATGGTTCTTTCTCGAGTTGAACCCGGAGAGGTTTCTGGGAATAAACGGGAAGCAATTGCTGTCACTGTTCTCCCATCTGTCGTCAAAATCACATGCATCTGGTTCAGAAGGGAGTCGTTCAGCTCATCCCTCCTCGACCCAATTTAGGAGGAGCAGGAGGGAGGGGGAGTTGGAAACACAACGACAGGTGACAGGTCATTCGTTTTTAACGCCGAATCCTGGAATCCTCATGCGCTTTGCTGACGTAAATTGGAAGTATGTCATACCACATGGTAGTAGAAATAACTGGAAACTTGGAGAAAAAAGTGGCACTCGACTAAGCACACTGTGAATATAAAGCAGGTCGGGGAGGGGATTCGAATGAAAAGAGGCGCTGGGGGAGGAAGCGTGACGCAAATAGGGGGAAATTTTGACGTGGAGTGCGAAGCAAGGGAGTACAGATAAGGGCTAGAGAAAATGAAGGATAATAAGAGGAAACAGCCGTACCATTTGGTCTGGTGTCGTCAGCAGCGCCAAGAGCCCGCCAAAATGCCTCTACCACCTGGCCGGTGGTCCTGCTCTCCTCAATCGCCGTGTAGCCTTCGGGAGTGTTGTGCAGGCGGGAACCCCGAAATCCGAGGTCGCGAGTTTTAGCAATCCAGGCTGCCAGGTCGCGAATTTTGTTCACCTCCACGACGTTTGCAAAGCGACCGATCCACGCGAAGAGGTCCGTTTCGGACAGGAGGAGGAAACAGTCGCCAGAGTTCACAGAGGCCGCAACCGGTTGCACCAACCGGACCTGAACCTGACGACGACCTTTGGGGTGGAGAAGAAAATACAAATTTAACAGGGTGTTACGTTTAACAAGTTCCAAATTAATGCAAGAGATAGAGGAAAGCCAGTCGCCAATGGATGCACTGTGGCGTGCGCGGAGGAGAATGCTGACTTACCCTTCACGTGAATGAGCATCTTGTCCTTGTGGGGGATCAGGGTTCTCTGAAAGGTTGTTAGGGGAGCCTCGGGCGCCTCAGACACCTGGCGTAAGGTGCTTTTCTTTGAAGAGAAATCTTCGAAACTCGCCAGGCCAGCTAAGGCCGTCTCACTCAAGTGTGCGTTCTCGTCGACGTGGGCTATAAATAGGGAGCAGTGACCAATCAATTACATGTCAGTAATGAAACTAGGACCTTGACCATGTAAAGATGGAGACCAAAATCCCTCCTGGTTTGACTTTGCCCACCTCTTCGGAACAGTCCGGATAAAACGGCGCAAATGCATATGAAAAGAGAAAGAACGCAGCACACCTTTAATTTCGGAATTATTTATCACTGAATAGACAGCACTTATCCGAGTGTCCTTGCGCATTATCGACCGCTGCTGCTGGAACCTGAGCCTATGACTCAGTTAAGGGAGTCTATCTAAATGAGCACTTGGGCCTGGGTTCAAAATTAACGTAACAACTGCCGGAGAGCCACGACATATCCCGGTCTTGGGCGACAAGAGAGTCGCGATCTGCGCGCACTGGTTGGCCTTGGCGATGGTCGGTGGCGTCGAGGGGGGTTATGTATCACTTAACAACCTCAGAGCTTCCCGGCCTATGATTGGAGTCTAGCCGGTCGACGATAGTACACAAGCCGGAAACAGTCATGTCAACCGTCCCGGTAGTACCTCTTGATAAAGAGGAGTCTGCGCAGGAGAGAGAAATTCGTACCGACATATGTCAGGAGAGGCATCCAACTGCGACAAACTTGCAAAAGTGCGTGAGCGTGTGTGACAGAATCCCACAAGCAGAAACTTGACGACTTGTGTTCACATACATGCGTTCAGGCGAGGTCTCAGCGACTGACGGCTCGAATTACAGTCCAGGTTTGGCAAAAAGTTACTTCATCCGCGCCTTTGAGAATAGTCTTCACGGTGACCTACGTGCGCGCAGTTGGAACTAAGTTGAGGGGTGTAATTTTAAAAGCGGGAGGGTGCAACGACAATAAGACGAAAAACAGACATGATGTAGTGTGCTCAATTTTTGGGCTCCGGTTTAAGGGCAGAACTACGTCATTCATAACTCTATCTTGAATCTCCGTTTTAGAATAGATATTTCTGATACGGTGGAACTTGAGGACAGTTCTCAAGGCTAGTCGCCTTTCACTCCACATATATTGACTTATTACTAAATTAGTGCAGTCATCGGGTTTTGCTGTCACAATTTAATCGGTAAAGCGTCGGAGGGGGAAGTGTGGAGGTCGGGAGTCGAACTAGTCACCGCGGCAACAGTTTACGGATTTAGCCTTAAGAGTCTACATTGTCGGTCCATGCGAAAGGATGTTTCAGGCTAGAGCTGAGGCGAGACCGATACGATTGCTGGAACAACGGGTTTATAAACTCGAATTTTCGGTTTCGTATTCCACCTGATAACTAAAGTAAACGGAGACCTAAACTGGCACTCTTTGTACATACGGACGCAGTTTATCATGTTAATTACGCACAAGCTATGCCCATTCAGTTAGTTAAACCACTCGATAAATCGATGAACCAACACTGGTAGACGTTCTCTTGAGCTCGTAATAAAAAATTCTAAAGGGTCTAGCGTGCACTCCCTCAACGTACGAGTTTACCGACGCGCACAGTTGGTTGACACCCTCAATCTTCTTGTCAACTACGACTCGCCCAATTCTGTTAAATAAATTTCCGACTTCTGTCCCCTGTCTTTTGCTACTTCACACAACTTAGCAGACAGTTCCAGTGTATTGTCCATCTATATTAACCCTGACGTGAATGGAACAAGCAAAAACCTGTCCACATCGTCATAAAATTCCCCATATCACTTCTATTTTTTGGTTTATTTGGGTAACTTATAGTACCATTGATAAAGGGAACGTGATTGCCAACGTCTTGTCGTGAATTTTGATGTACGGCAGAGCAATGACTCTAACCCTGGTTTTTTGTGCCAGTATCGAAGGGCGCACCTCCTACTTTTCCCAGCCATAAAACCATCAATTACGGTAGGTCTTTAGACATGCAACGTGTCTTTCTGCTTCTCAATCAGTTAAACTTCAAGCGTTCGGCTTTGACGATTGCACTACCGTGAAAGTACTAATTGACAACCACTTATATACACAGCGTCGGGAGCGTTTCTGTCCATGACAACTCGGCGGCAAACGTTAACAAGAACATGGCAATTAACTCTCCTTCAACTGTTTCACCTGAACTTCTGCACAGGCTACGGCGTCTGGCGGTGTAATCGGTTTGAACAACAGGTAGGAACTCCTTTCACAATCGAGACATGCAAACCACCCCAGCCGGTTCATCGTTTGTCCCCCCGTCAACACCCTTATTGTAGTTTCGATGTGGGGCCGTAGGTATGATCACACCTCAGACTCTGGTCTCTAGCTGGCGGCCACATCAAATGGCAAGGCCTAAACAATCACCGCTCTAGAATGAATAAGACACGGGGACTGGTCACAAGTAACAGCAATTCAGTAAGCTCAGCTAATGGATGCATTGATTATGCTGACACATGTTCTCCCGCACACATGACAACCACTAACTCATGCGCATCCTCGGCTGCGGAGCATGCACAGAAGGGGGTAAATTGTCGCTTCTAACATCCAAACCAGGCACTCTTACAGCCATTCTCCGCCTTCTTCTGCACTGCAGTTGGAGATTGCTTTGACTAAGGTAAGGCCACTACAGTGACCGCGTCAAGGCACAAAGGGAGTCACTAGAGGAGTTGTTACACAATCGCATACCCAAGGGTTAGGAGGCTGTGCTTGAACCATCAATGGCGGCGTCTTCATTCCTTACGATGAAAGTAGGACGAATGATCTATTGACAGCCCTTCTGATGGAGGGTTGCTCATTCACGGTCTGCCCGTGTGATTAACTGCCCTACTGCTGACTGGACTCGGGCCGACGATCTGCGGTCGCTCGGTTCAAATTTGTATACGAAACGTCGACCAGATAAGCCGCTTTTCCGACGATACAGTCCACCTATTGTTTGGCCTACTCTCCGAGGAGTAGCTCAACACTTAATCATGGTGGAGGTGATTTGGCAGCGATCAAATTCACGTACTCTCGAAAGATACAGGCAAATCTTCGTACCTGGCTAATGAAGGTAGGCAGTGATCATTAGAGTAGTTTCGCTCTCACGAAAGTTCTGCACCCGGCGGGCAGTGGAGGCCAAAAAGTCGCTTAATCTTACGGGCGAGTTCAGATATCTTACATCGTAACTAGCTGCTCTAGCAAGTGCAATCGCGTTGGGAGACCTTGTCAGAGTGCCGGATTCCGTAGTGGGGTCTGAAATGAGAATTCGTGGATAGGAAGACCAACTGTAAAATGCACTCATGACGGCTTCCCCTCTTAATATTCAACGACCTAAACTGTCGTTGGGCAAACTGGTGGTTCCCTGAAAAGGTTCAAGTGGAATGTTGGGAGACCACATAAGTCGAGCTCAAACCACTGTGAATCGGTCATACTCATTACGCAAACAACTATTTTACAAGAATTTGTCCACATTTAAAGGTCGAAGTGACAATCTGGAGCGAGACAGGGTCCCTTTCCATTTTAGTAGCCGGAAACTGTGGAGATACAAAATTTTCCTTTCGGTATTAATGTTTTTCTAACACTTCTAAAATATCCTCAACACCAACGTGATTACCGCCGCCGCCACCACCACCACCACCAACACCACCAACACCACCACCACCAACACCACCACCACCGCAGCTCTATCAACTCCATCATCGTCGTCACCATCATCATCACCGTCGCCACGTTCATCGTCTCCGTAGTCGTTCTTATTCCTCCTGGCATGATCGTCGTCATCAAAATTTTCAGCAACCTCACCACCTCCGTTATCATCTCCGTCATAGCTACTAACCCGTAGTCAAGAACGCAAATCCTTTAGTCCTAGAACTACACTTACTGCCTGATGTCAGCGCGAAGCCATCGTTCTCACCATCCTTCTCGTCGTCCTTCCTATTCTTCTCATCAGCAGCGTTATCGTAACTAAAGCAAAATGTCTGCGTCCCGACATTACACTTACTTGAGGGTGTAGAGGTGAATCCACATCCTGAACTGGTAAGAAGACGCTGGCAAGGCGTGAATTTGCCTTCCATCCTGGCAACGACGGCGCTGGCGGAGATGGAGGGGTCAGGTGTTGGCGTCTGATGCCGTACCTCCTCATACTCGTCCAGCAGGTCCTCACGTTCGCGGAGGAGACGAATGGGATTCTGTGCCCGAGAGGGGGGTCGACTCGAAGGCTTTGGGGGCCGCTTGAAGAGTCCGCCTCTGGATAGAAATAATCCGCGCAAGGGCGCACACAATAACAATGGAACAATTTCAAACATGATGACGTCGTTAACGGGGGAGGGGAGGGGGGCGGGGAAAACAAGTGGCATACGCTCTAAGGAGGACGGGACCCTATTCTGCCGTTCCATGGGGGCTGCTGTCCCCCTGAGCTTGCAGGCCCCCACGCTCGGCAAGCTGCCACGTCGGATGGCATCATTATAATTGCCAAAAATGGGCTGGCACTGAGAGGGCCATCGACGCAATTCTAGGGATCAAGTAAGCACGAACACCCGACCGAACAACCAATTTCGGAGGCCAGCACGGATACAGACTCTCAAGAACTAAATACGAGCACACCGACACGCACCCTGGTCTTGTTTACATATTCTGCCGCAGTTCGCAACTTACCTGAACACAAAAACAAGCCTGCTGTTTGTTGACGTTGTTGCACAGAAAGTAGCTTGGTTGTGGGTGCTTACTGCGTATTAGTCTCCGTCCAGCTTCTTGACTTATTCCTTACGACCGATTTGCCGCACCTGGTTGACAGTCATGTGACCCGATCAGCTTATGATTCATGCTTTGATCGTCGTGGTACATGAACACAGTCTCAAAGACATCAGTCACGAACTGACCGAGGCCGGCATTCTTGTTTTTTTATAATTCCTGTTTAGCCGTACGATATACATCACCGTTTTCTTGGATTCAGCCATGAAATACGACTAATCGAACAGGACTCGAATGCGCATCTTGGTCCTCTACTGGCAAAACTCCTTTTGAGGTAATTTTTGTCACGATAAAAACGCCTATATTAGTCCGACTGTGGCCGAACTGAAGGAGCTCACTCACTTTGTCAATTCTCGGCTTGAAAGTTGTAGAATTCACACAGAACGACTGGCTTATCGGGGGTAGCACAGGGTTGTTCGAAAATTCCTTCCTTCAGAAACCAAGCTTGCAAAATGAACAGTCGAAATAAAAGAGTGCCACAGGTTTTGTTAAAAAACCTACCCATCATCAAGTTTTAGGTGAACTCTTTAGTTAGCGTGGGATGTAAACATATAGTCCACATGTGAACATAGAAGGTAATAATTCACGATGAACTACAGCGGGGGGGGGGTTCTGGCGGAACATGTGATGGACTGTTTTGAAAGCTAGAATCATCAGTACAACCTGCATTACCCAAGGGGAGCCTCCGAATACTCAAGACTGGGCGGTGGAGCGGGTGTTGAAGAAGCTGTCTGGCTAACATTCCCCTCGTTCTCATCCTCCTCAATGAGTTCATCCAACTTCTTCACTCCGAAGAAGGAGTCAACAAAGTTTTCGTCCATCTTCGGCACATGAACCTTCTGTAAGTGGACAAAAAGTGAGCAGTATTACTCGTCGAGAATGAAAAATCGACGACATGATGCATTATTTTTGAGCATATGGTTGCGTAGTAGTGCCAACAGTTGGACTGCTTTTGAATACCGCCTAGAGAAGGCGGAGGAGATAGACACAAAATCGCAACCTCAAATCCCTCGACTGCTGGGAAACGACTGGGTTAGTGTCGGCTGTCCACGCCCTGTCGCCAAGATGTTGAGTATTAAGAGATAGGCATTTCGGGAGTGAATGCTGGAGGTGAGAATGCAATGCAAACTAAATGTCTGTTGGAGTAGGTGTGGGTGAAAATTAACTGCGCTCAGAACAGGCCGCTTGTACACGAGTCACGGCAGTTACCAACGATGACGAAAACGCGGCAGTTTTCCTATCGTGTTGAACACTGACAACTACAAGCTGGATCAGGGGGGGGGGCGAGACAGTGGATACTTGGACGCTAATTGAATTATGGCGAAGGAGAATTGCCAGGATCGCCTTGACCTGCCTTTCTCTCCGTTTCTCTCCTGGTTTCCACCACGTTACACCGTGGTTCAAGTGCTGACAACGACGATCTCCATCCCGTGCCCCACATAATGGGCGCTGCACCGGCGACTGGAGGGTGAGTTAGTTTATGCTGGTAGCGGATTTTCACAGCATCTGCAGCGCCCTTACTTTCCTCATCCACATAGGCCATGCGGAAAGACAATGTCCAGACAACCGGAGGTGAGTCGGGGAGCAATGACTGACAAAGCTGAACAGTTCATGTGTATCGCGTGTAACGGCATACCCGGACACCAGTCCACCTGCGCCAGGCGGCTCGGGGTTCACATAAAGGGCAGTATCCTAAGGGTCACATTAAGGGGCCATTGAAACCGGAGTCGCAGTCCGTTTCGATAGATTCAAGCGGGTTATATTTACTATGGTGAAGAAGGTGCTGACATATCATGAGGATGGGTTTCCCCGCCCCATTCTCCAGCCGACTGTCCGAGTCTGTCAAGCAACTATCAATGAGAGTGGACTCAGTAGGTGACGCTATGTGAAGGTCCATGCCTAAGACGAGCCACAATACATATGTTCGACAGTAGTTATGGCTTTCACGGACTCGACGCAGATCGACAAACTCATGGCGTGAGTCAGTCTGATCCGCGTTTCGGTTCAGCCCATCTGCAGCGCGGTCAATAATGGGCAAACGTCCCAATAATATAAGCAGGTCAAGGTAACGGATCTCTACCCTTTCTTACGTCTGCCAGACACATGCCAACCCTTCACTCTGATGAGTTGACGATGGAGCCAGATGCCAAGCCGCAGTTACGATCATTTAACCCCGGCGTCGCCTAGGCCGACGACTCTGTAATGGGAGCAGTGGCTACTCCATGGTAACCGCATCGGCTGGACAAGAACAGGCGAGGAATTAATCCCCATCGCAGCTATGAATATGGCCGTCGCCGATTATGGCAGACAAATGGCGGAAATATTACAAAGCAAACCCTACTTTGCGCACTCGGACATGGATATTTTCAAGACAGTACCGAAAAGGACGAGGGTGGTCATTTCTGACTTGTTAGCCGTCATCAGCCAGCCATACCCAACCGTAAGTACGAGAGAAACTGGGGCTCGAAACCGCGTTATGTGGTATTTAAACATTAGTTAGTCCAACATTCTAACATTCAGCCACGAAACTATTGCCTGTGGATTGTGGTCGGAAATATTACCTATGGTACCTTATCTGCATTTACTATTAGTCGCCGTGCGAAGGTTCTAGACTGATCCCTAACCAACAGCGGGATGATCACGACCCAAAACCTGATCCGTGAGCGCCTGTCTACCAGAAATATTCACGTAAGTCATCGAATAAAGCCTGGTTCCCACTCCTCACAACTTGCAACCACCTAATCCAGACGTTTAAGGCACTTTAGTAGTCTGCGTGCGTATCGACTGGATATTACTGAACAAGACTCGCATAGCATCCGTCCTAAATCCCCCTTCCCACTCTTACCTTCTGTCAGCGTCGAGACTGCAAGGACGTGGTTGGACGCAGTGGGTGACAGATGTTTCGCTCCTGCCTCACGAACGCCAGTTCCACGAACTAGTTGAAGTAGCCTTCATATATAATCACTACCCGATATCATGAGATGTCAACCGAATTGTTGTAATGCATTTTCGACCAGGACGGATTACTTAAGTTAGATTACAACATTTATTATCGTGCAGCACAAACCCAAGACATTTCAGACAGTCCAAGATGTCGGTTTTTTAATACAGTTCACTCGGGTCGCCTGCAAATGCCACGCTCGATAAGCATAGGTTACCTAGGCAGTATGCTTTTTCCCTCGATTTTCCACGTATTTATAGATTTGAATATGTTTTATAGAAAACTGGTACACAAATATTATTTCTTGTACTCAACTTGGCAGAAAACCGTTTCTGTAGATTTAATGCTCAAAGAAGGGGTTTGTTCAGGTTTAAAAAGTTTTGGCAACGGCGCAATATGCGACTCCATCCAGAATGCGGAGGATGGGTCATCATGCATTACGGGGCCGGTGGAGGTAGGGGTTATATGGATGGGAAAAAAACAATGGAAAGGGGCGGAGTTCTACTTTCGTAAATAGGTTCAAGAAGATCCACGCGTCACCTTGAAGAGACCCGGAAAATTGAATATCGGCGAAACTTAACAGCGAAAGCCCAAAGGAAGCTAAATATAGCGCCTGCACAATAAGACACGAAGTTCAGAGATCAAGGCAGTGAAATAGCCAATAGAAACCCAAGGACAAATGACGTTGCCGAACCCCATAAGAGTAAAGCGGGAACGTTGACCCAACGGCACGACATAATGATGCAGGACAGTGGAACACAGGGAGTCGCCAAGGTGGCCAACGAAGGTAAAGTATACCAAATTGGCGTGTATATCGACCGACAAATAAGCTGAATGCGATATTTAAGCGGAAATTTGTGTTATCTTGAAAAAGGTAGACAGTGTACCCAAAGTAAACAACGCTACCGTCGTAAGAATCAGTAGGAAGTAATAGATAATGTGCAGAGTTGGGTCACACACTGCGTCCCTTAAAAATTATTCAACTTCCGAAAAATTTTGAGTTCTATCGTACTTAACACTAGCATTCAGGTTTTCCAGTCCACAAGCTATATACTTTTCGTGTCAGGAGAATCCTCCACTCTTCTATGCCATTAAGAAGATTACCTATACAGTTTATAAGATTCCGAAGTGCATGTAAACTATACTGTACATCGTATAAGGGATATTAATAAACAGATAGATACGACGCCATTTGATTTGACACAGCAAGGCTTTGCGAAATCTCATTATTAAAGACGCTGTTAAAACCGAAAGATAGTTCTTCGAGCGCTTTCCTACCAAGTGAGCACATGAATGGATGTTTTTTTTACACATTTTCCATAAAATCAGTGCTAAAATTTCGACTACTTAAGCAGACATCTTTACCCAGTGAGGTTTTCGCGGGCGGCCGAGAAGAAGTACATTCGAAAGTCAACATCCTAGCGCGGCTGGAATATCTTGAGATTCTGCTGCAAGCCAGTCAATATCGCAGCCCAACTTAAGGACTCCTCCCCAATCGAAAACGCAGTTCAGAATTTCAGCTAGCATTTCACGAGGTCAGCACTGACTGTATGCCGCGCCAGACAACATAGGCCTCGTAGATGGTCTGACGTAAATACGCGCCGTTCAGATGATTGATGTTGTTGCTGCTGTAATGGTTGGCCTGCGCTGTTTTTTCAAAGGCCCGAATCAGAGGTTACGCTACCTCATGGCATGAGTTTGTGGAGTTGCCCTGAGTCAGCTCGAGCCCCCTAGTTATTGCCTTGCGTGCAGGGATTAGACGAAGGCAGACGCCACGTCAGCCATTGTGCGTAGCTTCGTCGCCATTCGACTGGAAGGCTTAGAAATTTCGCTGAGCCAGGGGAGGGGGAGGGAAGAGCGAGGTCGAGCCAGCGCTCTCCAGTGTTCGCAAACTAGCAAGGCGTGTTAACAGTCACGATTTGGAGGACTACCGAGTGACGGGATAATGCGGTCCTCTTCCAGACTGAGAGTTGCACTTTAAAGGCCTCTTCTTAATGCAGCCATCAGGACGCTCCCACATGAGTAAGATCAGAGATCCTCCCAATGAATCCGATCCATGTGAATTTGAGAACGAGGCCCTGTCTGGCACGCGTAAGCAGGTTGCTTAACTTCTTCAGTACCGGTGTCTGCGCCTACCTCCAGTTTTCTCCAAATGTGTCTTATCATCGAAAATCAAAGAGTGCGGGGAGAGGGGATGAGGTAGATACATCAAAAGTCTGCCCACTGTAAACACATTTATATGCAAACCAAGGTAGTGTGAACCTGATTGAGTAGTGGCGTATCTCGTCGCTTGCGACAGCTGGGCTATCAGCTGGACGGCGGGAACTTTCCGTCTCAGACATCACTGTCCCCGGCAAGCGGACCATGGCTCCCCCGTAGTCCAGAAACTGGGTTGAGCACCGATTCGCCGAGCAACGGTTGGGTAGCAAAGTTTAGAAGACGGGTTTGTCATGGTGTCTGGACCCAAAGGTAAATATCTGCAGCTGCCTCTCTGGCACGCCGGCTTAAGGTTCCCGGGTAAGAAACGTCAGGTTAATCCGGGTCCAGTTGGTGGACGGGCTCATCACTGCCGGTCTAGCCAAGGGTCAATACTTTATAAGCAGAGATGGAGAATACTCAGTCACATGACGAGGCTAGCACTCAACGACTAACTGGATCCGGTTAATACTTCAGGTTTTCCGGGATTGCGATTGAGGTGTAGCCGACTGACGATGGCGAATAACCCGGAAATGTCCGGACGATTATCCACGCCTTTGACTTTACGAATTTCGCGGGAATCGGGCATCTTGGGAGCAAATAAATTTCGGCGAACTGCCCCGTGAATCAAATGTCATGCACTGAATAAGAAGCATTCTTTTTCAAGCGTCAATAAAGACAAAAATTAGAAGTGACGCAAAGTACTGCAACTACGAGCAAGAAACTATGGTTTTACTGTCGACTGCAAGATAAAGGAGGAAAGAGAGAGAGTACAAAACAGAAAAGAATGGAGGTAGGGTCTTGATAGAGTCTAAAACTATTATTAGAATGCAAACCACGAGGGATGCACATCTCACTTGCGGAATAAATGGCACGAGCTCCCGCCTGAAATAGTTTGACTATGCGTAAACGATAGAGTAAAGAAGCAAACAGAGATCATAACTCACACGAATGACGACAACGCTGGAGGAATCCGCCGTCCTGGAGGTCGCCTGTCCCTTCTCCCTTGCCAGAGCTGCAGGGGTGAACACTTCCGGAGCTGCATAAAAAACCAAGATTGAGAAGGCTACCCAAAAATTATTACAGATGGAAACAGGAGAGACTGAAATGGTCAGTTGTGAATCCTTTGCCATCGGTAGTTAACCATGTTGCAATCAGAAGCAAGCGACATGTGGTCCGACGCCTGCTCACCACTGGGCTTGACCCTCAAAAGGTTGATTCACGCGCCCACGCTGTGTGTCGATTGTATGATTACAGTTCGACAATCGCGAGTAATGTCCGCCATGAATTAGTTGACAGTGGGGAAGACTTGCACGGAGCCTACAGCACGCCGTCCTCTCTCGCCCACCAGGCTCCGATGGCAAGACAATGTCAAGACGACGGGGGCTGGGCTTGGATGCAGTGTCTGACAAACCTTAACAGGCCATCTGCGCGTACCACACACGACCTGCTCCTCGCAAAATAAACTATGTTTTCACAGACAGGGGAGTTCGGATCTCACCAGAGACCACATCAAAAAGGATCCGCCGAGCCTGTCTCCCATTCCTCTTGCCAGTCACCTATATACACACGCCCTACTGAGCACGCGAAGTCGGTAGTAGTTAATGTTTCATGAAAGCGTCGCCTGTCGCTATCAGGGTGAATTACGAGGGCTCAGTTTAGCCTTGGAATGTAGCACGAAGCGGAGCGCTTGTGTGCCGTCCGGAAAGCAGGACAGTTCAGTGGATGTTGTGTGCATATTTTTGAGAAGCGTGGTAAACAGTTAAGCCTATCTTTCCGAGCGACCATAGATGGAGTATGTGCAGTTTGAAGTAGACAAACCTGCTTCTTCAGTTTGCAAAAATTACTAATCCCATTCCGTCAGCTGAATGATACAATTCGGTAGCAGCGGTGGGCTTTTCCTCTGACGGTGTAAAGTCTTGACTGATTTGATTCAAAGAAGTTTGACGCTAGCCTTGAAGAGGTGATACCCATGCACTTTGATGCCAGTGGTCGTTTACTTGTCACTTAAACGTTACTCATTAGTTTCCTTGTTGTAACCGGAGGCAGCCCTAACAGTGCAATGAGACACGCCTAACGCAATTGTGTTGTTCTTGTCATCCGAAATTTTGAGCAATTACTTACATCAACGTCCGAGTCATGGACGGAAGGATTCCGGATGACTTAGTTTTTTCCCACATAGATGTCAAAAGAAGCAGACATGGACCAGTAGAGGAGTGCTTCGCGCGAGTTCGCTTCGGGAATGTCGAGAAGGCGCGTACGCCCACACTCTTTAGTTTCCTCATCACCAGCTGAGGGTCTAAAAAGCCTACCCTGTCAACCGTCTATTGGTCAACCGCCTTAATGAAATTCGATCAGACCTGCTCTACACAATGTTGCCTATTCTTCGAGAGAAGAGGTGATGTAATCCTATCGACTTCGGCGAACGACTACCCGAGACGAAGGCTACTACCAACGGCCGAAGTTGGTGCGTTCAGTTGACTTCACAATACCATTTTTGCGTACTGAGAAAATTGTAGCCACAAAATAGGCAGGCCGAAAGTTCCACGCCTGTTCACCGAGTCAAACTACTGAGAAATCAATGTGTGAGCTCATGGGCCTGTTTGGAATGCGCTCTGGTGCATGTTTGGGTTGTCCACTTTTCAACTGCTCGGTGCCGGGAGTAACCCTCACGAATTGCCGTGTCCTCAAAAAGTGCTCTTGATCGCAGCCGCCATTTTACCCTAAAGATAATCTTTTTCTGGTTCAGAGAACCTGTACGTTAGTGTTGAGGGGTGGATACTGCCCTTTCGGGAGCTTCCAAGGGCCAAAAAGTGAGGATTAGTTCGTGAGGTGGTCAGAAGTCTGGTGGTTAGGCTAGTTTGTCTAAAGAAAAGATGAATGAGCCCCAGTTCAGTGTTTACGCTGTTTCGCATCTAAAAGAAGACAGTTTGAATTACCTTACTTTTCTGCTTACTAGTTTTACCAAGAAAAAACGGAGGTATTTGGTTAAAAGCAGATGCGCCCGATCATCTTCCAATGCCACCCCATTGACAAGCCTTGATAAAGGGATAGCACAACGATCTAGCTCACATTTAAATGGGGGCATTCCTGTCAATCTGGTCCTTTTCCGATGTTAACCCAATTCGAATGGGAGAAAGTATTCTCCAGAACAGGAAGCTGTATGGAGAGAAGGGTGTGCGTTTGGTAGGGCAGGTGTTGCTTAACAAGTGTAGAAGTACGGGCAAACGCCTCTCGTCTAGGATTCGGAAATGGCACATTCAGTAGTGTGTGCTTACCAAGAGAGAAGGATTTACGAATGATCGCCACCTGTGGAAGTCTCCTTGGTTCAATCTGAGCTTTCGGTGGAGATTCCGACGCACCCAGTGGAGCACTATTGAGTTCATCTGAGGAGCCCTCTATAACGTCATTAAAAAATACTAGAAAAAGTAAACGTTTCTGAACATTCTGGGTGAGAAATGGAAATCCATAAATTTCCTGAAACAAAATGCTAGGGTTAAACCATTCATGCAGTACGCGCCTATTCTAGGATAAAAGTTAGGATAGAAATGCATTCCTTTCGTGAAAATCTGAAACATGCATATGCAGCAGCGATTTTTGTAGCCAAATTAAACATTCAAGGCGAGAAAGCGTTGTACATCCAGTTGGGTTGTCTTTTTGTCCGTAAAGCAAGTGATGGAAGAATGTAAGCCCAACTAAGCTAGGTTTTGGTATGGCAACATGGAGAAAAGTAGTCAGATTGAAGTTGAGAACGTAACCACAAAAAATAATCAGCTTCTGTGTACAAACCTATCGTTAGAAGAAAGGTATAATACATATTGACCCAACTGTGAAAAACTCGGCGCCTCGGTGGGATTCGAACCCACGCAGTAAGGGGAAGGCTTTAGCACAGCCAACGCTCTAACCACCTGAGCTACGAGGCCCCGCCGGACGACGCGAGTTTAATCGCATTTGGACCAAGTTACCCGCCCAACCTACTGTAACGTCTGGAATCCACCAAATCTGATACAGTAAGTTGACTGCCAAAGCAGGATTTCCTAAGTAATTCACCTAGAATCCACCAGATGACAACCAGGCTCGCGTAATTCATTGATGTTTTGGCAGATTTTGAATAATTCATATTACCAAAACATCAATGAAAGGTATAATAAGCCAAAACACACGCGTGCGAAATTTACCCCACGGTCAAGAAAAATCTCTTACTAATAACACCACCCCGGTAATTTTTGATATGCATTGGTCCGACGGTTGCATCTACCGGCAATTTGTATCTCTGGTGTCACGTTAAAACTTGCAGTGAGTGACCGATCTCATAAAATGTTGGTCGACATTCTGAAATACGTTTTCGATTAGGATTAATTAGTTAAGTGGGGTGGTGACATTAATTATCATACGGCATAATCCTATAATATTTCGGACTTGCCAGGATGTCAGCCTTTGAATGCACTTCTTTTTCGACCGTCTGCACAACCCGCACCCAGTGAAAAGTGATTGCTTAAGTGACATGCACTTTTCACATTGATTTTCGATGGTCTAATAAATTTAAATATATTTTATAGAAGACATGCACAAAAACACTTTCTTCTACTTGTTCGGTAGAGAGTCACGTCGCCTTCACATTTCATACCCGTAGGAGGGGTATATTTTGGCTTTGAAAACGGTTCCCATTTCCCGAACAATTTTGAGTCTGATCAGCCGTTGCATTAGCGTTTAGCGATTTCACTCTACACGCTGCATGCATTTCGCGTAAGGAAAATCTTATATTCTTTTAAGGCTTTAGGAAGATACTATATGGAGTTCGTATATTTCACGAGGAGCATTGGTAAATGGGCAGGTACGATATTGTATGCATGGCCATCGTACGCTCTTAAACATCTCATAATCAGAAACTGTTTTAAACACTAAATATACTCTTTCTACGGGTATGAAATGTGAACACGACGTGATTCTCTACCGAAAAAGTCGAAGACAGTGTTTTTTGTGCATGTCTTCAATAAAATATATTTAAATTTATTAGACCATCGAAAATCAATGTGAAAAGTGAATGCCACTTAGGCAATCACTTTTTACTGGGTGCGGGTTCTGCAGACGGTCGAAAAAGAAGTGCATTCAAAAGCCGACATCCTGCCAAGTCCGAAATATCGCGGAATCACATGGCAAGATAATTAATCTTACAGTCCAACCTAGGTAATTCTTCCTATTCGAAAGCACATTTCAGAATTTCGACCAACGGTTCATGAGGTCGGTCACTCACCGTATCTTAGGCAAAAACTTGCCAACCGGGAATCATTTTGCAGGTGGCATCACTTATCTGAGCACGTTAGAAGGGGGAAGTCAAAGTGCACCTTGCACAACTTTGGAGACATGCTCTCTCCAAATACCAAACGCGTGACCTTCAGCATTGCTCGCTCAATCTTGAGGGCTAACTCCATCCAAATGCCAAAAGCATGGCCTTCAGCCCTAGTCGTGTGCGCTCCTCTGCCGCCATCAGTGACACTCGACCTTCCACTCGTTATTACCTCATCCTTCCCTCCTCAGGACCAATTTCAATCAACCTTGCGCGGTGGGCGATTTAACACAGTCTGAACCAGTGCGCTTCTCACCTGACAGTTAGGTACCCTGCAGCACGTGTATTTCACCATAACGGTGGGTGTTTGCTACAAGAGCAACTGACAGGAACATTCGAAGAAAGGAATCACAAAAAAACAAGATTGCTGGTGTCTTTTTCATGAATCATAGACCGCAAGGGTGACAGATGAATCGAGTAGGACTTCGACTCGAGCTCGCCCACCCATTAAAAGTCAAACTCGCCTGGATTTGTGGAGAAAGACAAAATTACGCAACGCCTTGCAAGAAGGTTAAAACGCCAAGGCTTGCCAAGTATTCCTCTATGCCAGACGTTTACTTTCGGCGTGAAAGGAATCGAGTCGAAAGCAAGAAAACAGTTCCAGCCAGTTTAGAGTGCTCAATGTGTTTAGACCATTTTATCCTGCTTGGCTTATTATTGTTCGTCGATGTGGACTTGGTTCTTATAAAAACGCTACAGACCGATCTCGAGATGAATGGATCCGTCGGAGGATTCAAAATCTCCCTACAGATTTGCCTGCAGCCCAAAAGAGACAAGATGAGTTTCGTCGTCAAACCGCCTTCACTAATGGCGAAAGTGCTATTGGCTGTAAACGCAAGGAAACCTCATGCCGTTGGCTGGGGATTTTTGTTAAAAATAGAAATGGGAGATAGGCCGTGGATATCTGAGGATGCTAGCGGGTCAGAAGATGAAAATGCGATCACTGGGACATCGCCAGCTCTGTGTTGACCGGAGGTTTGTATGAAACGCACTTCGGCAGCACATTGTTGTCGAGACACCTGTGCAGAAATCGAATTTGCGCATATGTTGACGACTCTCGAAGGGCAAAGGTTTTCCACCGTCGAGCCGATCGGAGCGCTTCGCGCCCAAAAAGATTGCTGATAGAAGCGAACAGGCGAGTCCCAGTGATCGCATCTTCATCTTCTGAACTGCTACCTGGGACTCGCCTGTTCGCTTCTATCAGCGATGCTAGCGGGGACATCTCTTCCCCTCCGATACCACACGCTTCGTGGATTCTCTAAGCAGGTAGCCCAATTCCAAGCCTCCTCGTTTCATATGCCCGAGGCCCGCAGGACCGGATTCCTGCCCATGAGCCCAACCGCTGAACATTTTTGATGTGTGAAAGATGGCAGGTTGGAACAGTGTCCAGTCTTTTTTAAAGCACTGAGATATCCAGAGGGCAGTTCAGGTTCGAAATCATTTTGGAATTGGAGAACTTTTCTAAAACCGAAGGTTACATTTACATCGAGTAAACAGTTTGAAAAAGAGGTGAATAACTGGCGAATGAGTGCAAGGGAGGACGTTCCTCGGCATGTTTTCTACTAAATATATTTGAAATCCTAAGGGAATCGAAAACCAATGCGAAAAATTCATATTGCCTACATTAGCTGACCTACATCCGGAAATGCTAACCGAAATGCTGAGATGTGCTTTTGGCAAGAAAGGATTACACATATGAATATCGATTACTGTGCAGCACAATCTCAAGATATTTCAGTCGCGGCAAGAAACCGACTTTTAAATAAACTTCCTTTCGTCCCCTCCCTCCAAAAACCGCATGGTATAAATAATTTGGATTTTCTCAAGTGAAATTTGATCCTCTTATTAACACAAAAATATTCATAAAAGAAATGCATAAGCTATTTTTCCTTGCACTCATTCAGTATCGAATCGCGTCTGCTTCGAATTGTACACTCGAAGAAGAGTTATTTTTCGGTTTTGGAAATCTTGTCAACCCCCGTACTATTTTGACCCCAAACCGCGTTGTGACTGCGCTCAGGGTTCCCTAACCGCATGCTGCATACTTTTTGTGTAAGGAAAATCATATGTTTCTATAAACTGTTGTGGGAACGTCATATGAGGCCCATACTATTTTCTAATGGGTGCGGACCATCTCTTGTACCTTACAAAGAGCATTAGTAAACAGGACGGTACGATTCTCTGGGGATGAACATTTCACAGCCTCAAAATATTCCATTTATATGAGTATGAAATTTGAAGGTCTCACGATTTGCCATCAAGCAAGTGCAATGAAGATGTTTTCAATAAAATATATTGGAATTAGTAGGGGTGTCGAAATTCAATTAGAAAAAGTCGTAATATTTAGGCACTCTTTTTACATCAGGTGTGCTTTTGCCGGCGGCCGAAATGAAATTCATTCAAAAGCAGAAGTAGGATATCGTGGGATTGTGCTGTAAGATAATCAACATTACAATCTCGTTTACGTAATTTTTTTTAATCGAAAACGTTTTTTAAAAATTTCGGCCAATATTCCATGAGACTGGTCACATACTGCAGGATCTACCAAACAGATGTTAAAATCTGGCACCGATAACTTCCTACTTAAGGCAGTAAATGACATTTTAAAACTTACCATCTGATGGCAACCCAAACGTATATATGTCGTACACTACCAAAATAAATTTGTCTAAGAAACAGACGCGGTAGAAACCTTAGGAAAGTGGCGAAAGATTCCGACAAATGATGTAGGGCTATTAAAAGGTGACTTTGAAAAACACCTGGTTTTTAAAGGCACCTTTAGATTATTACTTTGCAGGTCACAACACTGCTAAGACAAAAATCAAAACTTCTCGCGAACATCATGAAGGCGTCCACGTCTAAGCCTATCGGCGATAGGTCATTACTGGGGCTTACGTGTCGAGAGGAATGCTGATTTTGCTGGTAAGAAATAAGGCTTTTTTACAAATTTCAGCTTCAGTGCTGGCAAGACGCTCCATATCAAGATACGCAAGTATGAGGAATGTTAATAGCGGGCACGTGCCTAAAAAACAACCTCTGAACTGCAATCCCTAGACAGCATCAAGGAGGGGAAATATTTTCTGGCTGCGATTAGGCGGTTGATCCAGTTGTCTGAAGGACATTACAGGATCAAGGCACCTGGTGGAGCCAATTAGTGAAAACCAAATTACCGAAAGGCGCAACCACCTCGAGCGACCTTGTCAACAGCGAAGGCTGCGTACTTTCATCTGTCCGCATTCTTGCCTATTTACTATTTGGGAAAGACGGCATGCATATGATATTGCAATTTGCGTGCAAGTGCATGCATTTCTCGCTTCTAGCGGTGCAGGCAGCGAGCGAAAGGACAAGAACAGGGGGGGGGGGAAATAGGGCAGGGACCAAACCTCCAGGGTACATATAGACGGTACGGCATCGCCCGTACTGTCTGCTCAAGCCCTTTCGTAAAACGACCTCTTCTTGGCCTGCGAATACAAAGGAAATAGGCGTGATGCGGGGGTGACGAAAGCACAAAAACGAGAATTTGGGGAGCAGCAGTTCACTGGTCACTGTACTCAGCTTCACGTTTGATTTCCTGATGCTGATTCCACTTTTTCGAGGTTTAGGGGTTGTACACACAATTCTACGAACATACGTATGTTTTATAATCGGAAGGCATTTTCTACCCGAGAATCTCCTCTGGCGCTTATTAGCAACATACAGTTTTCGCCATGACTTTACGGATGGTCGGGAGAATCAGGGAACTCTAATCGGTTAGTTTTTATCTCCAAGTATGAGGTAAACGGGTGGTAGATTTTCAGAGTTGACGGGCGACGTAGACCTAAGGATTATTATCAACAAAAACGGGGAGAGTGTGATGGCCATTTCTGGTTTGTCAGCCGTCGCCAGCCAGTCGTACCCAAGACCAGGTTTGAGCAGTCTTAGATGCAAACCCGGGCTCATTAGTTATTAACCTTCACACTCAACGTCTTACCGTTAAGCCCTGGGTCTGTTGAGATGGGGAATATTAACTGTAGAAAAGCATTACTGACAAAGACAAGGGAGACTCAAGTGGTCATTTCTGGCTCATTAGCCGTCATCAGCCGGTCATACCCAATCCCGAAGTGTGAAACACCTGGGACTTGATCCTGCGACCTGTTAGTTATAAGTCCAACGCCTCTAACCACTGCGCCACGACCAGGGGTCCGTTGTCCTGTCAGTTTTCCGATCGGGAATATGCAATGGTAGAGGGGGTTCTCACCGATCGTTTCTACGGAATTCACTCGTATCAGGTACCCCTTCAGCATATTCACTGATTGCTGTACAAATTCCGGCGAGAACTCCACGCTGGGCGCCAGGACACAACGGGACGAATGTGTCTTATGATTTTATCAAAACGTTTCACTGAGACAGGGATGCAGGATTGACTCATTTTGTCTTAATTTCTGTCGTTGGTCAGTGATACCCTAAGGCCAGACTGCACAAACGGGTTTCGGACAGAAGCCAGTTGTTCGAATGACGTCGTAATCACTGCACTAAACGGCCCGAATCTTGTAGTTTGGAGTAGGAAACATACAGCCTCAAAACACTCTCTTGCACCAGTCTGCCCTGATCGTAGGACAGAAATGAGCAGTTCCGCCTCGTGTTGGAGCTGAGGGTCCACAGCCCAGGTCGGCGGTCCCCTGACGACCGGCGGATTTTTCACACAGTTTGGCAAATAATTGCACAATTCTATACTACTGACTGCCTGTTGGCGGGTTGTGAATATTACGCGGTTATTCCGCAGTAGATGATGGATTTCAGCCCAAATATTCACACCAAATTTCGGACCGTGCCTGAAAAGGTCTGTTCCGAAAGATTTACTCCAACTTCGCGTATTAATTTCTTCCGAAATTGAGCAAGGCAAGTTGAAACTGGAGTTCATATACCAGAAAACACACAGGGAAAGCTGGGGGACCCACTGATGAGCCGAACCCCTCGCACTTGCGTCAAGCAGCTGCACAAGATCGGTGAAACACGCGTGTCTGGGCTTTTAGCTTCTACCTGTATTGGCAGTATGGTAAATAATTACACAAAGACAGGAATACTGGGCCGGCAATTTCAGGCTTATTTGTCATCAGCAGTCGGTGATGATAAGTTAACCCCCAGCTACAGATGTGAGAATATGCGCATGCCAACTTGTGTGGTGCCTTCAGACCGGCGCGGGCGGACACTCATTGAAGTTCAAATCGTCAAGTTGAGGGGTTGATCAACTTTGAGGTGCGATCGTGCACGCAAGCTTCTATGAACACAGAGAAGACCTCGAAAAGCCATTTATCACATCCCACGCATATAAGGAACATGAAGGTCGATAGTTAATGTGTGAGTAAAAAGTGATTGATAGTTTTGCCTTAGGGGACGACCAGGGATTCGAAAAAACTCCCCACAGATTGATTTGATTATTTTGGGAATCGATGTAGAGGGTATAAACCAAAATCATAACGCTCAGTCCTGAGGAAGGAGCGTAACTTTTTTCAACTCGGGACTATGGAACTCCAAACTCTCTAATTAGTACGTTTGTTGAAAAAACGTTCCACCCAGCCATGCTGTAGTTTTTTTTTTTAAAAAATTAATGTCTCTTGGTTGCCACACTTTCTGTACTGCACTACTGTCAGTGACTGAAAATTGAAACTTTTGAGAGGGCTGCCGTGTACAGCGAAACGTGGGATTAGCTTACGTCGCGGAGCAATGCGTGAGCTCGCAGATTCCAACTAACCCCCCTCTCCACATTTTTGTCCTTAGATCCCCCTGAGCTACTTATGTCGCCCACAAACCGTAAGGACGAATGTGAAGGTGGCAAGAAAAGATCACATGAGCGATCTTGAACCCACGTGTCATTTAAGTACCACGGCGCAAGGTCCGCCCACATTTCAATAGCAGGGCAACAATGGATTCTATAATCTCAGCCCCGTGCTGCACTAGCAAAGAAAGGCGGGCGGAAAAACAGGCAGTGGCAACCTACTTTTTAGGTATGTAGGACACTCCCAGCTATACTTATCAGACAGCCTTTCAATACGTTCTCCGACCTTGAGAGTCAGTTAGTACTCATCAGCAGAAACACAGCCTCCCCGCGTCAAACATACTACTGCAAAACAGACAAAACCCGCCATAGCAAACCCGGTCGTTCACCCAACACTCGTTATCTGTTTAGTACATAACACTTAAATGAGATCGGTTTCCCACATCACATCAGCCTTATGTCTGCTGTTAGGCATCACCATCGAGCAACCAGTGGACCTGATATTTAATAGGTCATTTACACTAAAAGAGATGCTCACAGTCTATGCTTTTCTGAAGTTGCCTAGAGTGCGGGGGGGGGGGGCACTTGTCAGCGAACTGGCAACAGGGTGAGATGCAACAGACTTTGCGATAGACTCGCCGGTCTGACGTCGGGGTAAATTAAGTTGGGTACTGGTGCCAAATCTTCTCAGGGCTGCTAAACTCGGTTAACGGAAACGCTGCTGAGTCGGTTTGTGAGAGGACCGAATCAGAAGACTTAGCCCACGTCCCTGAAAAAAATATTAACGAAGAGCCCCATAAGAGTACTATTAACTCACTCTGAAGGAGCCTTTCTGACATTGAAAAGCGTTCCACATCGCCCGCCTTTACACGCTTCCGCCATTCCTCTTGACTTTGCCGTAGAGCGTTTTGAATTTGACTAACACTCCTCACGGGGATACCCTCTCCTTCCTCCTCTGGACGCCTCAGCGGAGTCCGGCTTTTCCACTGTTCACTGTTCTCCTGTATTTTTGCAATTCTGGATGGGGAGAAGTAAAATTGGGCAGTTTACTCGGCTGAAAACGGCTGCATAAGAAGAAATTGGGTCACAACCAGGCTGTTGGCTACTGCTTCCCAAATTACTCCAGAAAGGCGGTCGAAGAATATACAAGAATGGTAGGATGAGGGATAGCCTCTCAGTGCCCAACGACGATAATGCCCGAGTGTTAAAGGTTGTCATATCGAGTGTATTTAGGACTACGTTAGACTACCGGCAGTAGACCAGCCGCTGGAAGCGGACAAACCTTCGTGACAAGCACGCACACAGTCTTCTTTAGTTGGTGACCCTGAAGTGTGCGCAAGCTAATTTGCCATGACTCATACAGTCGGATGAGGTAAATGAGCATTCTCATGAAATGATGGTCTGAGTCGTGAAATTCATTTTCATTTGGGAAGGATTTCTTACATTTAGTTGTAATATTGATCATCTTACAGCATAATCTCGAAATATTGTAGCCACGCCAGGATTTCGGCTTTTGATTAAATTTCTTCCCAGTCGTCTGCAAAAACCACACTCGGCAAAAATAACTCTTTGATTTAGATGCCCATATAAATTCAGGTATATTTTATATAAGACATTTGTACAAATATCCTTTCTCATACTCACTTGGCAGAAAATCTTGTTTTCTACAAATTTTATACTGGAAGGAAAGATATTTACCGGCTTTAAAATAAATTGCAATTATTGCATTTTCAAAACCCCGAAGTGTCCATCGTTTCTGTCCGTTTATTAATCAGCATACAGCATAGTCCACTTTCCTCAGAAAACCTTCTTCATAATCTTCTTAATGGCATAGGGGATTACATGATTTTCACGATGTAGAAGGTATATAGATTGTAGATTATCAATCCCAAATGCAAATACAACTAAAGGTTGGGTTCAAAATTATTTGGGCTTTGGAAAACCTGTCTGAAACAAAAAGATGTTCTCTCTTCGAGCATGAAATTTGAAGCAGATGTGAGTTGCTGCCAACATGGCATAAGGGCACATATTTTTCAGCACTTTTCCGATAAATGTATTCGAATTCATAAGGACCGTTTTGAAATCAATGCAAAAGATACATACCACACAGATGGTCATTTGTTACGCTGTGGTTTTTGCAGGTGAATAAAAAGCAATTTATTTAAAAGAGAGCATTCTGAGGTGACTGAAGTACCTTGAGGTTGTGCTGAACTACAACGAATATTACGACCCAACTTAAGTAATCCTTTCTAGGTGAAAACACATTTCAGGATTTTAGTTAACATTTCATGGGAATAGTCACTTGGTTTATTTGAAAGAAATTAATACCATTGCCTATTTTTGCCGCATACATTCGGGCAAAGAGAGTAAATTCCAAATTCATCCGTCCTAAATCCTAGGTCTCGCATACAACATTGTCCGCAGCTGAGGCCTGTGAGTCCTGTCAACTAATTTCCACTTGGAATGGTCGCAGGGACAAATGAGAGGAATAAGTAGGCGAATTGCCACCGTGCTGACCTTTGGAGGCGTAAGGATTTTCTGAAATGTCTAACAAAATCGCGATCACTTCCATCGTTGACTCGAAGTCCCATTCCATGACATGACGCCTAGTTGAAGACAGTTGCCGCACCATGGCCCACCTTTTAAGACCCCTCCCCCCATTTCATCTATTCTGCGGTAGACTCGATTATCGTTTTGATTTTCCGCCCAAAAAACCAAGAATGTCAGAATCGATGCTGATAACGATGATAAGCAAAATAAGTTCTATTATTATGAAAATACTAACTCTTTCGGATAAACAGTTTACGTAGAAAAAGGCAAAACGATTGCATATAAAGACAAAACACAGGATCACTTGACGGCGACAAAAAATGGTTTTGATGTCAAGTTACTCATGCAACAAGAGGCACCGCTCTAAATTCTTGAACGCGTGTTTGTATTATTTCTCCTTTTGGTTGAACTAAATCCAACCCAGAGTACTAGACTCGGCGGCTAAGGGCCAGACATGCCCAGTCGAACTCGTGGATCTTAGGCAAATATTAATAATCGTCACAAATAGAAGTGCATCGAATTTGAGGAACCGGTTAACCTCGAGTCACAACAGAACTATTATTAAGAATAAATATTAAATGCTGTTATACAATCCTCTATCTTCAGTTTCATTAAATAGAAAGGAGAAAGCGCATTGTACAGGCAAGTCGGTATAATCCTGGTGGACACGCTGACAAACCTTTGAGATATGGACATAACTCCCTTGATTGGAGTAAGATACTGTTCCCGAGACGAACCGGTTTCTGTTTTAAGATCCGATTTGTTTACAGTCTGAAAACCGAGGTAACTACGCCTCCACGACACACGTGGGCGCTGACTCCTGCATATCCTGAAATGGTTAAAATAACCAAATGGGTGGCCCACGTTTTCGTGTATGCAGTAGTCGAATCAGATCCCTTCATCGTGAGCAAATCAAAATAACCTGACTGATCCGGTTTACCGGTTGGTGCGTAAATGGACCAATCACAAGTGTCATCGATTGACCTTGGCTTGCGCACGCGCTCGACAAACCTATCGACCGTCCGGATGGTCACGCGATCAACTCTATTCGCGGGGTCCGACGCGCCAGTGACGGATCGCGATCGCACGGACGGCGCCCTCCGCGCCGCAGAGTGCGGCAGTCCACGGTCTTTTTGCGCACGCCTGTGCATTTTACGACGCGTTCTTGCGACCGTGTGGTAAACGCTATCATTTTCAAATCCCTTCGGCAAAATCACCGACAACACCAATTGTCAAGGATTATGCGTGAAGTTTCGCGCTTCGACTTAACACTGAACGCGTAGCACACTCACTTTTCACTCCTCTGCTCTATCTGCTTGGCGTAGCGACTATAGACCAACGTTGGGGATTGTTGGTGGAAGCTTACCTCGGATGCGTATGTCTGTCCGCAGAAATAATTAGTGAATGAGCTTACTAATGATGGTTTTGATGTCTCATTTTTCCATGCTAAAGTTGAATATTAAGGTAATTTTGATTAGACATTCAATGATCAAGTTATATTCGGCCATTCTTAAAAGAGCTGCTGCATTACAACCCTTAGACTTGGCGGACGTTCAAGAGGCCTCAAGACCCAATTGTCATACCGCTCATGACAGAAGGTTTCCTAAGGTATTCTAGGAATTTTTCTTCATTAGCGACTTGTACTTTAGAAATATGTAGACTTTAATATCATGCTTTTCGTTTGAACACGGGGCATTTACCGATGTTCGCTACTGAGTACCAAGCTATCAAATAATTATAGGAATTGCAGATTTCCGTGCAATTCGACAGCCCGCCATTCCTCTACAAGCCCCAGTTTCAGCTGCTACGTATTTTATGTGAAAGTCCCCTCGATAATTCTCCAACTCCGACTTCAACCATTTGCAATCCGAACCTTCTAACGCTTTCCAAATCTACGGGCGCGGGGTAGTGTTTGTGATGCTTCTCAAACGGACTGACGTCTTAGGTGCTTTCTATTCGGGCGAAAGGCTGTTATTTTCATGGTAGTTACCGGCCTAGCAATGCGGACGTGGATATTCAATTACCGCTTATTTGTTGTTGGTAGTGAATAGTACACTAGCCTGGGCCTGCAGATCAAAACTGGAATATCGTTCACTGGTAGTAGAGTAATGTCCACTTATCTGTCCCATTTGCAGGGTCAAACTGGGCATTTCAGTGTGCTCCAATACCTAGGGTTGACGTATCCCTGACTGATGACGCCTGATAAGCCAGAAACGGTCATTCCAGTGTCGCCAGTCGAAGTGGATAACGTATCTTGATGATTGGTTGCCATATGATCTCCTATGTTAGCTCCAAATCCTGTTCTGCAAAGCAAAACAGAAAAATTGGCCAGTATGGTATTAATGACAAAGACAAGGGAGACTGAGATGGCCTTTTCTAGCTTATTAGCCGTCTTCAGCCAGTCACACCCAACCTTGAAGTGTGGCACATCCGAGGCTCGAACTCGCGACCTGTTAGTTAGAAGTCCACGCCTCTAACCACGGGCCACGAGTCCCTTGCCCTGTCGGTTTCGATCGGGAATAAACAATGGTAGGGGGCGCTCGCCGATCGTTCTTACGGAACTCAATCGTTCCGTTGTGCCTTACAGGCTCTCTCTCTCGAGCCCAACCAGCAGCCTCACAGTGGTGCATGATATAGGCAGTATGGTATTACCGACAAAAGACAAGGGTCGCGAAGGCGTTGGAGGTGTGGGTTCCAACTAACAGGTCGCAAGTTCAAACCTCGGGTGTTCCACACTTCGGAGTTAGGCATGGCTGGCTGACAACGACTAATAAGCCAGAAATGGCCATTCCAGCCTCCTTGTCTTTGTCGGAACTACCATGCTGCCTATTTCATGCGCCGCTGTGCGGCTGCTGGTTGTGCTCGAGAGGGAGTCCGTAAGGCACAACGGGACGAGTGAGTTCCGTAAGAACGATCGGTGAGAGCCCCCTACCAATAGAAAAATCAGTCTCCATCTGCTATTAGGAGAGATAAATGGACGTCATCCTCAAGTGACTTTAAATTCTTCAGGTCAAAATGCCAAACCACTAAATCCCTTCAGGAAACCCCTCCGCCCAGTACCAGACAATAATACTCCTCGTCCGAAAGGAACCCTCAGTTTTTGCGCTCCGGTACACAGTGCTGCGCTGATTGTGAATTACCCCGCTACCTCTGGAATCACGTTATTTGAGCTGCTGCCTTGGTTGCCAGATCTGTAACTTTGACCTTTTCAGAGAAATCAAAACTCGCATGGCCTGAAATTATTTCACTTGCCACAATTTTTGACAATTTACTAACATGCCGGACTCCCGATCCGCGAGAATCTACATTCTGCCTGAGATTGTCGTGCCCATAAGAAGCATCAGTCTGACTGCCAGCGTTTTCGCACATCTTCACGACCCTGGACAACACGATGGCCACGCATCTGTGTGCGTACCAAATTGGTCTGACTTTGGCGCCAACGCAAATGACTTACTTACTTAGCAGCCGGTTGCCACCTTAGATACCGGGAGTCGTAAAATACGTTTTGTTGGTTATACTTTGTCTTCTTTTCGTAGAATTTCGAGTTTTGTCCTCTACTTTTCCCCCTACAGCCACCCTTGTTTCTTTTTGCTTTTGCTCAGAATTCACAACTTTGCCGCTACGTTTGACAGTTTCGTTTTGGCTATTCACATTAGTCTAGTAAATGAAACCGTTATCGCTGTAGCGCGTTATGAAAATTCCGATGAGTTTTGTTGACGAAAAGTCATATTTGCCAATCGATTCTCGCTCGCAGTGGTGAACAGCACTCTAAAACACAGGCCGAGGGGACTTGGAGTTCGGACCGGAAAACCTCGGCCTTCTGAGTGCTAGGGCAAACGCTCTGCTTCTCATTTTTCCTCCACTTCAAGTGCAGGCCTGGTAGAAGAAAAATGTGGGAAAAGGAACGGCCGCAAATAATGAAACCAAGAACCATCTGATGGTCCTACTTCGAGATTAACGACATCTGAGGAAATTTGGGTGGAAAACCAGGGTAGATCGTACAGGAGCAGGCGTACACTGGCCTACTGCCAATCAAAATCCGAACGGGTGGTCGGAAGAGCAACCGCATGACAGTTCGACCGTCGCATCCGACGATGTCCACCTTGTGCTCCACAACATGGTGAGGCAGGCACGATGACTTGCGCGTGATTTAGTTTATAGTGAGTGTAGACTTGCACAACATTTACCGCTCTCTCTCCTTCTCCCCCACTGAGCCCTGTGTCAAGACAGAGTCAAGAAGACCGGAGGCGGAGGAGGGCACGGATGGATGGCAGGTTCGCGACCGCACCTCGGCGCTCCACCCCACATTCCACATATCAGGCCGAATTTGGTCAAAAGGTAATTAGAAGAGAGATTGGCGAGTGAACGTTCCTTTCGGTAAATTCTCATCAGGCCAATACAATTACATAGGGCGGGGTAGAGTGAGTGAAACAAAAATCGATAAAAGTTAGGTTTTAAATTATAGGCTCGGCAAGAGCGGAAGGGCGCCGAAAGTTGCATGTGGTTAGTCAACCTTTGACCACGGTAAGCGCGGAGCCTGAACAAGGTTCTTTTGGGCGCATAGGGTCGGTTTTCGTAACCTTATGGCGGCCGCTTCTGCTGTTGCTAGCAGGCGTTGGCCCAGTAGCTTAGGGTAGCTCGAGGGGACCTTGTAAATCACACGAAATGCTTCGGTGGGGTCCACACGATGCCCTGAGTCCACTGCATGCGCAAGGATGGCGCTGTCTATTCTCCTAGTTTCACCCTTTGCCAGCCATGCGGGAAGGTGCTCTCGTATTCTTTTGGAAAGGCGCCGACTCGTACGACCAATATAACTAAGCGATCAGATCAAGAAGCTTAAACATTATGGTCGCTACGTTGATGACATCTTTGCGATTGCAACCACAGAAACCGACGTCGCTGCCCTCCTAAATGCTGCAAATCAGGCACATCCGTCGATCAAATTCACGTTGGAGATGGAGTCGGCTGGTTCGCTTCCTTTCTTAGATGTCCTTCTAAACAGGAGATCTGACGGTAGCATCCGAAGGAGTGTCTATCGAAAGAAAACCTGGTCTGGACAATATACGAACTTCGCTAGTTTCGTACCTCTCCAACAAAAACGGAATCTAGTCAGGTGTTTGGCACAAAGGGCTAGAAAAATTTGTTCGACAGATAGTATCGAGGAGGAACTTAGAAAAATCCAGGACTTGCTTCGCGAAAATGGGTATCCTGACAGGTTCATTGCAAAGAACCTTGCCGAACGACCTGCAAAACCCACCACACTAACCGCCGAGAAGAAAACGTTGTTCCTCAAAGTCCCCTTCCAAGGAGACGCTGCAGGTGAACTCCTAAGAAGACGCCTTGACCAAGCTGTCTCGGGAACCTTCCCAGCGGCAAGGGTTCGCATATCATTCTCCACTAACCCTATTCTACGCGGAGAAGGGAAGGATAGGCTGCCACCTCAGACCGCCTCAATGTGCATCTACTCATTCACTTGCTCCTGTGGAGCAGGTTATATTGGTCGTACGAGTCGGCGCCTTTCCAAAAGAATACGAGAGCACCTTCCCGCATGGCTGGCAAAGGGTGAAACTAGGAGAATAGACAGCGCCATCCTTGCGCATGCAGTGGACTCAGGGCATCGTGTGGACCCCACCGAAGCATTTCGTGTGATTTACAAGGTCCCCTCGAGCTACCCTAAGCTACTGGGCCAACGCCTGCTAGCAACAGCAGAAGCGGCCGCCATAAGGTTACGAAAACCGACCCTATGCGCCCAAAAGAACCTTGTTCAGGCTCCGCGCTTACCGTGGTCAAAGGTTGACTAACCACATGCAACTTTCGGCGCCCTTCCGCTCTTGCCGAGCCTATAATTTAAAACCTAACTTTTATCGATTTTTGTTTCACTCACTCTACCCCGCCCTATGTAATTGTATTGGCCTGATGAGAATTTACCGAAAGGAACGTTCACTCGCCAATCTCTCTTCTGAATATAGTGATGGGGATTTTCACACATTTAAAAGGTAATTACATGAATGTCGACAGAGAGGTGTGTTAACTGACACAACACCTATCCCAACTTATTCTACCCTCTATTGTCGCAGCTGTTAGCGTTCCAACTGAGCAAAATAAATTAACGCCAGTGACAGTCACTGGTTGAAGTTCTGGAGGCGGGAACACCCTAATAAGTTTTGAGGGGTACGCGTAACATGCTGTCAGGCTCGGCGGTATCAGACTGTTTTTGAACTTCCATTTGGGGAGACTTAACTTGTCTGTGCTGCATTCATATGCACAGCCCTGAAAAGATTGGGTTTCCTGTGTTTCTCTGTGTCTGAAGACGTGAATTTAGTTAACAAATCAAGTTACGTCTTTGCCGATTCAAACAACTGGACTGAGAGCAAAATTTCGACAGACCAGGCGACTTTTGTGGGATTCGAATTCACAACAGAAAATGCAATGTTTGAGCTCAGTCAGAACTAATCACTCCAGTTAAGATGTCTTGACCTGACGCCTTAGGTTTTGCCCATTTGGGTTAATTTTCCTGAACGCAATGCAACGTGTGGACTGCCCAAGCAGGTCTTCCTAGGCAATCAATCCAATATCCACCGAAAACGCCGAGTTTTTCACAACTGAGTATTCAATCAAGTTTAGGTCTCAGGTTTCCATAGTCCTCTATTCAACAAAACGCATTGCTGAACTCGTAATCATTCAAAGAGCACGCAATTCCAGACGGGCACATAAGCCCTCCCAAGATGAGGTAAGCTGGCTATTGACGTTGATAACGCGTGCAAGTGGGGACGTGAATGGTGATCGGAGGCGAAATTCATAGACCTGATTTGAGCAGACCTACAGTAGGTGGGCTAACTCATGAAATGTCAACCAAAATTCCGAAATGCGTTTTCATTTCGGTAATATTAATTAAGTACGGTTGTAAAACTATTCAGTCTGCAGTATAATTCTATAATAATTCAGTTACCTTTGGATGATGTCGTTCGAACGAACTTCCCTCCTGCTGCATACGAAAACTATGCCTTATAAAAAACGAGCACTTAAGTAACATGCATCTCTCTCCTTGATTTTCGACGTCCTTAGAAATTCAATTATATTTCGTGGAAAACATGCATAAGAATATTCATTCTTCCGCTCATTCGGTAGTAAATGACGTCTCTATCCAATTTTCTACCCGAAGGAAGAGTATAATTCGGTTTTCAGAATCTTTTTCAATTCCAAATAATTCTGAACCCGACCTGCGCTACACTTTCATTCAAGGTTTAAAACTACAAGCCGTATATTTTCCGCGTCCAGAAAACCACATATTTCTCTGTGCTATTCAGAGGAGACCATATGGGGCTCCTAAAATATAGGAATGGATTTGATCCATATTGTTAACTTTACAAGCCACATTGGCAAATGCAGAGACACGACGTTTTATGAACGGTCATTTCACGGTGTTTAAAAGTCCCACAATTAGAAACTTTTTAAAGACCGAACTATATCCATCCTTCGAGTATAAACTTGAAAGCAGACGTAATTTTCTGCCGAATGAGCGAAAAAATGAATATTTTATGCATGTTTTCCATGAAATATAATTGGACTTTTAGGGGCATTAAAAATGAGTGAGAAAAATTCATGCTACTTCAGTTGTCATTTTTTGCAGGGGATAGTTTTTGCATGCGTCCAGAAAGAAGTTCCTTCGAAAGCCGGCATCCTGAGGCAACCGAATTATTGTAGAATTATGCTGCAAGATGAGTAGTTTTACAACCCTACGTAATTAATCTTTTCGAAACGAAAACGCATTTCGGTTGACATGTCATAAGTTAGCCCACCTACTGTATGATTGGCCTACACACCCAAGCTTGCACAGGAGGGCACGTGTGGGGAAATAGCACAGAGCTGAAACGACACACAAAATCTCTCTTCTTTCCTCTGGCGCCTGACCTCAATCACACGCACACATTCACCGACTAGGTTCAGTTGAATTAACTTACCTAAGCAACCGTCACCTTTTGGCCTTGAAAGGATGAACTTTCAGCGGCAATGTAATTTTGCCTACTCTGCTCTTGTCAGCCCGTCGTTAGCTCGCCGTCGTATGCCTTCACGCTCTCGTGATCTTGAATCTTGACTTATAATCAGGCTCTGCAGAGTTCATAACTCTGAATAGCGAACTACGTGCCCACATTGAACTGACATCGTACGGTGAGCAACACTCACTTATCTGAGATGAGATGACATTTAAAACTGTCTTAACAGTCTTCTAGACCGTTCCGACTTAGCTGTTCTAATTAACTGATCCAGAGCATCTCCTAATCATTGAATAGGTAATCGTTGTCCCTTAGGGTACGACTGCGATTACGAGACAAGTAATTATAGCTGCTCAGAGGTCCTACAAGGATCCAACACACGGTAATGTAAATACTCTCAACGTGGTATTGGATATCGCAGATCACATAAACTAATTAAGAGCGAAAGAATAACTGATGAACTTTATCCTTTCATTATTTTCTGGCTGGCTAACGAAAACACGCACCACTCCTTCAGACCAGGTTTCGGCCCCAAGTGGAATACTGAAAGAATTTAACAGTCTACTGACCTGCCACAGACGGTGATGAAACCTTTGCGGGAAGGTTAACCAATGTCAGTCGTTGCCTCCTTTATCTCCGTTTTTTGTCCTGTGAGTCAGAAACTTCCAAAATTTTAACGTGAAGAAGAAAGAATAAATTCGAATGACCACCAAAGCTGCTGCAGGCATCAGGCAGACAAATGTCTCGGTTCATGGAATTGTGGCTAGAGTTCCACGCCCAAATCTACCTTCGAACCTGCCCCTGCACCTACCTGCACGCATCTTTTAACCGCCCTATCAAATTGACGGTTGAGTAGCGGCTTGTGATATCAGACCACCCTCTCGGAACCTCCAGCTTGGGCTTGTTTATTCGTGTATTCACTCTGCGAAGAGTAGGTCATTTGCAGTTTCAGGGCATTGGCGGTAGGGAAGCCAATGACAGAAGAGATTTGTTGTCTATATTCAGCTAGTTCTCAACCCACAGGACTCTCGCACACGATAGATTCTGGACGCCGAGTTTCGCGACAGCCACGTCCGACTGCTGTTGAGGATGTCTAGGCAGAAAAGGCGTGATGAGCGAGAAGTTATTGTCCTGACGAACCTATCGTTGTGCATCCGGGGTCAGGGGAAGCATCTTTACTCTCAGTCTCCTCCCGGAGCGTGTGACAGCAGCGTCCTAACAAAGGATGAATTAGTTGCGCCCTCATTCCCACATGCATGGACTCACCCTCCGTCCCACTAAACTACCACGTAACTCCCTTCAGTGAAATTCCATAAGCAACAGCACTCCAGATACAGAATCTGACAGCGCATTTCTGATTTCGAAAGCATAATTCAGACTTTAATTTGGGACTTCCTTACGCTTCACGTTTTAGCTACCTGCCGGATTTTATGGTGTAGTCACTGTGTGCCTTGAGGGACTGACGCTAATTAGTTTGCTTGTACCAATTTGCAGCTCTGACCCCTGTCGTGTGTCTTTGCTTCCTAAATGATGCCTATGGTCATCCGTCAACTCCGTATCCACCTTCAGTAGCATATCCAAAACGAACTGAGGACTGTTAGACTGTCATACACGCAACCATTGAGAAATCACACCAGTTTTTCTGTTCATACGCGTTGGGGAATATTTATGTTGACAGCCTGTCCCCGAAAATGACGCCTTTTGCTTCCACGTTAAATAATTAAAACCGTCAACTTCATTGCTTTGACATCGTTTGCCTAAGACTATCATTTGGTTTACATCTTAGCAATCGCCAGTGTCCCTTTTAGCACACACCGGCTTCCGCATGTCCTCATGCCTCATCGCTTTAAAGCGCACGGCGTATCCCGAGAGGATCAGACACGCTGGCAAACCAGGTAGCCCACACAGGCGCACATCCACACTGCATCCTTCACAGCTCACAATTAATCGTCTAACGGTAAGATGTGGTTATGCAGCCCACCTGACGGACACAATACTGTTGACCTACGTAATTATTTTGAGTTGTTGTGATAATGTTGGCATGGGGTTGCTGTGCGTTGCCTTTTCTTTGTTACCGTGTCTACGTTTTTGGCCCAGTGCCGGTGGTCCTACTTGATTTTCGGCCTATCGTTTCCTTCTAACTTTCGCGTTAGACGTTTCGGGGTTAGGGTTTAGGGCTGAGGTTAAGGGTCAGGGTTAGGGCTAGGGGTTAGGGACTAGGATCAGGGGTTATGGTTGGAGGTTAGAGTTAGGGGTTAGGGCACCTATTTCTCAACCACTCAAAGTACTACCGCACATTAGCTTTTCTTTTGCATATAATTACTTGAACTCGTGGCCTGTGCGTTCCCCGGCCTCACCTGTAAAAACCGCTATTAACACTGCTCCCGTATTACAGGCGGTTGGGGTTTGTTTACCTCAGATGCGTCTACATAAGCACATCTGACCCGCCTATCCCTCATCCGTCTATGTCTTCCCCACACAGTGGACGACATGCTCACTTTTTCGATTGTTCAGGTGTTCGTGTCTTTCAGTCCTAAATCGACTCCTGAGGCCTCATTTCATTTCACCTTTGATCTGGCTCGGGTATTGCGGCAGTAGTTTCGGATGCAGCTGAAGATATGCCCGTTCATGCCAAAGGGCACAAGCGTCTTGCATTGATCTGGTTGCCTCACCCGCACCGTTTGCTACTGACACCGACGACTCACTCTTCTGAAGAAGTTAGTCAAACAAATAACCAATCAGACTTCAGTCAGTGGCCGCACTACTTTGGTCAGCTAGTTTTCTTTTCTCGCAGCCACACGTAACAGTCCCTTCTGTCTCGAAGCTCTACATGCGCTCAGTGGAAGAAAAATGTCTGCCCTCTGTCTCTTGGATTTGTAGTTTGGAGAGCTCATTGTTGCCGCACATTGTATGCAACAATCACATCGACGTCCTCAAGGCGTCAACGGATTGAGCAATTGGTAAATTCAGTGACTGATCCCATGAAATGTTAAGCGAAATCCTCAAACGCGTTTTCGCCCAAGAATGATTATGTAAGTTGGGTTGTACTGTTGAATGTCGTGCAGCATAATCTCGAGGAACTTCAGGAACGTCAGAATGTTGGTTTTTTAATGCACTCCTTCCCTGCTCCCTGAAAAAAACCACACCGTAAAATGACTGCCTAAGTATTTCTATTGATTTTCGTCGCCCTTGTACGTGCAAATTTACTTTCCAGAAAAATGCACAGAAACATACTTTCTAGTATTCATCTGGTAGAAAATCGCGTCTTCTTTGAATTTCCGACTAGAAGAAAATTCATCTTTCGGTTTTACGAAAGTTCTTCAGTTCCCAAGTACTAGTGAGCTCGATCTGCCTTTACATTTGCGTAAAGGGTTTTCAGTCAACGAGCTCTAAACTTTCCGCCTAAATAAACGCATACCTTCCCTTAAGCCATTAAGAGGATACCATATGGGGCTAATAAGACGTTGCAACGCATGTGGACTATGTTGCATACTTAACAAAGAGCGTTGTTAAACAGACAGATACGATGCTATTAAAGTGGACTTTTCAGCCATCGAAACTTTCATGATTAAAAACTTTTTAAAACCGAAAGACGCCCTTTTTATTGCGTAAAATGTCAAGAAGACGGGATCTGCCATCAAATGAACACAATGAAGCATATTGTGCGTTCTACCTACAAAATATGTTTACATAAATAAGTAGTAGAAGAAAAGCATGCTACCTAAGCAATCCTTTTTACCGAAGGCATTTATAGGCAACCGAAAAACTTCATTGGAAAGCCAACATCCTGGCGTGCTCGATATATCATGGGATTAGGTCATCAGATACTCATTGTTAAATTCCGACTTAAATGATCCCTCCTAGTCGACAACGCAGTTCCGACTTTCAATTAACATTTCCTGAGATCGGTCGCTGACTGTACGCTATTACCACAAGCATCTCGCATCATACCAAACGAGATGCATACACGAAACCCTCTGGGCCTTAATACCTGGCGCATCCATCTTCAGAGAATGAGGATGAGTAGCGAAACAACTAAGCGTTTCTCGCGAAGGCCGATATCTTTTCATTTTTTCGATCAAAAGGATGTCTGCGAGGTCTGTATGGGAGTGCGTGCCCGCTCGTACACATGAGTCTCTCTGCCCCCAGCCCCTGCCCCACCGCCCTGTGACGCGGGAATCCTGGACTAGGAGTGCTATACTGGCTCAAGACAAGTGTTCATCGGGGATTTTACTTTTAGTAGGCATGCTGAAATAGGGTTGCATTACTGGCTAGGTTTAGAAAAAAATTCCAAATTCGCGTTAGGGTAAAGATTAGGGTTGTAGCTGGGGTTAAGGTTAGGGCTAATTTTGCCTGCACATACGGTCTTACGCAATCCCACCTTTCACCAATAACCTCGGATCACCTGTTCTTCGCCCGTTAACGCGTCGCTAATTCGCATCTTCCAGATTGCGTGGTCTGTTTTGGAACCTCTGAAGCAATAAAACATATACAGTAGGTGGGCTAACTCATGAAATGTCCACCTAAATTCCGAAATGCGTTTTCGTTTCGAAAAGATTGATTAAGTAGGGTTGTAAAACTAGTCGGCCTGCAACGTAATTCCACGCTATTTAAGTTACATCAGGATGCCGGCTTTCGAATGAGCTTCCTTCCGACTGCATGCAGAAACCACACTCTGTATAAAATGAATGCATAAATAACATGCATTTTTCTGATTGATTTTCAATGCCCCTAAAAGTCAAATTATATTTCTTAAAAAACACATAAAAATATTCATTCTTTTGCTCCTCTGATACAAAATTACGTCTTCTTCCAATATTAAACTCGAAGAGAGGGTATAATTCGGTTTTCAAAATCTGTTCCAATTCTCCAGTAATTCTGAACCCCACCTGCCGTTACACCTGCATTCAGGGTTTTCAAACTACAAGTTGTAAATTTTCCGCGTACGGAAAACCATACATTTGTCTACGGTAATAAAAGGGGACCATGCAGCGTTCATAAAATTTAGCAGCGGATATGGTCCATATTGTAAACTTTACAAGCCACATTGGTAAATGCAGAGACATGACGATTTATGAACGGCTATTTCGCGGTATTTAAGAGTCCTACAATTAGAAACGTTTTTGAAACCGAATTATGTCCCTCCTTCGAGTATAAAATTATAAGAAGACGTAATTTTCTAACGAATGAGTAAAAGAATGAATATTGTTATGCATTTTTTCCATGAAATATAATTTGACATTTATGGACATTGAAAATCAATGAGAAAATTGCTTGCTACTTAAGAAATCATTTTTACAGATTGTAGTTTTTGCATGCAGTCGGAAGGAAGTTCATTCGAAAGCCGGAATCCCGAGGTAACTGAAATAGTACAGAATTAGGTTGCAGATTGACTAGTTTTGCAATCCTATTTAATTGATCTTTTCGAAACTAAAGCGCATTTCGGAATTTAGGTGGACATTTCATGAGTTAACACACCCTATATAAGTGAAATACTAGCGTTCTCAATGCCTCTCACAAATTTCATTAATTGCTGTGTACGTCTGAACCACTGATAAAACTAATACTAATGTCCCTCCGTATTTCAGGAGTCTCTATACTCTATTTTCCCAGTGGGCTAATCTATCCACTCCTTGCCTGAATGGTATAAAAGACCCTCTGAATGAAGCCTGATCCATTTGCCTTACTGTGAACATATTCATTCCCAAATGAGCTCCGCATTAGCCTCATAGGGGTTGTGATGTACTCTGTCGTTTGTGACGGCTGAACTGTTGCATGTGCCTGTATAACTACGCATTGAAGTAATTAACGAATGCAGGGCGAAGGAAGAGAACGTTTCGTTCAACACACAGCAACTACAGACGCAGGAAACAGGTGGAGGAAGCATCTGTGGGGGGAGGGGGCAACGGAGGATGGGGAAAGGAGGCATGTTAATTGAAACTCTACTTTCAGCACGTTCGATAACGGAGAGACCAGCGTCCATTCTCTTCAACTGTTCTTGCGTTGGGCGAAATTTAAGCATGGAAGGAGGCGGGCATCAGAAGATACGAGCCCGACCCTTCGGAGAGATTGGAAGGCCGTATTCGGAAACATCACTCAGCACACTCGCGGCAGGGCTAGAACACATGGAGCCGATATCGAGCTCCTCATCAATGAAGCTTCCCAGAGGAGATTCTGTAGGGGGAAGATGAGAGGAAGGACTGTAATCCAGAAGCATTAGTGACGATCTAAAGGTAATGCCGTGCGACTGACCAAGCTAGTCCCGATCACAAGATTGTCTTTTTATTGAACGATTCACCGTCAGCTACAAGGTTATTCACCAGTTTCCCAATTTAAGCCAGAAACTCCCACGGAAAGGAAGTGGGTAACGTTCATTTTGTTTGTTTGCATATAGCAAATGCCTGATGATGCTACAGAATACGAAATAAGGCAGTTCGACCATCGTGATTGACGATGACCACCGACTGCTCCAAGGCAGACCGAGAGCAGGCACAGTGACTTACGCGTAAATTAGTTTATAATGGTAGTAGAGTTGCGCAGCATCTATCGTACTCTCCTCCCCCACCTGGATCCGGTGTCAAGACACAGTGAACTAGACCGAAAGTGAAAGAGGGTACAGCTGGCTGGCACGGTGGACGAACCTGCGCCTAGGCGTACCACCACACCACAAAGGAGCCATTGCAGCCTGACTCTCAGACCACCAGTTGACCACTCCACAAAAACACGCATACTGTGTCGACTGTGAGGTCCAAGTTATCCGTCAGTTGGAAGCCTTCAAAACTGGGTCAGAAAGATGAGAGGATGGCACAAGTCCCTGGGCAACGATACACACAGCCTGCATACGCAGACGGAGCGCAAACGCATCCACCAGTAGGGAATCAGATGCCAGAGAACTGTCAGCACACACCAGGCTGAAGCGTGCCATAGCATACGGATCTGTGGTAAGGCACGGTCATAAATACCCCCATATTACTGGTGATCTTGTGCTAAATTTCAGGGGGATGGTTGGACTTAATGTTAGGGTTAAAGTTCTTATGGTTAAGGTGAAATTCAGGACGCGAAAATAGGTACAGTAGGTGGGCTAACTCATGAAATGTCAACCAAAATTCCGAAATGCGTTTTTGTTTCGAAAAGATTAATTAAGTAGGATTGTGAAACTAATTATCCTACAGCGTAATTCCATAATAATTCCATTGCCTCAGGAAGCCGGCTTTCGAACGAACTTCTTTCCGGCCGCATGCACAAACCACACTCCGTAAAGAATGACTACTTATGTAGCATGCATGTTTCTCACTGATTTTCGATGCCCTTAAATATTTAATATTATTTCATAAAAAATATGCACAAAAACATTCGTTTTCTCGCTCATTCGGTAGAAAATGACGTCTTCATTTAATTTTGTACTCGAAGGAGGGATAGAATTCGGTTCTCAAAATTTTTTCCAATTCCCGAATAATTTTGAACTCGACCGGCCGTTACACTTGCATCCAAGTGTTTCTAAACTACAAGACGTATACTTCCTGCGTACGGAAATCCCTACATTTCTCTGCGGTATTAAGAGGCGACTATATGGGATTCATAAAATTTGGCAGCCATATTGTTGACTTTACGAGTCATATTGGTAAATGCAGAAACATGGCGTTTTATGAACGGCCATTTCAGGGTATTAAAAAATCTCACAATTCGAAACTTTTTGAGAACCAAATTATACACTTCGTTTGAGTATAAAATTGGAAGAAGACGTAACTTTCTACCGAATGAACAAAATAATAAACATTTGCATCCACGTTTTCCATGAAATATAATTGAATATCTAAGGGCATCAAAAATCAGTGAGAACAATGCCTGCCGCCTATGTAATCATTGTTTACGGAGTATAGTTTTCGCATGCGGCCTGAAAGAAGTTCGTTTGAAAGCCGGCGTGCTGAGGTAACTGAATTATTATAGAACTAGGCTGCATGATGCTTAGTTTTACAACCCTACTTAATTAATCTTTTGGAAACGAAAACGCATTTCAGAATTTCGATTGACATTTCATGAGTTAGCCCACCTACTGTACCTCCTGAAATTCAGCACAAGGCCATATGTAGTGCGGCGGTACTTATACTGTGCCCAACCGAGTCCACTGTTTTGGAAAGTCAAATGCTCGTTCCGTCGGATTGTAATCAGGGGAGCTGTAGTGGTTAATTTTGTAACGTTCCACTACTTCACCGCTACATAAACCTCGGGATTTTCGTTGCATACCAAATATGCTTTCAGGCAGTATTATGAACCAAACACCTATCAAAACGGAATACTGCGGCTGCACTCACAAGGTCATTCCAAGGACTACAGAAATAATCTAGCGGAGTTCACTGGACCTGATAACGGCACGTTAGCCATTATCCTCACACTCCGCCGTGTGGGCGTGTGTGCTGACGTCCTCTCCGACTGACGGGTAGTTAATTGCGTTTCATCGGCTAACAGCGCTGTTCTCAGGATAAATCTGTTTTTTTTTTAACGCAATCACTGACGAACTTCAGTATTTCTCCTCACTTTTTTCCAGCGATTGAGAACTGCTACCGCCAAGGACAAAAGAAGCTGAATGGTCAAGTTCTATCCTGAGCTTTGCCTCCAGTCGGCCACAGCGCAGCCTCAAGGCCGGACAGACCTGAGACTTAAATTCGAAAAGTAATTGTTCGCCGTTACGGCACCGCCGCCGATTGACCCAGGCTGGAGCTCCTAGAAAAAATGGGAAGCCGGCATTCTGTCGTACAATTATCAATGCCGTCCTCGCAACTCGCAGTGTGCAATAGAGCACGAACTGTCCGACCCGAAACGCAGGCATCTGCACTCTTCGACTCGGATTCTGAATTCGTCCGACAAGTGACCTTTGGATTTTCTCTGTAGTTCAAATGCTTCCCATCCAAGAAAGTTGACTTTGGCGGACGCTAGTTTGGCGGGTTTTAAACGTATTTCGCTTCTGCACGGAGAGGTGTAAATGCTTGACGTTTCGGGTGCGCGCTGGACTGCGGGTTTTAAATGAGGAGTGCTTAGGAGTTCACTTGCAAAGAACAAAAGAACCTCACATTGGGACGGATCCGAAGAAGTGGACTTAAGTCGGAACAGTTGTCGTCGGTGGTGGGAAACTTTGCTACTCCGAGCCAATTGAATGCCAATATTGAATTGGCGCTCAGACCAGCTGACTGGCCTCGGCAACATCGACGGCAACGCCCTTATAACGTTAAGAATAACGCACGAAAATAAAAAAACTCCTGGCCTTAACCTTAAACCTAACCAGATAAGTCACGGGAATAGGAACTCTCGTAATACAGATGGCCTTTTGTAAATTTCAGGGAGGGTACCTATTCCCGTGTCCTCACTCGATCACTAACCCAAACCTTAACCCCAACCCCACTCTTAGTCCCGACCCTATCTGTAACACTAGACGTATTCTCCCTGGAATTTGGATTGAAATTTAGAGCAGGAACGCCTGTAAAACAGGGAGTACTTGTTGAAAAGTGCTTCCGCATGCCTCACAGACTATAACTACACAGCACTTCTCACGGGAATTTCTGTCTCCTGAAATCCGAGAGTCAGATGGAAAACCTGTGAATGCCAATCAGTCACCGAAAGCGCCCTAGAACGCCATGCAAGTTAGTCTGTCACCCGGTGCACTTTTACTGTACGCGTTTGACCTACTGCTAGCCTGTCCACTGCGCCTAACTTTCTCTGACCTTCAAGGGTTCAAGGACATTCCCACTCCTGTCGGTGCAGGAACACAGCGCATCTGTCTTCTCCGAATGCTAAGTAACTAAGTGTGCATCTCTATCAAAAAAGGATTTTTGGATGCAAAATTTGCCTGGGGCACTGAAGTATTGGGGCGATAAGTTTTTCCTCGCCAGAAATTTTTGTCTGGGTCAAGGGGTCCGTCAATTTACAAAGCATGTTAGTGGAACTGAATTTTGACACGTTCAAAAAACGCAATCAGTTCTCTGTCGGCCGTCGGTAACTGAAACATCCATATAGAAGTCAGCACAGAATCCGAAAGCTCCGTGTCGAAGGCATTTCTTCCGAATTAATCCACCCATGGCAGCCAAGAGCATAAAATATGACTTGATAACAAACTCACTGCCAGAAAGCATAGAGGTTGTACTGGTGACCAAACGATGAGCCAGACGCTTCACAGTTGTAGCGCGCCGTCATAGAGCGCATGCCTGTGCTTTTAAGGATGATCTCGAGTAGGCCCTAGTTATCTAAGAAGAAAATCGAGTTATAACTGTTGGTAAATCGCGAACAGCAAACTTTAGGTAATTGGTCCACGTACGGTCAGAACGCTTTGGGCCAACTGAGCGGTTGGCTGGAATAGTTAAAATTGCAAAAGAAAACGACTCAAGCAAGGTTCCCGAGTGTCTGGGCTAGTCCCCTAATCTTTTGACTTTAGAACGTTCGTGGGAATCCTTCGAGCAGAAACGTTTTCTCCGCTTGGTTGCGTATAAATAAGTGGTATTAACAATCAGTCCGACAGGTATTAGCACGCCCAATCCGCGAGCGTAAAATCAGCGATAGACGCCGAAGGTGTAGTTCTCCCTCGCCCACCTTAAGCGCCACTGGCGTAACATCTCCTCCTAGCTTGGGTATGTCAATTTGTCCCTCTTGATTTGCCCCCTTAAGTTGCGCCAAGTTACCCCTCTGGGCAACGCATCACCACCGTCAATCGCATCTCTCTGGTGTGTTGTGCGTTTCCATGCCATCTACAAGCACAGATGGACAATTTGACTGAATTCGCGATCAACAGACAGTGCTTCACAAGTTTTGTTTCCTTGAACTGCGGTTCAGCAGAACCGTGGTCCAGGTAGGCGGGTAAAAGCTCGATGATGCAGATAAACTTGTTCTGTTGAGTCACTTGACCGCTGGCCCGAGTAACCGGGTTCCGTCGTATTTTCTCGCGCTCAGAGAAACCCCATTTTTGGCAAACAGTTTACGAATGTCAACTTTCCTGACTGCGAAACCTATTTGAGTTGGCAAACGGCCTCCGTTGCGGTAAAACAGCATCAAAAACGCTTTCCCCAGGCAAGTGTAGCACAATAAATAGGACGGACAACATTCGAAATGTCAGTTCTAGTTGTTGTGTTCGTCGACCTTCTGTGGCAGTCTTGCTACCCACACCTGCCCACATGTGCGCTTTATGAGGGCGGATTTTATTACGCAGAAGATGCGCACTTCCATCATTTAGGTCAACCTCAATTTTGGCCTGCCGATTTTTGCATGCTTTAACTTTTGGTAGGGCTTCGTCGTGAAACGACATGCATTTGCATCTCACTTGTTTCCAAAACGTCGATGCACTTCCTGTGGCGGAAGTTGAGGAATCAAGGTTTCCTGGTTGCGGGTTTTCATTCGGACAAGAGGACTATTTGAGGGAGAGGCTAATGCGAGGCAGCAGCACCAAAAGGTTCATGTCTAGGACGCTGACAACGTTTAAGATGAATGCTACTCATTATAGAATGGTAACTTAAAGGTCAAAAGATCGATGATGAGATGCTGAGTAGTGGATGTCTGCTCTTGTTTTGTCGTGTCGGCATAGGGGACAATCGCAAGACCGCTGCCTGATTTGTCCGCGCGACTAACAACTCATCTCAAACTGAGTGCTAATTCTGTTGCTTTAACGGCTGACTTGAGATCGTTCAATTGCCGATGGTCTAAGTCGAACAGCGCTTTGGATTCATTCTACAATCCATCATCAGACACGGCAACAATGAAGACTAACGGATGCACAGGGGGACGCCTTTTCTTCGACACAAGGATGGCGAAGGAACAGGATAACTTTATGTTACCACCAAGGCCTACAAACGGGAAGCAACCATCAGGCGCCAGTTGATAAGGCTGAAAGACCCACAGACACGATACAAAACGTCCATAGTCGTTTACAAACTCTGGTGCCTCTGAGGACAGATAAACCGCGTCGAAAAAGAACGGGGACATTAGTTCAACTACAAGTGGCAGAATATGCATCAGAGTGGGGAGGCCTGGCATAAAATCGTGGTCCACTTGATGGAACGCGGTTGCACCTGATTCAGCGAATCTGAACTTCCCAGAGGTGACTTTTGCGTGATTCGCAAGCTGACGAAGCTGCAACCGTTAACAACTCGGATGGGGGGCGATCAAGTTATCCCAGGTACGAATTCAGGAGTTGCTAACTTTAGCGGCTGCGTGGTGGCGCGTCAATCGCATTCTAAAAATAGCACACCCCCCTGCGCCCGCTACCCTTATCGATGGGTCGGCGAACGAACCTGAAATTTTCCCGTCAATACAGTCTCTCTCCTCTTAGACCGGTCGACATTCTTGACTTAAAAGGCCTCTAAAACCTGGCGGATTAACTGCTACGACTGTCCCTTGTCCGCTGCCTTTTCAATTAGGCTCGAAACACTTGGCTGTTATGCCAAGTTTTGGCTTCTGTTTTGAGAAGCAGGCTTTACCTTGCCCTACTAAATGTCGATGAAGTCTGAACATCAGTTTTGATGACAGGATACAGCCTATGACTAGAGTTCTTGACATCAATTTACCCCGACTTAAGGTCCTTACGCAACTGTGTGTTTGAAAACTCCTGTGGTGTACTATTTATGCTTTTTGGAGTTCTTATACTGATAATCGTGAATGGATGAATAAGAGCTTGCCCAATAAGGGGCGAAATTACTACCACGCACTCGACATTCTGTGATAGTACCGAAAAAAATAACCAAATGTAAATATCAGTCTTGAACATCCCTGAGTTCGCCGGAGGACCACATCAGTTACACCTTTTTACAAAAGACACAAATAAGTCAGCAAATTTTGGAGGGATCGGTGCCTTGCGAATTGAAAATGCCCACGAAGTACTTTTATTATAACTGAAAACTTTATTGTTAGAATGCATGTAGTCAGACGCTCTGAATAATGAACACAGAAGTCCGTCGGCAAACTCTAAGTGTGCCAAGCTATCCGTCTCGTCTTCTACACACCAGGTCCTGCTACCGTACGAATGAAAAGGATCAATCATTTCGTCCAGGCACCATAACGACAAACTTCCTTCAGTTTTTGCGAAGTACCAAAAACAAAGTTCGAGGCCGGCCTGCCATGTGTGCAGACTATAAACAAGGAGGCGGTGTTTTTAATAGCATAAAACGACCTGCATCCTGAAGTCCCGGCGGGCTGCTTACCTAACGCTAGGCCGCCAGCGCTGTCCAGAATTCTCTGATTGGCTCGTGCGATATCGTCGAAGGTGATTGGTTGAGTTTTCCGACGCTGTCGCTCAACTTTTGCGGGCTTTCCAACGGCGGGCCTTCGATTGAAGATGTTGCTTTTCTCTCGCACCGACAACCTTCGGGGCGCAAAAGCAGAAAGCACTAGCATTAATTTCTGCCATCAGATTTTATCGACACGAGCGATGGAAGTGAAGACGAAATTTGTCGGGTTTAAGACGCCGACAGCTGAATTTTGTTGAAACGTCCGTTGGCAGACAGTGGTATCTACTATCCTCAGAGCAGCGGCAAAGTGGTAAGACAGCATTGAAACGAAAACATACAAGTTGAATCCGTAACCGCAGAGAAAACACCTGCATGACGACAAATATCGTCAAGCAGTTTAGGCACACAGGCAGTTATTTAATCCGAGGCAAGCAAGAATCCTTCATTTTGTGGATAAGTTGAACTGAAAGGATTTGACCAAAAGATTCATTTCCCTGGCTTGTCATGCAAGAATATAAAAACGACCGTACTAGGATCCCAGCTTTCCTCTGTCATCTTCCGCAAATTCATTTTGACTCTATTGGACCAAAGTTATGATGAGGTTGCCCGGTGAACGATTATAAAAGAGAATTTTATACAGACTAAGTGCTATCAGATGTAGATCTTCATGTCGCAAAGAGCAAGCCGATTTGGGAATGTTCACTTGCATTTATACCAGCAGAAGTCACCAAAGAGTCATTCGAACAGCTGACCTAGTCAGGAGTCTTTTGTGTTGCAAACTGCTGAAGCACAATAAACCATGAGAGTACGAGAAATTACCTTCTTATTTTTAAAGATTCTAGTGCAAGACCACCGAACGCGAAGGTCCAGTATCACTGAAATGGGCCGTTAGGGTAAACGTTCGACTTCCATTAAGAACGTGTAAGGGGACTGGAAGAATGGCGCCATTAATTTGCATGAACGAACAGATAAAATGTAGTTGCATTCGATAAATCAATCAGTTCTCTGCATTAAGACAGACGAAGGGCCATGAATTGACGGAGATGCGACAATCTGCGGCTCAATTTGATGCGTCCGCCCAATAAAACTAACGGTGACTGCTGCGTATTCTTCGAGGCAAGGTTTACTGAGTCAATTTTTAAAATGTGAACTTCTGTCCACTAGCGTACTTGTGTGCTTGGAATAAATTAGTTGCCTGTACGATTAAGCATGTTGCAGTTATGGTGATTTTTTCCTCAGGAATGTATAAGTTGTGGATACTGAAGTATCCCTTTGTTACTTGGCCCTTATAGCTGAGCTGAAAAACAGCCCTTTGAAATAACAAAGTTTCTTATAGTCCGTATTTTTAATAAGTAGCTGTTATTTTTCAATGATGCGCATCGGGGCAACATTAATCCCCAAACAGGAGTTAATATTGCGTCGGCGTTCCTTGTGAAGCCATGATCAAAGCTCCTTCAAGGACATTGTTTAGACTTTTTCATTATTGTTTGAGGTAGTTACTTCCAGGGTAAGATTAGGACGCTCGAGAGATCCCATAGACTGGGAAGCCAGTTAAGCTGCCGAGTCTCGTTTTATAAGGCAGTCTCAGACGTTTTAAGTAGGGCAGGGGTTTAGATCTCGACTGCATATCGGTCGCCGTCTTGAAGGCTTGCTGAGACAAAGGAGTGCTATTCCGGTGAGTGCTCGTTGCACATCCAGGACTAACTTCTCTCTCCTCTTTAGTGGCGTTGAGGGCATGCTGGTGAAAATCACTTGTTCCAACGTTTTAACCATCTAAAAATGATTGCGTTAACTTGGAGTAAATAGTCCAGAATGCGGCTCACGTGCTTCGTCCGAAGATTGATATGAATATATGACGGACATTCAACAGCTTCGAAGGAAAAATCGCATGCTATTCATAAATTACCAAAATAGAGTCAGTGGCATACACATGTTGCGTGATTCGCCACGCTTGACAGCATAGGCACTAGCCAAAAGCCCTGACACGCGTTTCGCGGATATTCTGTTGCTGCACGACACAGCTGGGGGAGTTCGACTTATAAGTGGGTCAGCTGGGGTTCCCCGTGTACTTTCTGGTAGACGGTCCACTTTTATGAAAATGCGACTTTTTAATCTCTTCGGAGATTAATGCTCCAATCCAGAATTCATCCTTTAGAATGAAGCTTTACGAATCCTACAACATGCGTGTACTACTGGCTGCTTGTTGATATTTTATGAATATTGCGCGGCTATCCCACTGAAACTGTCGGATTTCGGCACAGATATTCGTATCAACTTTCGGACTGAGCATACAGAACTTCGTTCCAGTAGATTTACTCCAAGTTAACGCGTACATTAATGAGATAGAAAGTGTACATTTCTGAGAACTGAAGGACCTACCAAAAAGCACACGGTAAACGCTGGGCGACCCACTGATGAGCCAAAGCCCTCCTAGTTGTGTCATGGAGCGGCAGAATATCAGCGAAATACGTGTCAGGACTTTTGGCTAGTACCACTATCTCTTGTCCCTGGACTGACTTTCTAGCCAATTTACTCCTTTGGCAGATGATCTCTATGCTATCGTCTGTGCAGTATTTACTGCAGGACTGTCGTGATTCGAGGGTAGAGGGAGATCAGAATACACATGCCAGGTTTTTTCTCATCGTTAGTTTCTCATGGAACCCTCATCCACTGGTCTACAAGGTCTGCTATCTGAACCGGAAGTGATCAACTACGGCAGCGCCAATTTAACGAGTGTCTGATGGAACTACCTGCTCAGATATCGTCAAGTCAAGTAGTGGTTATCGACAAACATCGACAGTTCTACCGCTGATTTCGACGATGTCCACCGTGTGCTCCTCAGCAGAGTGAAAGCAGGTGCGGTGAAGTGCGCGTGAACTGCTTTATCGTGGTAGTAGACTTGCGATGACTTTACCGCACTCTATTCTCCTCCCTCGCCTGGACCCCGTGTCAGGACAGAGACAAGAATATCGGAGGCGCAGGTGGTTGACATGCGAAAACCCGCACCTAGGCGTGCCACCACATCCCCCGGTCCACAATGGTCACTGATCAAGATTTGACACAACACCAAGAGAGGGGGGCTCGGATTACAGACGAATAGGTGTCAAAAAGAGGCCACACCACGAAGGAGCCATTGCAGCCTGATTGTCAATGAACCAGTCGGCCACCACTCATAAAAACACTCACTGGGCTGACTGCCCGTTCTGACTTAAATCGTCATTTGGCAACTCTCCAGGCCATGGTTTTTAGCGCACCGTGATAGTCTCAAGCACAGCAGACTATTAATAATGAGGAATTTTGCGCTCGATTTCGACAAGCACGCATACATACACTGGCACATCTCGCTATTGACATTGTCTGTCCTTGCCGCCTTTTACTACTGATTCATTATCACTCCATGACAGTCTGTTAAGATGTAAGTGCCTAGAATCGGGAACAGATTGTGTTGCTTCTGCTCATTCTGCCGTCAGATCAACTCGGCGTTGGTCAAATTCATTGTGCCAGTAGAGGTTTGACGAGTCAACCGGTGAGATGGATGTAGATGTTGAGAAGGTTCTTCAGCTCTGATTGTAGGTTGGACAGTTTCAGCCTTTTCATGAGATAAAATAACTCGCGTATGTTATTACCGACAAAGACAAGAGTGACAGGAATGGCAATTTCTGGCTTATTAGCCGTCGTCAGCCAGTCATACCCAGCCCCGAAGTGTGGAACACCTGGCGTTCGAACTTGCGACCTGCTAGGCGTTGGAATTCTAACTAACAGGTCGCGAGTTCGAGCCTCGAGTTTTGCACACTTTGAGGTTGGGTATGACTGGCTGACGACGGCCAATAAGCCAGAAATGATCATTCCAGTCTCCCTTGTCTTTGTCGGTAATAACCTACTGCCTATATCATGCGCCGCTGTTCGGCTGCTAGTTGGACTCGAGAGAGAGCCCATAAGGCACAACGGAACGAGTGAGTTCCCTACGAACGATCGGTGAGCGTCCCCATCAAAATTACTCTTCTGGACGTTGAAAAAGGTAGGATGAGAAGAGCAGCCGGCGCCAATGCCCGAAACAGTCAAAGGACCAGGTTCAGGCAGCGCGCCTCGACTGTACTGACTCCAGACTTAATAATATGGATAGTAGTCAAGAAATCACTGCAACTAATGCAGTAAGTTGTAGACGTTTCAGATAATTGAGTCTAATGCCCGTTGTCAAAATCTGTTCTGTACAACACTGACCTGCATCTCTCAATCTTCTCCGAGTTGTTATTTGATTTGGCTGCCTCTGTCGTTTGTCGACACTCACTTGGCGTGACAGCTGTGACGACTTGCCAACATGGTCAGTCAGAGAGCGCAAGAAGTGTGTTGGGTGGCTGTTTGGTCAGTTAGCCCTCCGACTTAATTGTACGGAGGAAAAGTCCCCAATTCACCTCTGGGGATTCCAGTTTTGTCCAAAGTAAGCCGACCGCTTCCGGACTAAGGCTGCTTCTGCGCAGTTTGTGGCTTAAGCCTCGAGAAGCCGGGGGATAGCAAACGGTGAACAATAAGACCCATAGATTTTAACTTCACTTGTGGCAGCAGAGCATTTTAAACTGTTTGGTCTCAAGAGTAGAACAGTTTCTGGCTTATTGGCCGTCACCAGTCAGCAATATTCCGATCCCAGGTGCGGCGCGCCGAAATTTGAAGCCGCAAACAGATTTGATGCTATATAAACTGGAAGATCGTTAGTCCATAATCTTCAGTGTTGCGCTATGGCATTTGTCAGTGGTTTAGGCCGCGCTTCGTGTCGCTTGACAGACAATAGACACCGTGCCCGATATTTCCGAACCCAGTCACCAGCCTGCGTCACAGGAGTTGCACCAACTGCATGACAGTGCAGACGCTTCAGGGTCTATGGCCAGAACATTATGGAATAATATCTACAGCAGTCTATAGCAGGACATTTGTCGTCAAACGAATGCAGATCCTCAGGACCGTTTTGAAGTTTCCCTTATGCAAAGTAATAACGACAAATTACTTCCCGCATATGCTTTTTACCTTCGTATGTTTAATGTGCAGACACTTGATGATAATTTCTCCCGAATACGCGAGATAGATATCAGGAGTACGGATGGAAAGCAGAACAAATTAAGGGCGCTAAGCAGATTGGACTGCTACCCACGAAAATGTGTTTGGTCGAGTGTGTTGCATGATAAAGTGACCCAACGCGCATTGGACTTTCGACTTACTGAAACACGGGAGCAGTCTGGCAACGTGGAAGGTGCAACGTTGCATTATCGAAATTGATGCAGCAATAGAAGACATTTTGGGTGTTTACGACCATTTTGCTATGCATGATGCCTCAAAAGAACAGACCATCAAAGAGGGCAGGTTGCGTTCTATTAACGTTCCCTTTGTTCTGCTTCCTCTAAACCGGTTTGCCGAATATAACAGCACTAGCAAAGGCTCAACTAAGTTCGAACCTAATTACCCAGTCTTTAGATAAACGGTCTGCGCAAAATGCTGCTTCCACTACTGTCGACTTCATATTCCGATCCTGGATTTAGAAGTTCACAAGGACAAGCAAGGAGTCATGGAGGGAATTAATTCTAGACCGGTCTCACGACTTACTGAGAAGGGAAAACGCAGAAACGTTTTGCGCAAATCTCGAAATTCCATCTCAGAAAACTAAAAGGCGTCACTTGAGGGGGGGGAGAAGGAAGTTATTAACAATTAAATATGCAAGCCGGCGTTTTTTACTATAACATGCCTACTTATTTGATTTTAAAGGGCACACTAGGTTAGGGTAACGTTTCTGCTTAAGCTTAAGACGATAATTACATTTAGGGTTAAGGCTTCGGTTCGGTTCAAGGCTACGACTGGATTTAAGATTGAAATTAGACGAAGGTTTAGGGTTCGGGTTAAGTCTGCCTACAGCCTACCGTCTTAGCCAATCCGGCCTTCTTTTAACAAATAACCTTGGATTACCTGTTTCCCATCCGTTTACATGTCCCTGACTTGCATCTTTCGAATTACGAGGTCTGTTTCAGCAGAAATTCGACTTTTCCCAATGTCTTCCTCAGATTCCGTCAATTGACGCGTCCATCTGCCCTTGTGATAAAACTAGCATTAACACCCTTACCGTAGTTCAGGAATCCCCGGACTCCATTTTCTCAGTGGGCTCACACATTCAGCAGTCAGAAGTTTGGAGAAAGTATGGGATCGGGGAAGTTAATTCAGTTTGCATTAGGATACCTCGAAATTATAGCCAACACCAAACTCTCGAACCTTTAAAGAGGATGAGCATCAAAAGGCGGCGAATTTGGAGCCATATGCGATTTAGGAATAAGCCATGTGTCCCGAATTTAACATTCTGCCAATTGTAGTACAGTAGATGGGCAGTCTGTTGGAGCGAATGGCTGCAAATGAATGCGATCTAGGGAAGAGTCAACATTTCGGAGACACGTCTTGTGTCAGCACGGCTGATAGTCGAGTCCTGCTGACCTGTGTATTGTGCTATTAAATGTTTTTTTGTACAGCCTAGGAAACTTAAAAAACTGAAAACTTAATCGCATGACCCTTTGAGAAATTATATACAATTCTGATTGATTTACCGCAGAAGGAATTAAGTTGATGGGATTTGGGATTCGCGAGGAAATGCAAGATTGCATTTATCCTCAGGACGCTTGCATGTGAACAGTATTTATAAACTCTTTGAGGAATGCCTCACTGCGGAGTCGCTGCTGCTTTATTCTACAAAGGATATAACAATGAAGATTTATAAAATGTTCTGGTAGCAACACTGAGGCAGTAGAGTTAGTTCTATCTTTATAGTATAGGCTGGTGTTGCCTGTATCTCAGAATACAAGGCGCTATATCTTCAGAGAACACTCATTACGAAAAGTGGCCAGTCTTTGCCAATAGTTCCATATATAAAAGGCCAAAGAGCTCGTGGGAGAAATATGTAACTCATTACTGCATGCGAAAACTAGCACCATTCAGGCCAAAACACACATCAAAATGTGGACTAGCTGCCGCTTAACTGGAAAAGTCGATTTTACTGAGTTACAGTGAATAAATCGGTACGCTTGTCCATCAGAAAAAGAATGTGTGAAATCCAGAACGGTTTAGGTTACAGTTCGTTCAGGTTAAAAATGACTCGTCGTTTTTGTTGCATCGAAGACCAGGCCACAGAAAATGGACTCAGTAACTGTCCTATCACCGCCACCACCGACAACAATGACAGCAAAATCAACAAAAATAGTAATAACAACAACGATGCTGCCACAGATACTACTGTTGTCATCATCATCATCATCATCATCATCATCATCATCATCACCATCATCATCATCATCATCATCATCATCGTCATCAGCATCAGCATCAGCATCACCATCACCATCACCATCACCACCATCATCATCATCATCATCATCATCATCATCATCATCAGATTATTATTATTACTATTATTATTGTTATTCTGATATGCTGCCTGCGTATTGCTGCATATCGACTTCATTTGGTCGGGTCTTAGTTCGTAGCCGCACCTGCAGTGGACAATCCACAGTCGCCTGTGGTACGGGACTGATGGTAGTATTGGATTTAACACGAGCCCCTAACCTTTAACTCTAACCCCTAACCTCTAACCCCTAACCCCAATCCCTAACCCCTAACCTCTAACCCTAGCCCCTAACACTAACTCCTAACCCCCAACAAGTGCGGCTACGAAATAAGATCTTACCATTCCCTTTTATGGCACTTTATATAAAACTGCCATTCCTCCTTACCTTGCGAGTGGGTCGTTGAATATGACCCTGGGGGAAGTACACTGTATTTGAAGCGGCGACGTCAGTTTGGTTCTTTCGGGTATCATCATGTTCCTCGATGGCCCCAATGCACGTAACCGGCTGTTCCCCCTGCTCCGGCCTGACTCCAGCAAGTTGCCTCCAGCGGCGCCTGGTGGCAGCCCTGCTGAGGTGTCCCTTACTTGCATCTGAGTTCGGGGATTTAAAAGTACCTTTGCGAAGGTAGTCGTCTGTGGGGGACCAGACACGGAAGCCTCTTCTGTCCCAAACTGTTCCTGCAGTCGCCTGGACAGCGCCTCCTCATAGTCTTCCTGCAGTCGTCGTCTTTCCGCCGCGTTCGCTTCAGCAACCTTGCCGCTGTCAAAGGCACGCACCCGGTCCTCCACAGGTACTAGATCCTCACACGCCACCAAATCTCGATCCACAAAGTTCGATTCGCTGACACTTTCTGTCTGCCGCTGACACTGCCACATACGAGCCCGATCGGCCACTGAGGGGATACCGGTATCCTGCAGGTGTCGGGCAATGGCTTTTAAATGTTCTGACTCGGGCAGACTGTGGGTCTTCTTAATCAGCTCTCCTCGTTGTCCTCTGAGCCATCTCCGAGAGGGTGCAGGAGAATTGGTCGGCGTAAGGGCTTGCGCTGACGAATCTTGTGCCATTAGGGGTTGCTGATGCTGTTGGACAGTCATTGCAGCCACTGCCACCTGCGGTTGTGATATCGGCTCCGCGGTAACGACGGCTGTTAACGCTGGTACTGATACCTGCGTCGGCGGCGGCGGTGGTGGTGGCTGTGACACAAGTGGTTTTGCCAATGTCAGCGGAGGGTCTGCCTCCTGTGACTGCAGAAAGGGCGGAACTTGCAGCTTTTGCGGCTGGCGCAGGCTCGTCTTAATGAGGTCTTCGCGCTGGGAGGGGAAATTATCGCGGAACTTAAAAATCTTGCCAGGTGTACGTCGAGGTTGGAGGTTTTTGCTGTCCCCAGTCTCCTGGGACTGTGAAACGGACGTTGAGGACTGTGGTGTTTGTACTGGTGTTAGGGCTGCCCGATGGGTCTGCGGTGTTACGAGGTTACTTGTGTGAATTTGTGGTGGCCGCGGTTGTAGTGGTTTCGGTTGGCCAGCAGAATCTACTGTCGTTACGTCTGGGTTTGGGGAGCTGCAGAGACTGCCTGGAAGACTGACACTGGCCTGAGGAACCGTCAAATTTTGCACTTGTGCAAAGCTTCCAAGATTCTGCAATGACGAGGATGGTAGATGAGTGGACGAGGTCGATGAGCCAATCGTTTCACTGGGTTGCGTAAATATAGACACCCCTGTCCCTACTGGTGTCGGTGTTAGCGGTTGGGCGACGTTCACGGCTGGTTGGCTTGAAAACATCTGAGACTGTCCCGAAAGGAGGTTTGAGTAGACCCCGGGGTCGGATGTGAGGCCCCAGTTTTGTGGAAACATCATGGGTGTTCTCTGGGCCTCCATAGAGACAGGAAAATTAGAGACTGGACCGTATGTGGGCAGTGAGCATGGAACACCAGCTGGCGGCGTAGATGGTGGAGCTACAAATGTTGGAGCACCACCTACTAGTTGCGTCGGCGCAGCATAGGGAGAAATGTTGAGGGGCTGGACGATAAAGGCTCTTCCACCGACGTTTCCACTCAGCAAAGCTTGTAGAGCCGAGGAGTCCTGTGCAATAACAGCGAACGCAGGAGCTGAAGAGGTCCCCATCTGGTTATGAAGAAAGGCTTGTTGTCCACTGGCTGCAGGTGTTGGAAACGGGATGGCAGGTGATGCAGTGGGATAAGATGCCGGATAGGCCGGAATCTGTTGTGTCGCGAGCCCCGAAAACTGTGGGGCGGAGGGGGGAATTTGGCCAAAAGAGCCATTCATTTGTGTCACTTGGCCACTGCTTTGAACGGGTACACCGTATTGCTGTGACAAGGGGCTGAGCGATGACTGAGTTTTGAACACCAAATGGTTATCACCTGTAATGAAAATCACATCGTTCTTAATTACATTGCCAACATTAGCGAAGCCGACTTAACCATTCAGAAACACCTACTAAATGCTTAACAGTAGTAATAATATAACCTAATATAATTCTGGGACTGTGAGCCTATTTGCGAGTTCCATTTCCACGGAAAATCGAAAGCCTGGTCGGTAAATCCTGGATTTTACTGGGCCGAATGCCAGTCTAGAATTACCCTGGTCCTTCCTGAGTGATGAAAATAGGAGCGGAAGGAAGACAAAAAATGTTTGAGGAATAACTTGAATTTCTGTCGAATAGGAGAATTAGAAAAAGATTACGGAAAGTGTCTGTGGCCAGTAGGCTGTCATATAAGAGCACTTTAAGAAGATTTTTCGGATACTCAAGCAGGGCATGTACGGCATAGTTACAATGTGCATCCTTGTTTCCAATGGAGAGCTTTCAGTATTTTCACTTCTTGCAAACACTGCCTTTCTTTTCGATTCTCGACTGAAGACCCGAACGTTTACTTTGTGCTAACCCAACACCGACAAGAAAGGTATGCTTTTATAGCAGAGTGCAATGTTAAACGAAGTTTTTTGTATTTGATTTAGTCACCATATTTTATATTTCTCACTCTGTTGAAACAATCAGCAATAATTTGACCGACGTTTAGTCCTTTATCATTTCCAGAAAATGTGTTTGGCAAATGCGTTTTAACTAATCTGAATGGAACATGTTCCCCAACGACATGTATTTGACCATCACACGGTAGATCAGGAAGCTCGAAACTTTAAAACTTTGTGCATCAGAACATTCAGAATGTTCCTTTTTTTCTACCCGGGATTTCCACTGACCCACCTGGTCTAACTTCAGCAGAAGTAAGCAAAAATATGCATAGCTGCCCGTAAATTGTGCATTACATTTGCGCCATTAGGGAATTTTTGAAAATTGGTTATTGGAAGGAATAATTATATTGTGGAATTGGCATGCTTTGGGCTATTTGTCCCCTTCTCGTGCTGAATATTGTAATGTCCCGACCCGAACTGTCGACGAGTTTTTGGATGCCCTGTCGAAAAATCTTGACCTCACATCACCTGCCCTCGGATCCAGGATGAGATCTGTGTGTCCTCTTGTCAGTGTAGATAGCCGGTTTTCTCCCCCCTTACCCTCGGAAAAGTTGGCACCCCCTCCTCAACTCACCTACCGGCCTCACTCTCTTCTATCAGCACATCTCTCGACCCCTCGCTCTGTGGTCGTCGAATTCACCAATGGCCTTCTCGCAGATATATAGGAATCCCGCTCAGCAGACGGATAAATTTGCACGTAATGCTCATTCATATTCTTGCTCTTACATATGTTCCTACAATAGCATAATTTTCATATTCACATAACTCTTCTTCTTTCTCATTCGTATGAGCATGCTTGATGAGCACATTCAGCATACGCGACGCAACGGAAACATCTAGAGTGTTCTGTATGTTCAACTGTGCTCACCCCCTCCAAATCCTCGGCCGCAACTATGCGAACGCAAACAGTGGCAGAATCTTGAAGATTTGTGAAATACGATAAAGGAATGAGGCAACTTCTTCCCCAACATTCCTCAACATATCTTAAGTTCCTCATTTTCGGTCTTATTAAGACCTGTCTTCCGTTCACGTCTGTGTATTTCGTCCTGTTTCCTGACGTGTGCTTAGAAAGATACCGGCGGCAAAGACGGCAGCAGTTTCAAGTATATTCTTGACGTTGTGTCTCCTAACATCAGAGGACGAGTCAAGGTGCCAGGAGACGCCTGCCAAACCGTTGCACGCTCCCTTAACTATGCCTGTCCACTCTGCCCACCTCGAAAAGGATACACGGATAAGGAGACAGCGATAGAGGCCGACCGCATCCCGCCCGCTTATTTGAACTCGCAGTGGTCGTACTCCGGACTCCTGCTGTAACACTGCACCCCTCGCGCTTACCAGTGGCAGTCTGGTTCTCGGTCAACCACAGCACTCCAAGCCAGGCAATCAACTTCATGGCCGACTCGGACATGTACTCACCCGAGGCACTCTTACGCCTATCCCACCGACACTCGTAACGCCTGCATCTGCGACGCCAGACCTCCACCCTCTTGTCCGCCTGCCAACTTCTTCCAACCGGTTCTCCACTCCTTCTGTCTACTGGCGTTTAACCCCTCCTCCCTCTACCCGAAACCGGACCTGAACGTCGCAGTGACTGGGGTGTCCCTGTGGCATGAGCTGCCAAAACTCGGTTTGCATACGCATTGGTTCTTACCGACTTGCAGATATTCCTTCAAACCATGGTGGAATGGAGATAACACGAGTAAGCATGGACCAGTTGCTGTTTTGCCCTTTTGGTCTCTGATACAAGTTTACTCGGTCACATTGCCTGTTTGCGATCCGCTCCCCGACTGGCGGCCAGTTTACTCTGAGCCGGCCATCAGAGTTCAGTCCAGTGTTGAGAGCTTATCTGGGTCCCCACTTGAACTGCGAAGTAGTAGGGATGGGTCGGGCCGCAAAAACCGATCAGTTAACATTCCAAACAAACACAGGCTTGTGCATCTAAGCTTAAGCATAGACGGACAGGGGGTTCAGTAAGCTTCAATGTGCTCGTCCGGAACGGTCTTGTTATCGGTGGTGAAGTAAAGCTCCCTGTAGCAGGGAGCGCTACCAAAAAGGAAATGGCGCCATGAACCAGTGGCGAGGGGAACCAACCGCACAAGTCCTTTTGAGATTGGCTTGCAGGGACAGCCGATGCCGTTGTCGTCCCCACCGGTGTGGCAAAGTGCACCCGATTGAACTGTCTTGACGAGCTGGCGCGGCCTATCCTCGGGGAGACGAAGGCGGCGGTCAGACTGGTCGAGTCCAACGGAACCTCTGGTCTCGGGAGGGGGGCGCCTCCCCCAGGCACGCTCGTCGCCTCGTCTCTGACGGGGGTCCGACGCGGAATCACAACACTGCCCAGTTTATTGACCCGCACATCCTGCTGTGGGGCAGGCGAAATGCGGATGGCGGACTGGCGTTGGATACCGCCCGGCCGACGAGAGGAATCACCATAGCGTTGCATGAAGGACTCCGTGGAACTGAAAGCTGCCTGGCTGCTAGTCACTGTGGCCGGCGGCACGACAGTCTCCACCGTGGAGTTTGCCGTTGCTTGTGCTGCTGGTGGTGGCGCATTACCAGCGGCAGTAACGGTCTTCGCAGTGGCCGGTTTCGCCAATCGCGTAAAATCGACTCCGAAGGAGGGTGGAGGGTTGGTGATGGTGGGTGCCGTTCTTGCACGGGCGAGCCTGCCCCTACATTGGGGGAGAAATAAAGTTGGAAAAATTAAGCAGTCCCGAATTTGTTATTCACATTGGCATATTCATTTCAGAAGGTAACTGAGATCCAGAAATGGATATAAACACCGCGTCTATCGCTTAGCCACTCTGCCTTCGGAATTCGGACTTTTCTTATGTAACAGCTGTGCTGTCTTCATAATTTGCCTTAATATCAAAAAGTAGATAAGGCCTGCCTGATTTCTTTTCCAAATAGAATTGATCGATATGGTGCCTATCGGGAACGACGTAAACAAGAACACGTTTTAAGCGCACTTGCATATTCCAGAATCTCTAGGGTCTAAGTAGTGGGTGTACTCAGAGCTTAGCAATAATCACTGCCTAGGTAAATTTTAGAGTAGGTGGGGAAAGACACCTGTAGAATTTTATTCTGTACTGAGGCTCGCTTGTGTTCAGAGCCACCGACGCGAGATCGGCGTCGGGCCCTTGCTCGTTTTCCCGTTAGGGTAACGTAGGCGCGAATGTATGTGTAACGTGCGAGTGTCAAAAGGTCTGTAAGCCATTGTGGTATGCCAGTATCAGCAAACCATGGCCCTCACAACCTGGTGTGCGCTGGCAGTAACATGACACCTGGTTCCCTGCAGGTAGATACGCTTGCACTCTTGTTGGGTATACAGGTGGTAGGCATGGCTGCCCAGTCATCATCATACTTCTGACCCCTGTTTGGGTGTTGTTGTTGTTGCCGCTGTTGTTGGCCAAAAACCTGGTCATTTGCTATGGGGAGCAGGGGGTGTGGAGTAGAACGCCAGGGTGCGGGCTCAACCGCGCCATCCACCTACGCCCCTCGTCTTCGGTTTTTTTGGCCCAGTATTGACTACGGGTCCAGGTGGGGAATGGGAGGGAGTGAGGTAGATACTGTGCAAGTTTACTACCACTATAAACTAATTCACGTGCAAGTCACTGTGCCTGCTGCATCGACCTCCGCGAGTGTCACCAAGTAGCCCTGTCTTCCTGGACAATGGGAGATTTCAATGCCCGATCTGACTGTACTCTCTACCACACACATGACATCTGGCAAAAACTCATTGGTACCTTTCCTAACGCCTGCATCAACTTGCCGAACCGTCCGTTGTTTACTACCAACCAATTTGCATATGCAATAAGTACAATGCATGACCGATCTCAGGAAATGTTGGCCAAAATCCTGAAATGTGTTTTCGATTAGAAGGGATTACTCAGGTAAAGTTGTAATAGTAATTGTCATGCGGCATGATCCTATAGTATTTCGAACTTGTCAGGATGTCAACTGTTGAATGCCTTTCTTTTCGGCCTCCTACAGAAACCATACGCGGAAAAAATGACAACTTATGTAGCATGCATTTTTCACATTGATTTTCGATGGTTTTATAAATTCAGATATATTTTATGGAAGACCTGCACAAAATAGGCTTTTTTACTTGATCGGTAGAAATTAACACCGTCTTTACATTTCATACTCGAATAAAGTTATATTTAAGTTTTGAAAAAGTTGCTAATTATAAGATTTTTAAGACCGTACGACGTCCATATATACGGCATCGCAAATGGTGTATTATCAATGCTCATCCTGAAATGTACAACATAATCCGCATCCGTTACAAAATTTTATGACGTTTACATAGAACCTTCTAAAAGGCATAGAGGAATATATGATTTTCCTCACGCAAACAGCATGCGCCTTGTAGACTGAAATCGCTAAATGCTAGTACAACGGCTGATTAGGTTCGAAATAATTTGGGAATTGGGAAACTTTTTCAAAACCTAGATATAACTTTTTTCGAGTATGGAATGTAAAGACGGTGTTACTTTCTACCGATCAAGTAAAAAATCATATTTTGTGCAGGTCTTCATAAAATATATCTGAATTTATAAAACCAAAACCAAAACCCAAAACCAACTTTTCAAATTTAGCCCCCATTTCTCCTCCCTTCATTCGCCTATGGATACTATTCAAATCTGTCGCAGAAATCTAACTATTTCCCTTTCATGAAATGGATATTATTTGTTGTTTAGACTAACTACACTCAGTGACCACTCTCATGTGATGTTCGCCGAAATTATGAAATGCTCTTTCGATAAGGAAGGATTACTTAGGTGGGATTGTAAGAGTGACTAACATGCGGCATAATCCCATAATATTTCAGACACGACAGTGTGTTGACTTTTGAATGCGCTCCTTTTCTGCCGCCTGCAAAAACCGCACGCGGCAAAAAATGCCTGCTTAAGTAATATGCACTTTTTATGTTGACCTTCAATGCCTTCAAAAGTTGAAGAATATTCTGCGGAAAACGTGCACAAAAATGTCTTTTTTGTACTCATTTGGCAAAAAATAACGACTTCATTAGATGCTTTTACTCGAAGAAAACGTATCTTTCGTTTTTTTAAGGTATTTCTGCTTATGAAACTTTTCGAGACCGTGTAGTGCCCAATCAAAAAAAATGTATCAGACCGTTAAATAACGTTCTACCTGAAGTATACAACGTAATCTAGATCCATTACAGAACTTTTAAAATCCCATATGGTATCTTTTCAATGGCATAGAGGAATATATGTTTTTCTTTACAAAGAAAGTATGCAGCTTGTAGACTAAGAATCCCGATTGCAAGTTTAACAGCCGATGAGCTCGAAATTATTCGGGACTTGAAAAATCCTTTTGGAGGCCGAAAGATATCCTTTCATCAAGTATAAAATTCGATGAAGACGTGATTTGATACCAACTGGGGGATATGGAATAATATCTTCGGGCGCATTTTCATCGAAGCATACTTCAATTTAAAAGGACATCGAAAATGAATAGGAAAGATGCATACTATACAAACAATCCCTTTTTGCTTAGTGCAATTTCATTAGATGGCAGAAAAAGGGTGCATGCAAAAGTCAGCATCGTGGCCTGTCTGAAGTATCACAGGATTACGTCGCAAGATAATCTATATTTCAGTCCCACTTAAGTAATCCTTCCTGATCAAAAACACACTTACGAATTTCGACTAATATTTCATGAGACAGACCACCGACTGCAATTTATAACATCCCAAGGAGACAGAAATACGCACTTCCTTAAGAACTCGACAGCCAGAAAAAATGTAGCTTTGCTTACTTTTGGATCATAATGTCTGGAAGATTTTTTGACAAAACTTTCGATCTATTAGAAATATTCTCCTGCTGGGACACGCCGGCATTCTGGTAAGGCTTGCCAGCAAAGTATCAGGTTTTTCAATTTGTCGCATGTTTCTCGCTAATGTCGAGGAAAAAATTCGCTACACTATCATCCTTCCGCAGGTCACTAAGTCTTTCTAAATATATTTCTGACAACATTTTTTCTAAATTCTAGTTGATGTCACAAGAGGTGCGCTGACTACGTGAGCGTTCGGACAGGCTCAAGATCCCCACTTATGCCTGCCTAGCAACACATTTTACGTGTCCTGGAGAATTAGCAAAGCGTGATTAAACTCGCGGCTCCCGGTGACGCTTCATGACTCAGGTGACTAGAGCGTTGACTGTACTCAAGCCTCCCATCTCTCTGTCGTGAGTTCGAATGCCAACGAGCGATGTTCTAAGCAATCAGAAGCACGAGTTTATTTTAAACGCATGTATCCCGTTCCTCCATAGGCTACATTTTAATTAGGTGTAATTTGCCACACAATGAGTGTAAGCAAAAAACTACTTCATTAAGCCTTTCCCACAAAAAGGGATAAAATAACATTGTTCGTTCACGAAATAGATTGCGTAGGGCCAAATACTCCATGCGTCTCCGTAGTTCTTCAGCGAAAGTCCTACATACCACGCCCCTCAATACTGTGATCACCTAAGGCAGGTTTTGAACTTATTGGCAGAAATAGGTGTTGGAATATATGCCGCATGTTTCCTCTGAAACAGTGATGACAAACAGCGTGCTATGACACACTAGTTCGCCGAGTGGGATTTCATGCGTGCAACAAAACGCATCCATAAGCTCAGAATTTTTTAAAGATTATCTTTAGAAGAGCTACAGAATGTGTTGTATTCTGTAAAGATAATGCTACTACATACGACCTGCACCCTTATCGGCTATGAAGGCCGAGCCTATCTGAGAAACTCGGACGGCAAAGATTGCCCACGTATTCAGAAATTGGATTACGACAGAAATAGAATCGAGAAATGAGAACGACTACCGATAGTAGAGGATGAAATGTGCGTTGACTTGTCTACTATCAAGCCGCGTTTACGGTAAATTTCTCCTCGCATACATTGGTCATTTGAAAATCGATCTGCTTAAAGGTTGCATATTTCGAGATTATCTTCCTTAAAGTAATGTACAGTGCATGACCGATCTCATGAAATGTTAGCCAAAATTCTGGAATGCGTTTCTGATTAGGAAGGATTACTTACGTGGAGTTATTATGCTGATTATCATACAGCATAATCCTATAACATTTCGGACTCACCAAAATGCCGAATTTTGAATGACTTCTTTTTGACCTCCTGCAGAAACCACACTCGGTAAAAGATGAATACTTATGTAGCATGCATTTTTCCTAGTGATTTTCGATGGCCTAATAAATTAAAAGATACTTTATGGAAAACATGCACAGGCTATGCTTCCGTTTGCTCATTTAAAATGAAATCACATTGTCTTCATATTTTATGTCTGAATAAAGTATCCATTAAGGTTTAAACAAGTTTCTAATTATAAGATTTTTAAGGTCGTACGATGTCCATGCGTTCAAGACCGCAAATGTCCGTTTACCAATGCTCCTCATGAAATGTTGAACGCAGTCCGGATCCACTGCAAAATTTCCTGAGCTCTATGTGGTATCTTCTTAAAGGTATAAAGAAATGTATGATTTTCCTTTCGCGAAAAGCATGCATCTGGTAGACTGAAATTGCTAAACGCTGATATAATCGCAGATCAGGCTGAAAATTATTTGGGAATTGGGAAACTTTTTTAAAACCTAAATAGACACTTTATTCAGACATAAACTATGAAGACAATGTGATTTCATTTTAAATGAGCAAACGGAAGCATAGCCTGTGCATGTTTTCCATAAAGTATCTTTTAATTTATTAGACCATCGAAAATCACTAGGAAAAATGCATGCTACATAAGTATTCATCTTTTACCGAGTGTGGTTTCTGCAGGAGGTCAAAAAGAAGTGCATTCAAAAGTCGGCATTTTGGCGAGTCCGAAATGTTATAGGATTATGCTGCATGATAATCAGCATAACAACCCCACTTAAGTAATCCTTCCTAATCGGAAACGCATTCCAGAATTTTGGCTAACATTTCATTTGATCGGTCACGCACTGTAAATAAATCAATCACGTTTTTAAAACAGAGTGCTTCGGAGCCAAGAGATTCGCCGAAAATCTTTCTAACTAACAACCTCCCCCTTGATCCTGCTGTAAATGAGGAATTCCAGCCATATCTTAAGATCCTGCAACGCAACTTCTCGTGCGCACTTAAAATATATGACAGCCCTAATGCAACGCCACGACATACCACAACAGCACCAAATGGTGACCGAATAACTGCTGCCCGCTCTCTAATCGACCATGGTGGGAGAGGGAGTTGTGCAAATGAATGACGTGAGGCACAAATTCTGAAATGTTTCGCAGATATATTTCGAACAGCCGAACGTTAGGCGTAAGTGGATCGTTCACTTGCCAGTGCCTTGTGATTGGTTGATTCCGGCAGCCCACTGTGTCCAATCGCGCTCCTACGCATTTAAGAGGGTTGAAAAACTGCCAGAATTGCTTGTCAAAAATAACCAACCTGCATTCATATTAAAAGGAGCATGAAATGATTTAAATAGACAGTCAGGTTTTCGAAATCCCCCAAGTCTTCATGCTGCTTCTATTCAGTGCAATAAAAAAAGCTACAATAGGTAAAAAAATTCGGCACGTTAAACAGTGGTTGCTATTCATATCTCATTTGGAGGACCAGGCGCAACTATCACTTGATGACAGCAGAAGTACGATCCCAGGCAAAATAACAGAAGACCATGAGGTGCTCGTGAGGGCTGGCGCGCTGTTTATCGTGCCAAATGGCGACGTCGGTCGTCCATCCCGAGAGACCGTTGGAATCTCTGCGCGACTGAGATTATTGGCGGGTGGATTGCAGATTAAATCTGACCAGAGACTTTGGATCGTGCGTCCCCGCGCACTCCGCTTTGTGTACCGGCTTCATGGCTGTTTTGCCTCTATTTTGGGCGGTGGTTTGTGCCACTAGGTCCACTGTCAGTGTTGGGCGCTAGGGCCTCGTGATCTACCGAAATGGCCGGCTAATGGTGGTCTTTGAGGCCATGCTTCGAGTTTAGACAGTGGTCCGCATCCCTTGGACAAATGCTGGTCTCCGCTGTACCGTAGGAAATGCCAAGATGTTGAGGGGTCGGTCAAACCCTGCGAACCATGGGCAGACAGGCCGTATTCTCGCTGTCGGCGCTCCAAGTTGGTGGACCAAAATGTGCATCATCTTGTCTGCATCTGAACAAGTTTTAGCCTAGACTGGCATATATCGCAGGAATGTCGATGAAACGATTGAATAATGCTTTGGTTAACATCTAGATCTCTTGCGGTAACCTTGCTTGAGAGCAGTCTCTTTACACTCCACCTCGACTCAGTCCAGGTTGCTAAGAGAAGCGGACAGGCGAGTTCCAGGTAGTAGTTCAAAAGAAGAAGATGCAATCACTGGAACAAGAAATTTATTGGCCTGACGTTTCTTTCGGATTCTCACTCGAACCCATCATCACAGACAGTGACAGATAAGGGTAGCGGTGACATAAGGAGTGCAGTATTTATAGCACGCGACTGCCGTGGGACAACATGCATACTGTAATTAACAGCTCTCGCAATCACCGTTGGGGTCATAATTGATGCGATGGTGGCTTGTCAGTTCGCGTCCGAGTCGTCAATGGCCCTGATTTCGCCATCCGTATTGGATGCTGGTGTGACGATGGCTCGGCAGATTGGCTCACTGTCACTGGGATAATTGCTCGCCCGCGTCTTCCCCATTTGACTGATTCCCCTGCCCATGGAAAATCTCAGCACGGAATACGATAACAGGATTGCGGATCCGCAATCCATCAACAAGCGCAATGACCTGTCACCGTATTCCGCGCTGAGATTTTCCCTGGGAAGGGGGATCAGTCACATGGGGAGTGCGCTAGCGAGCGGACTGACAAGCCATCATCGCATCAATTACGACCCCAGCGTTGATTGCGCGAGCTGTTAATTACAGTACGCATATGATCCCACGGCAGTCACGTGCCATAAATACTGCACTCCTTGTGTCACCACTACCCTTATCTGCTACTGTTTCTGATGATGGGTTCGAGTGAGAATCCGAAACGTTAGGCCAATAAATTTCTTGTTCCAGTGATCGCATCTTCGTCTTCATTCCAGGTTAAAATTTGATCCTGACTAAATAATCTGAGTTACAGTCTGCGAGTCTGGATCTATCTCCCCTAGCACCGGAGTGTGGCGTTCGTACATCTGGGTCCACATCTGCCGGTTACCTTTTCCATCGAAACTACACTTTGAAAGCCTCAAGACCGACTGATTGCGACCACTGTGCCTATTAGTACGAGTTATTTGTCGGACAGACCAATCTCTGTAGGGGAGTGGCCAACAATTTGACAATTGTTAACGACGATGCCACAGTGCGCCTCAGAATGTGAAGGGCGCAGTATAGTGACTTCGCGTGAGTTAGTTTAAAGTGATCATAGACTTTCACAGCATCTGTCTCACCCTGTTCTCCATCACACTCCTGACCCCCTGTGGGAAGGCTGAGTCGGAAAGCTCGGAGACGCGATCGAGTGCAGTGGCCAACAAGGATAAACAACTCATCTACGCCTGCCACACATGACCGGGTCGCGTTAGATTGAACTGACTTTTCCCAGAAACAAACGAGGTGGCTCGAGTCCCAAATGGGCGGGAATGCCAGAAAGACAGCATCCAGATGGAACCATTGCAACCTGAGAGGAGGACCGAGTTATCTCGTCAGCTGACAGGCTTCCAAGCCATGACTTTTAGCGCATCGTTATAGTTTAGAGGTGCGTCGGCATGTTTATAGTCAGCAAAGCACTGTGGTTCCGGGAGGACGAAGTCCTCATAGTACACTTCACTCATACGTACATCTCCTGTGAAGCAGTCCTAGCCAGTCGGCCATTTGGTGCCCGGATTGGGCTCGATGGCTAACCCGGTGTGGAGGTCTGCGTTTAGGCCTCTAACCACACACTCCCCTGTGTGGCATTTGATTTAGGATTGAGTGTTCTGCGGAGCCAGATCAACGCGTACCCTGACCCGATCTTGTCGTTGTCTTGTTTTAACGTGTCTTCAGCGTGGCCCCTGTTGTGTGACCAACACTGCTGCCTCAAGCATTAGACAGAGAATATGCCGCTGTCGGTCAATGCTTCACAATTTTCGGACGATTTGACATTCCTTTTTGCACACATCCTGCCGTGGCTTAAGGCGTACCAATATGTAGTTTTTGTCACGCGAGGCCGACCATACCGATGATGGTCTTATTTGCGGATATCGCTGTTCCTCATTGGCATAGTATTGGTGCTGATACATTTGCCTAAAGCAGGGCCCTATGGCCAGATAGTTCGACACTAGTACATTGACGAAGATCGATTCACCTTACTCGTGTAGTTTATTGAAAAAATAGGCTGAGATTAATTTACGAAATAACAGGTACTTGGTCAGGATACAGGTCTTTTTACGCTTCTTAGACGGCGTCACAATTTAAATTCCCCCTTCAAAAAATCCAAGCAATAGGCAAACTTCAAACGGACCTCAAATGTCACATCACTCTCAGCGAGACCAGGCAGTGCAGCAATTCATAGAGGTCCAATGCAAAAGTCGATTGCGTTAAGAACCTATAACCAGTGAGAGTTACACTTGGAATAGTGGCAATAGTTTTGTTTTGTATGCATTTCCGCTAAGATTTAAGTGACTATTGGAAGTCAGAAATGCGTGAAGAGTCATTTTCTGTAATTACTTAATGGGAAGTTGCGTCCTTTACAAAAACAGCATTTTACTGAAGAAAATAGTTCAGTCTTAACATGATCACGCCATACTTTGAAAAATAACCTGTCTTTCCATATTTCCTTAAGATTTTCAAACTGCCGTATATTTTCCAGAAAGATGGAAATTATCACTTTCCATGTTCATTTAGCAATGTTTCCCTGTGCTGTTAGAATACTCTAGAATACATGGACCACGTTGGATGCTTTGTATCTGGCTCCAACAACAGCCAGTATAGCAAAACGTCCCGAAATTCAAAATGTGTTCTGAAAGCGAGATATTAGCACCTTTAAGTACCAAATTTTCAATTCCGTTTTCCACAAGATCAGCATAAAAGTGGATTTCTATGCATCCTTTCTAAGGAATATTAGCAGGCTATGCAGTCACTGAAAATTAAAAGTACTCACTACTTCAGCTGCAGTTTTTCAAATATAACTTAGATAGCTGGAAAGACGTTCATGCGAAATCTAGCATGTCGCTCCTTACGACTTTACTTGGAATGTAGCTTAGACGAAACAAGTTCGACAACTTCACCTAAGTGATCTTTTTCGTTTGAAAACAAATCAAAGAAATCCGGTCAATGTTTCGCAAGTTTCAGTAAGCACTGCAATTTTAGGTGTACCTAGTAGAAAGGCATCTGCCTACTTATAAGAAGGTGAAAAACAACTTTTTACTGCTCCCTCAAAGACGTCCCCTGCCCCTCAAAGGAAATCAACTAGAACCCCTTGAATACTTCACCCTCCAATCTGCCAGACTCGCGCACATGTACAAAGACTGGCTCTAATGTAGGCTTAGAGGACAAATGCCAACTTCAATCCAGCCAGCTGAACATAACCTCGGTCGAGGACGTTTGCCATTTAGCTAGGAGAAAAAGTAGCAAAACAGTTCCGCCCGCTGCCTGCGGGATACTTTAAATAGTGCAAAACGGTTCGGCCACCACGACAATGACAAATGGACGTGAAGCGTGTGAAAGATGGCTTGCCTTCGGCAGGCGGTCACAAAAGGGCTGACGGAAAGCAAGCTCCTTTTCTGCCGAAAATGGGTTTGGCAAGGTTCACTCTCCGTCTCGCTTTCAGGGTCTGTTTAGATAGATCGGATTTTCCGAAGGTCACTGAGGTTAAAAAAGGCAAGAGGGCAAAACGAAGACTGGTGTTTTGTGGCAAAAAGTCGCCTGAACAGTCACCGTCGTTCGATAACTGATGGTAAACTAGAAACCACCTACAGTAAGTGGGCCAACTCATGATATCCCAACAGAAATTCCGAAATGCATTTTCATTTCGAAAAGATTGATTAATTAGGGTTCTAAAACAAATCATCATGCAGCGAAATTCTATAATAATTCAGTTATCCCAGGACGCCGGCTTTCGAACAAATTTCTTTCCGGCTGCATCTAAAAACCATACTCTGCAAAAAAATGACTACTTACGTAGCATGCATTTTTTTCATTGATTTTCTATGCCCTTAAATATTCAATCATATTTAATGGATAAAATGCGTAAAAATATTCATTCTTTGCTCATTCAGTAGAAAATTACGTCTTCTTCCAATTTTGTTCTTGAAGAAGGGGTATAATTCGGTTTTTAAAAAATTTTCCAATTCCCGAATAATTTTGAACCCCAACCTGCCGTTGCACTTGCATTCAGGCTTCCCAAACTACAAGCCGTATATTTTCCGCGTACGGAAAACCATGCATTTATCTACGGTATTAAGGGGAAACCGCATAGCGTAGATTTGAGTCATATTGTTAACTTTACAAGCCACACTGGTAAATACAGAGACATGACGTTTTATGAATGGTCATTTCACGGTATTAAAAAATCTCTCAATTAGAAACTTTTAAAAAACCAAATTATACCCTTCCTTCGAACGTCAAATTGAAAGAAGACGTAATTTTCTACTGAATGAACAAAAGAATGAATATTTGTATGTATGTTTTCCATAAAATATAATCGAATCTTTAAGAGCATCGAAAATCAATGAAAAAAGGCATGCTACTTAAGTGGTCATTTTTGCGGAGTATGTTTTTGGATGCAGCCGGAAAGGAGTTTGTTCGGAAGCCGGCGTCCTGGGGTAACTGAATTACTATAGAATTTTGCTGCATGATGATTGGTTTTACAACCCTGATTAGTTAATCTTTTCGAGACGTAAACGCATTTCGGAATTTCTGTTGACATTTCATGAGTTAGCACACCTACTGTAGAGGTAAGTTAGAGGCTGGACATTTCGACCGTCGCATACCCTGACGTCCACCGCTTGCCCCACGGAGTGGGCGTAGCATCGATGGCTTGCGTGTCAATTAGTTCATAGATATTTAGACTTGCGTGGCATCTGACACACGCCTTCCCTTTCCCTAATCACACCTCCATTACGTATATGGGGAGGACTCGCCGATACAGCGTACAACCCCGCGAAACAGGGATCGGCTTTTTTAACTAGCAAACCTTTTCTACACGACCTAAAACGACTCTCTGTCTCTAAGTCGGTCTTCCTGGACATATAATCAAGAATAGGAAAAAAAATAAGACACCCTTTACCGTTTGATGACACACGAAGTCCCCATTAGCCAAAGGAAGAATGTATATATACATATATATTGTCAGCCTCATACAGCTACCCCAAGAGCATATTGCTCCACCGTGTTGTAATTAAAACGTAAGCGACGCAGTAGAACATCCTGACACAAACTGCGCAAAACTGAGAGAGAACGGATTCATTTTTAAAACCTCCGCGTCCTGGCAGTGCGAGTTCACTGTGGACCATTTGGTTTGTGTTTTAAATAATGTAACGTTTAAATTTTGACGCCAAGCACTGACCGACTGGCAGTGCCCATGATTGATACTGCCACATGCTAGTTACTTGTTTCATTTCCTGACTTACTAACCTGTAGTTAATCTCCTCACACACGTCCACAATACTTACCGTGAAGACCCAGTTGTCTAACAGTGCTCTCTACATAAAGACACATAGTAGACAACCGATTTCATGAAATGTTAATCAGAATTCTGAAATTCGATTTCGATTAGGCAGGATCACTATAGTGGGATTATAACACTGATTATCTGGCGGCATAATCCCATAATATTTCAGATTGGCCAGGATGTTGACTTTCAAATGCACTTCTTCTCGATTGTCTAAACAACTGCAGTCGGTAAAAAATGACTACCCATGTATTTTCTCTATTGAATTTCGATGTCCTTTTAGATGCAAATAGCTTTGGAATAAATATGCACGAAAATATTCTTTCTTATTTTTACATGGTTGCAAATCACGTCTTTTTCCAATTTTAGATTAAAAGAAAGTGTATCGGTCAATTTCAAAAAGGTTTCTAATTATGCGACTTTTAACGCTGCGAAGTGTCCATTCAAATAGTATTTTATAAGTCCTATTTGTAATGCTCCTCATTAAGTAGACAACATAGTCCACATCTGTTACAGTACTTTTGCGCCGCATATTATATCTTTTTAATGTATGTTTTAGCTAACATAGAAAGTGTTCTTCTTGAAGACTACCGACCCTGAACGCCACTATAACGGCAGATTGAGCTAAAATTATTCAGCCTATTTTTAAACTGAATCCCACCCCTGCTTCTAGTAAAAAGTAGAAGAAAACTTGAAGTTATACCAAATGAATACAAGGAAGGATGTTTTTGCCTATTGTTTCTGCAAAATATATTTGCATTCATAAGAGCATCGAAACTCAATGAGAAAAATGCTTACCACTTCGGTAGTCTTTTTTCACGGTACGATTTTTTCGGGCGACAGGAAAGGAGTGCATTCAAAAGCCGACATCCCCGCTTTTCTGCAATATCATGGGATTATGTCGTCAAATAATCAATCTTACAGCCCCACTTAAGTAATCCTTTCTAATCAAAAACACATTTTGGAATTTCAGATAACATTCCATGAGATCGATCACTGGCTATATTTGCTGCCACGAGGCGCATGCACACTCGCATCCCTTTTATTTATCAAAACAGAGGTCAAAGCCAGTCCGACTCGTTATCGATATATGTCGGCTTAAGGTTTCCACGAAAGGAAACTCGGTCAGGGGTGGGTGCCCTTCCCCCATCCTGAAAATGGTGCGGAACTTCCGTGCGGTTAGAGTTAAATTCGGAGTTTGGGTACGATAATTAGTCAAAGTTTTAATTAGGCCCTCCTATCAGCTTGCTCCTCAGTAGTCTTGTTTTGTGATTCTGTTATTTTAAGGATTTGGAACCTGAGTGGACAATTTATCAGCTGCGTATATCCAAAAACGTTTCCTTTTGTTAACTATCATTTTATTGAAAGCGATCGGATTGGCTGGAACGCCTACAGTAGGTGACGCATAGGAAGAAATGTTAATCGAAATTAATAAATGTGATTTCGGTTTGAAAGGATCGTTTAGGAGGGATTGGCTACTGATTATTATTTAACACAATCCCGAGAGATGCCAGCTTTTGAATGAGTGTCCTCCCGGCCGCCTCCAAAAATTCCACCCGGCAAAAAATGGTTTGTTAACTAGTATGCATTTTCCCGTTGCATTTTGATGTCATTACAAGTTCAGGTGTATTTTATCGGAAGAATACACAAGGATATCCCTACTCGCGCTCATTTTGGGGTAAATTATTCCTTCTTGAAATTTTCCAAATGAAGAAAGGGCATCTTTCAGCGTTTAGGTTTTTAGATTCCCGGACAATTATTAATCTGACCTACCGTTTCATTTGCATTTGAGTTTTATAAACTAAATAATGTGCACTTTCATTTAAGCAAAACCTAAAGTTTACCTATGCTAGTACGCAGGTCCTATATAGAGGTCTTAAAATTTCATAATGTATGTAGAGTATTTATAAATGGGTGTATACGACGCTATTTAAATAGATATTTTGTAGTCTTAAGAAATCTCATAATTGCCACTTTTTAAATTGACTGATTTCGCTTCTTTGGGTAAAAATGTGAGGAAGACGTAATTTATTACAAAATGAGTGCAAGAATGAATATGTATCTGCATCTTTTCCATAAAACGCTTTCGGATTTAAAGGGGCATTTAGAATCAACGGAAACGGTCATATTGCTTAAGTAGTCGTTTTTCAGCGAGCGTGATCCATCCAAGTAATCGGAAAGACTTTTATTCAAAAGCCGGCATCCTGGCACAACTTACTTATCTTGGGATGATAATAAATACTGCAACCCCACCTAAGTAATCTTTTCTAACTGAAATCATGATTCAGTATTTCAGTCAACGTCTTCTGAGTCCCGTCAACCACTGTAAAAAGGGATTTGGTAGGTTAGGGGAATAGAACTCCACTAATAGACGTGGCTTTGTGCTAGATTTTAGGGAGATTGGGGTTCAGATTGGGGATAATTTTTGGTCTAAGTATTGCGTTCAGTTTTAGGGTTAGGACACGGAAATAGGTACCCTTCCTGAAACCTAGCGCAAGGTCGCCTGTATTACCTTGAATTGCTATTCCCTGTCTTACCAAAAATCTGAATACGACTGCATTAAAAAGGTAAACTCCTGGCTATAGTTCCTGCACTACTACTGCTACTTCTACAACCGACGCTACGGCAATCCAACGGGACCTTCCGAACGCCTGTTGGTAGAGGGTTTTGTTTGGAAGGTACAGATTCGCGGGAAGCAACCCCATTACTTCCGCTTGTGAATGTCAGCATCGGTAATGAGGGTGACTCGCGCGCGACATAATGATTTCTGTGCGTGGGATGACCCGTTGCTGCATCTTTCCCAGTCCGCCCCTCCTTAACGATCCTTCCAGAGGGAAACACCCACAACCGGCGGCCGATCGACACCTTGGCTGCCGGACACTGACAGGGTGGTGACTCATCGCCACCACTGGCGCCGGGTGACAGGCAGAGCCGCGGAGGCCTGTCGCCAACAGCGCCGCATGACTAACGGATTCACAAGCACCGGATCAGGAAGGAAAGCTCCCTGCAGGCAGCAGAAGCCGAGGCATTCAGTGGATTAGACAGGGTTTACGCACGCTAACAATGTCCAGTCAACCGATCGACAACTGCACAGAGGGCAGATTTGGGGGGGGGAAGCTCTTGGTACAGTCCCAGTTTGGCAAATTTAGAAGGATACTCCCAAGGACTGGAGGGAACTGACGCAGGACATCGTTCTTTCCTCTGTCCCCGGTTTTTGTTGATATTTCTTCTATGTCCTGGATTGCCTGTCCCTGTGTCACTGCCTACGAGGTGCCCCAACCTCAATCAACTCGGTGAGGCTGCCCTTCCGAGGAGTCTTGCTTTGCTAATTTAATATGAATCAATTGGCGTCGGCGAGCGATTTATTGTACCAGGGACCCCTACTTTTACCGATGCCCCCTCAATAAACTGGCCGCCGAGGTGAGACAGTGATTCGCCAACCTGCACTTGCCTTTGTATCAGCCCGTCAGTGACAGTTTCTCCTTCCCAGTCAGAAATCTGTTCTCAGGACTGCGGTTGTCAGTCCTTCGAGTGCCGACGTTGTGGGTACAGTTGGGTGTGCTCTTCTAAACGTCCGAGGGAGGCGGGGAGGCTGGATTACTTTGTAGTCCGGTGGGCGTACGGATGTTCATATTTCGTGCACAGAATCCAATAAACATCAGGCTCTTGAGTGGGGACAGATTTTTTAAGAAAGGGAGAAGTAAAAAAAGAAGGGAGCTGTTCGATAGCCGGAACATTTTTTGTTCTTCTGAAATTTCGAGCAAATGCAGGAGTCCATTGACAGAGATAACGTCGGTAGCAGGACAATCAACAGTTATAGAGGGTATAAGGCCAGTCAAAAATGATTGACGCTGGTGCGCAGGTGACTGCGCAAGGTCTGTGTGCCTGCGCCAGATCGATACATCGATTGACTGCGCTCTTAACTAAGCCCAAAGCTTCGATCAATTTGTGGCTTGTCATGCTTCTGGTGTGGTTGATTATCTCTGTGGCTGCGAAGTTAAACTCATGACTCATCGCTTAGGTGTGGACAGCCGCATCTGAAAATCTGCCACCCCGTTGCACAACCAACTTATATTCGTGTATGCGTGATCTGAGTATGCGTTCAGTCTGTCCTGTGTAAGTAAGGGGACAGTTTACGCATGAAATGAGATTTACTACACCCGACTGCTCACTGAGATTTAATTGGTCGTTGATTTTTATGAGCCCTCGGAACTTGGTTACCCTGGGTTGGTGTGTAATTTCGACAAATAGTCCCGCAGTAATGCGCTCTGTCGCCTCTGGCACTTCCTGGGCAAATGCCAAAACATGCCATACCATAGGTGTTGTTTCTGTGTGGGTCCTCAGGTGGTGTAGGCATCGGCATCTACCAGATGATGAGAGTTCTGATCAATGACAGCTACTGGCATCTACAAAAGCGCGAGACCATGATCGAGCAGAAAAGGAGGGTATCCGCGTTCTCGGCGATTCCATAATTGAGAACATCGGTAAGAAAATGTCGGCGATGTTTGGTTCCGCAGTCCCACCTGGTCGATATCATAGGATTAGCTTTCTAAAACAATTTTAGTTGATACGATTACGTTGACTTTACAAGTATCACGTGCTTGCAATTTCCAGACCACTTTAATCCAGCGAGTAACCGTGCCACGAAGGGGAGGCGTGCCTATCCACCATCCTTGTTTATATCAGGTATCAATTCAAACGCGCTTCGAGTCCTACTTACGCCCTCTCTATTATCCTCATCCAGCAAGTGTCCAAGTAGGCGTGCTAATGGAATTTTCGGATGGATTGGAACTCCGTTAGTTCCACTTCAGGTGGTTCCCTCCGTAGCCTTCCAGCTGTGATTGCAGCCTCCTTATCTAACTAATCCAGCGAGCAGCTGTGTCGCAGGGAGGGAGTGCTTACGTGCCACCTTCACCCGCATCGCTGCGCGTGCTTCAAGCTCTGCTAGCGCGCTCATTCCCTTCCTAATCCAACAAGTGGTTAATTTAGGTATGTTAACTAGTATTGTTCTAGTTGGCTAACCATATGCTACCAATAAAGTGAGGCTGCAGAACCAAACCTCGCAAAAATCTCTGCTGTAGAACATCGCAGCCAAGCCAAGGAGTGAGGAGTATTGGAACAGAAGCCGGCTAATTTTCTACCAAGCTCGTACTTAGTCCACAACCTCCCATCTTAGCAGCAGCTACGGGTGCCCCGACATAAGGTTTGTTATAACACTGCCGATACTGACCCTGTTTACTTCATTGCAGCACTCGAAACCACGTTTTTTGGGAATTGGAACAACCGATGGTAGAAAACGCTTCGTCGGACAACGTGTCACTTCGTTGCTGATGGTGCACAGACCAATCCAACGTGTCTAAACGAGTGAACCGAAAACTGCGGAGGAACTAAGGATGGACGGACAAATGACCGTTCTGTCCGCTGATGAGAGGCAATCGACTGTCATGGTGAATCGAGCAAACTACAATGAGCAGGCCAAAGTTTTGCTGGGTAACGGAGAATTCTACAGACCAGCACAGGAATCACAGACCAAAGCTGTAAGAGGTCGGTTGGAAAAACCTAGAGAATTCTAGCGTCAAAATGTGATCATGGAGGGCGAATGACGCTAAATGAAACCGGCAATTTTACGGTCTACTGAAAGTTTCCCCTGAAGCCAATCCTAACGCTAAAAGACAGCCCTGTCTATAATTTGGGCAAGATGGATGGACTCAAAACTAGCGTTCATTTGCCTCAGTCCGTACAGCCTCCCACTTCCTTGCAGATCGTGATGTGGGAGGATTCGGTTAGATGGAATCGTGATCTCCTTCAACTTGACGTCGTTATTCATATCTACTCTGCTGGGTTTGACGCAAGGTGTCTTGCACAGGAAACTTGGAGATACATACGAAGAAACACTGAGCCTGGTGAAAACTGAGCACCTCAAGACCTGCTTTACCCTTGCGGGAAAATCCTATGAGCAGATCAAGGGAGTCCCACTGAGCTCCCCAAGTTCCTATTTGGCGGCATAACCAATCCTATAAGAGCTGGAAAGACTGCTTTCACCCAGTAAGCGCCGATGTTTTGGCGTAGTTACGATTACGCCACGTCTGACATCGTCAGGAAGAATATAATGCAGAATTTCCTTAATCTGCTCAACTCCGTCTTGCAGATATGCAACTCACGAGAAAAGAAGAAAAGGAACAGCAGCTGTCCATCCTTTATGTGATCTTTAGGTGAAGTGCCAATGGCGAAATAGAAACAACGGTTTACAGGAAGACGACGAACACCATGCGGCTTCTCAGTTTTCGCAGCAAACATCCGGTGGCCCACAAACGAGTCTGCGTGAAAACACCCGTCAAACGGATTCAGACGCATTGCAGCAACCAGAGAGAAAAGACACGTGAGGTCGGATATCATCGCGGCCAGTTTGTCCGGAACGGCTATCTGAAGAGGTTCATAAACCGATGCTTACCTGCCCACCTGTAATTGCCCAGGTCAAATTGAGCGCATGCCTCGATCGCGCATACACGAACATAAGCTGGCTGTGCTACGGGGTAACGGATTATCACAAGCAACTGCCCACACCTACGCGATGAGTCATGAGTTTAACTTTGCGGCCAGAGAAATAATCGTCCACACTAGAAGCATGACAAGCCACACATTGGTCAAAGTTTTGGTCTTGGTTAAGAGTTCATTCGATCGATGTATCGATTTGGCGCCAGCACACAAAGCCCTGCGCAGTCACATGCGCACCGGCGTCACTGATGTCTGATTGGCTCATATTTCCTATAACTGTTACTTGTTCTGTTGTCGCCTTTATCTCTGAAGATGGATCCCTGTAGAGTTCGGTGTAGCTTTCGAACTCTGCGGCCTTCTTCTCCTCCAGAAAGTGCTGGTTTTGTAGCCGTATAAAGCATTGGTAAGATTTCACCAATGTCGCTACGGTAACAAGCAGGACGAATATGGTGAAAGATGAAGGTTTATTTAACACGACGGTTAGAGAACAATCGTAGCGGTTTAGTCCACTCGGTCAAGGCTGATAGTGTTGTGCGACTTCTTCGATGACGCATACTCTAACATGGGAAAAACCGATGGTTATTCTGGCGCAAATGTGTCCGCCCGAAACTGTTCATTCTCCACTTCCTTAAGTAAACTGCGCGTAAGTGCCTCGTATGTAGAGCTGTATAGACTGCATCGCTCCTAAATTCAACTAGCTTCAGCGGTCTCTTCAATAGCTTAGAAAGATCAGTCCCAGATAATGACTGTCGCCTATCGTACGGCCTTCTTCTCACCCACCAAACGTACACCTGGAATGCGAACATTCGCGTCAGTCCTGGTGTTTTTTTCGTATAACAGACAGCAAGCTTCAGCGCATTATTGCTCCCCAGCTTTTTTTATTCTCCGTCTTTGTTTAGGTTATGGGCGTTTGCTTACCGAGGCATAAACGCATATCCATCAACTTTATGGGAAGTCTGAAAGTAGGAGACAAAGGTATTAAGACCCCACCCCCCAAAAGAAGTGAATGATTGAGAAAATTTTTTAAGACAACACTACAGTAAATTGTTCAGAATAGGTGAAAAGTCGCACACTGTTTCAATCAGCCAACAAGATGAAGGCACGGGACTATTTGCGCAGCAAAAGAATAGGCCCGAAACACCTGTCGCACTCGTCTCCCGCGCTCTTGCCAGTGACCTTCTGCATGGTTGTAAAATGATGTTCTGGATGGCTATCCGGTTGGCGGTTTTACTTCGCCTGACTGTCTTTTGTGGCTCAACCGATAGTTAAGATGTACTTCTCTGGGTGATTTATTATGACAATAGCTACCTTTACGATTGTCAGAAGGAGGAGAATTGAAAGAACCAACAGCAATGGTAAGCTAAAGGACAGCAAAAGTCCGTGAGAAGTGGGGGAAGCAGACCGATGATGTGGGGGTAATTAATCTTATCCACTAAAAGCGTCTCCGTCTAACGCAAACAATCACAGCGAACAGGATTACTTTTTCAACAAGGATTACTGCCTTGTTAGCCAACCACGCACAACAGCAACTACCGATGTAGCTCCCCTTGGCGTGCACACAGTAAGTCGCCGGTAATCATTATCTGGGGCAGTTTTTCCCGAGCTATTGAAGAGACCGCGGGAGCTAGTTGAATTGAGGAGTGGACCAGTCTATACGGCTTTTCATCCAAGGCACTTACACACAAATTATTTAATGAAGTGGAGGATGAACAGTTGCGGTCGGACATATTTGCGCCGGAGTAATAATTATTGTTTTTCTACGTTAGTTCCATCTTAGAGTGCCCGTTCTCGGAGAAATCTCAAAACACTATCAGCCTGGACCGAATGGGGTAAACTGCTACATTTGTGCCTTGATCGTCGTGTTAAATAAACCTACATCTTACACCGCACTCGCCCTGTTCGTCACCGTACCGACAAAGTCAGAACTTTCTGGAGGATTGAAGACTGACATGCGTCAAATCAGCTGGAATCTTCAAATTTTTACATCAGGATACGTGTCTGTTACAGGGATGACGACAAAACATACAAGCTCATCGCTACAGAGTTCATGGAGGTGCGCGCAACCGACCCCTACACCACCAACGGTAAGGAGGGCTTCCAAGCCTGGCTTCGGCCTTCTAGACTCTAGCTTGAGGGACGGAGCGCGGTCGCACTCTCCTCAAGTACCTGGGTCCTCATCATCTAGAGAAGGCCCTTAATTGGGGTCACTGGTTGATGCCCGCTTTGACAGTTTGTGCGATCAACTGTAACACCTAATCAAACCGACAGTGGCCACTGGAGAGGCCATAGACCGCCTAGTGGAAACACGATATCAAGTGTCCGAAATACCCAGATAATTTTTTTAGAGTCTTCGTCAGCCCTTACTAAAGCAGACTATCCAATGACTGTACCACCCCTAGATTTCTGTTGTAGCAATTGGGAGAGTTCAACGGTTTCTAGCGTATCCTTCGATATTTTCAAAAAAAGATTTATATTAGTTTTGTTCCCCCAGCGTTGAGTAGTTGGAACCTCTGGGTCAAGATCTCAATAGCTGCAACCAGCGTCTACTGCATAAAGTCTCGCCAACGCTGTAGAGGCATTTGACCAAGAGGATGACTAGAATTCATGTAGAAAACAGCCCATGGCTGCCATTTTTGGGAGGACACTTCGTTATCCTTTTCATCACCTTTCTGATATGTTTATTTTACGTTTTATGTTGACTGCTCTTGCGTGTACGTCAGTCACACGGCTCAAATTCATCAAATCGGCCTCTGTGAAGGCTAACAGGCCGTCAGTCGACCCGACCTTCTATCCCTTGAATTTACACCCTCACCTGAAAGCAACCATCGCGTGCACAGTGGTCTCCAACACTCAACGAGGCATTTTGGGGTGCTTGCCTACTTACAACTACCAAGCTTGCGACAAGGCGGCATCCCTCAGATAGACGACACAGCTCCCACACTTCGCCTTGATCGGCACCAATAGGTACAGTGACGATAGACGCGCCACGCACTGGCTGCCCAGATCTGCTCTGGAGACTCTTCAAAGATCGTGTTTAAGACACTCGGATGTCAAAGACTGTTAAGATGATGGCAAAAATCGCGTTTGCTACCGAAAGCATTGATTGGAATACGTTGTCTTCTGAACTGCTTCAGTCAAACTACTTTCTACAGGTTTTAGAAACCATAAGCTGCGGTCATATTGAGCTATTATAACATCGCTATTATTAAATCAGACTTTCAGGGTATTTTCTGTCCAAAACCCACTGCACTGCTGTCTTTT
>CACRXP010000570.1:248666-272867 GCA_902702965.1 Spirometra erinaceieuropaei
GTCTTCCAACACTGACATCAACGTTAACCCTAACTCTAATCACTCCGAATATAGGCGTAGGGTCACGCATTTTACGCAGGGTGGGTTTCTATTCCCATGTCCTACTCAAATCCCCCCGCCCGCCAAAGCATCGTGATTAAAAATGTCCTCTGCGCAGTAAGTTTGGGATTGCGCAACTTTCTGTGTCTGCATTTGCCAAGCTCATAAGTGGAAGAAAAAATCCCGGATGAAATTTCACTATTTATTTGACAAGTTTTCATTATACGGTGCTTAGCCTGCCAGAAGGCGGTTCTAACATGTGTTTAAATTACCAATAAACGGGGGAACATGCGGATGTCTGAGCAAGCTCTGGTAGTCTGCTCCATACTTCAGAGACTCAGGCACAGAATATTTTTCGCTACACGGTCATCGCTCTAGGACTCTGTGGCGTGCCATACGAAAAGAATAATGCTCTCATAAACGAGCCGTGCACACCGGACTTTTTGAGCTGTCCCATCAGAGCTATGCGGAAAGCAGTGAAAGTCTTTAAATAACTGGAGCGTAATTACGCTACCCACGCTGACATCACGTGAATACTAACAAACCTCTTTAGTTGTCTCGAAAAGGGCCTACGTTACTGGACGCTCGCATCGCTCGGTTACTTTGATTGGGTAAGACGTGGTTGTGTAACCGCACCTGATGGACGCAGTACTGTTGGGGTTAGGGCAACTATTTCCAAACCATTCAATCTACAGCTGCGCATTTCCAATAGCTTTTCTTTTGCATACAACTACTTGACCTCGTCGCCCGTGCGTTCCCCGGCACCACCTGTAAAAACCCTTATTACCACCGGTCCCGTATTACAGGCGGCTGGGGTTTGATTACCTCAGGAGCGGCTACATAACCACATCTGATCTACGCTTCTACAAATAACATTAATTCAAAAGAGACCGAAGACACGCCATGCTCACCCTTTGGTGCGGCTTTCGTCATCGCTGTGTATCGGAGATTCTTGAGGTATGCGCCTAAGAAACACTCCAACTGTTACTAAGTCTCTGTGCAATGAAGGTCCACCGTAAACCCTACATTTCGTATATGGGTTCTTGGTCAGGAAAGATAGCCTTGTAAAAAGACATCCTCAGCGACGGCTACATGGGTCATGACTGACATGACAAATGTATTCTGCTGATGATAAACACCCAAAAGTCGAGTCCAATAAAATCGAAGCATTCGTTTCTGATAAACGTTAATATTTCTACTTAAGTTTCTATTTATTGCCTACTATTCACATGGGAATTAAACGCTACTATGACGACAGGACGGGGCAAAAACTACGCCATTACGATTCTCATCGACATGCATTTGGGGGCTTTTGTGACGCCCGTTGGCCGACTGAAGATTACGCGCGGGCGTGCGAAAGCATCGGGGTCTTTGCGAGGGAGGGGCTAATGATTCTGCCTCCTCACTTAGATCCTTTACTAAAAAAAACACTTGTCTAAGATCGGCCTCCACTTCGCGGTCAGTTTTCTCATCGGCTGGTTTGCACACACATCAGATGCAAACAGGCGCCTTCAGACGTCGAATCACGACGACTCATGGATAATTTGCAGGGTAGGACACGGGGATATGGGCGCCCTCTGTTAGATGTGACCTTGCGCTAAATTTCACGGGGGAGGGGTAAGGACTAAGGCTAAGGTTAGAACAACGGAATGGGCACCCCAATGGAATTTAAATCAAGGTCACCCGTTGTTCAGGTGGCCTTGTCGCCGTGTCCAACCATTTTCAGCAAGTAAAACTTCCGCCAATAAGGGACAAACGATCATCTTTGAAGGCCATCTCAACCCCGAGCAAAGGAGGATAAATGCAATAAGTTCCCAAGTTCAGCAATAATATTCAACGCAAGATGACTGTATGGCTAGAACCATCTGCACACGTTGGTAGGGTTGTAAAACTACTAATCATGCAGCATAATTCTATAATAATTCGGTTATCTCAGGATGCCGGCTTTTGAACGAACTTATTTTCGACTGCATGCAAGAACTATACTCCGCAAAAATGACTACTTATGTAGCATGGCATTTTCGTATTGATTTTCAATGCCCTTAAAAGCACAATTACATTTCATGAAAAAATGCAGAAAAGTATTCATTGTTTTATTTATTCGGTAGGAAATCACGTCTTCTTTAAATTTTATTCTCGAAGGAGGAGCATAATTGGGTTTCAAAAAAAGTTTCTAATAGTGAGATATTTTAATACCGTGAAATGGCCGCTCATAAAACGTTATGTATCTGCATTTACCAATGTGGCTTATAAAGTTAACAATATTGTTCGAATTTACCGCCTTATTTTATGACCCCCTTATGGTGTCCTCTTAATACCCTCGAGATATACATGGTTTTCCTACACGGAGAAAAAATACGGCTTGTAGTTTAGAAACCCTAAATGCAAGTATAACAACAGGTCGGGTTCAAAATTATTCGGGAATTAGAAAACTTTTTAAAACCGAATACTACCCTTTCTTCGGGAATAAATTTGGAAGAAGACGTGGTTGCCAACCGAATAAATAAAAGAATGGATATTTTTAGGCATTTTTCACGAAATGTAATTGTGCTTTTAAGGGCATTGAAAATCAATAAGAAAATGTCATGCTACATAAGTAGTCATTTTTGCGGAGTATAGTTCTTGCATGCAGTCGAAAATAAGTTCGTTCAAAAGCCGGCATCCTGAGATAACCGAATTATTATAGAATCATGCTGCATGATGATAAGTTTTACAACCCTACTTAATTAATCTTTTCGAAAAGAGAACGTCTTTCGAAATTTCAGCCGACATTTCATGAGTTAGCCCACCTACTATGTTTCCCGTCATTCCAACGTAAGAAGTCGTCCAGGGGATTTCGCGAGGAGACAGGCGCCTAACACCCTGGATGAAGGCCTCTTCCTTTTTCTTGAGGCAGGGACGGTCAGGCGAAAACAGGGTCTCCGCAAAAAGTTGCTGCGTTCTGGCCGCTAGACCGCGACCACAACGCCCACCACAGCCGTGCGGTTGCCTTCGCCCGCCTTGCCGCGTCATCATCAGTCAGAGGTCAACTTCGGGGCGCAAGCTAATGTCACTCAGTTCTGCCGGTCGGTGAACGGATCGGAGAATGTCAGTAGCCGTCTGTACGCGATCGGAGAGCCTACAAACAGTATAAGGGCAGAGGAGGAAGACGCCCCCCCCCCATTACGCTACTGAAGACCGGTCTCGACATTTTGCTAGACTCCTGAGTGGCTTTTGCGCACCACAGTGATCCTACCGTCCGCCCTAGCGCAATAAGGTATACGAAGCAAAACAAGTTACAGTTGTCCATAAAAACCCCTTCAGTGGCCCTATTGACTGATGAGATAACTAGAACCATATATACTCCCAAGCAACAGCAGTGTAGTTCAAGGGAAACGGGTGTTTCTGATGTAGTCCATAACTTGCGCTAAGACACAGGGAATAGTCTTTTCTGACATTTGCCCTAATCCGTCTGTCATACACCAATCTCGAGAATTCCACTCCTGAGTGGATCAACTTGAGAAACACAGCGGAAGTCCACCGCCCGAAGACCTGCGATTCGAGGTTTCCCAGGGTTGAGTAGGATCGAAAAGAGTTGTAAAAGTGTTTCATAATGTCACTCCACGCAGTATTGCGTTCGCAAGTCAGAGATCAAGGTGAGAAAGCTGGGGTTGGTCAGTGACCGATTTCATGAAATTTTGACCGAAATTCTGAAAAAGGTTTCGATTAAAGAGGATTACTTAAGTGGGGCTGACAGACTAATTATCCTGCTATTTAATCCCGTGGTATTTCAGACAGGTCAGGGTGCTGGCTTTCGAATGCACTTCTTTTTGGCTACCTGCAAAACCTCACTTGACAAAAAATGACTATTTATGTAATATGCATTCTGTCTATCGACTCTCGATACCCTTGTAAATTCAAATGCATTTTATGGAAAACCTCCATAAAAATATTATTCCTTGTGCTCATCTGGTAGCTAATCACGTCTTCTTCAAATTTTATACTCGAAGAAAGAGTATCTTTCGGTTTTGAAAAAGTCTCTTAATTCCCAACGAGTTTTAAACTCGATCTGTCGTTGCATTTTCGTTAGCAGTTTTCAGTCTTCTAGCTGTACGCTTTCCGTGTAAACAAAACATATATTCCTTTATGCCATTAGAAAAATACCATATGCGACTCACAAACCGTTGCGATGGATGTGAATTGCGTGGTACGAGGAGCATTATTATGCACCATAGTGCGATGCTGCCTGAATAGACACTTCACGGTCTTAAAGATTTCATAATTAGCAACTTTTTAAACTGAACGATGCCCTTTCCCATGTATAAAATTTGAAGACAACGTGATTTTTACCTTAATGAGTACAAGAAATACTATTTTTGTGCATTTTTTCTGCAAAATATTCCCGAATTTAGAAAGGTATCAAAAATCGATGAAGAAAGTGCTAAATACCCAAGTAATAATTGTTTTCTGAGTGTGTTCGTTGCAAGTGAACGAAAAGAAGTGCATTCGAAAGTTAACATCCTGGCATGTCTGCAATATCACAGGATTACGTCCCGACATAATCAATGTTTCAGTCCCACTTAGGTCGTCCTTCCTGATGAAAAAACGCATTTGAAAATTTCAGACAACATTTCATGATATCGGTCACTGACTGTACAACAACAGTGCTGCCCATACACGCATCGAGGTCACGAAAACTGGTCAGGCCGTAAACGCTTTCAGAGTTACCGATGAAAGGACTGGCCCTGACGATCACGGCAAATGTGCGATCTGCATGCGAGAGGGTGATGAAGTACCGGACTAATTCACCTGTGACAATTTAATCCCGTTTTCTTTGCCCGGCTTGCTTGTTTGAATGTGACGAAAAACAGCGCACCTGAACAACCTGCCTTGCTGGGGAGCTTAGTAATTTTTGCATAAAGAACATTTTTGACAGCCGAGTGCGTGAAGCAATTCAAAGCACCAAACCGTCCGACCGAAAATTGGGCGGTTCGCGATCTCACGCTGTCTAGTTTTCCGACCGTGTGAGTTTTCACGGTCCACAACTAGGACTACATCAAATGTTAGAAATGTGTATTATATCGGGCTCGTCTGCCATCATAAGGTGCCGGCCTATCACTTCCACATTATGCGCTGTTCAGGACAAATTCTTCACCTACAGACATGCATAAGGGTTCTCATTATTCTCAATGTATTCCTAATAAAGGCTACCACGAAAGCACGAAAAGAGTGCTCCCTCACGTAACGCGAGTTTCTCGGGACATGTGCTGGATGCAAGATCTGGAAATATTTGGCGTCAGCAATCAAGACTACCATAAATCCATGATATTATCTGTCAAGCTGTCAAACAATCAACAGTAGTTCAATCCGCTTCCGCGAATTTGGCGGCAAAGTAGGCGTTAAATCACGCCCGAACACAAAAATTGTATAGTCATCAAATTGTGTCTTCTTTGCGAGTTGATATTCGGGCAAATTCCGGAGACAAAACCAACGAGTCATTCTCGCCTGCGTTTCTTCTCTTGGTTTCCGACGTTTTTACTTAAGTGATTGATCATACTAGCTAGACGGACAAGATTCCGTTTAGTGTAGACCTAGGGTAGGAACCTTTGTCTTTTTGAACCTGCACGTCTGGAGTCACATTTGTAATCGTTTGTACACTGTATATGCCCAAAGGTCAAACAGCCGTTTATGTTCAGTATAATAGACCTCCGTGTTGCCCCTAATAGGCGTTTTTTACGATAGAGGATTACTCAGAATCTTAATGGGAACTGTGATTAAAATTGAACAACTCTCATGCATTTTAAGATTAAACACGAGAACTTCGGACTGTTAGGGGCGATACATTCACAATATCCTGATTAAGAAAATATTTTGGTCCAAAATATTTCCAAATTTCTAGCGCCTACTTATGTAATGTGTACTATGTGTAGTAGAAAACTTCAATAGTGTAATATAGAATGTACTTATGCAATAACGTTTCCTTGAGTATAGTGACTATAGAGAGGAATCACCAGGCCGCTGGCTCTGAGTTGATGGCGGGTGGACAGTCCATATACAAAAGGGTTAGTGATTAGTCCAGTGACTTTTTTTAGTTGAGATCGCCTTTTAAGATTTTGGCTCATAGAATTAGCGATAGACTGCGCTGGTATTGTCTAGTCAGATAAGTTCTGTACCTCTTAGCGGAATGTCGTTACACCTATTCGTGTCAAAAGTTAAATATCTTGACTCTGGTTTAAGTGCCAACGACATAATAGAAACCGGTAAAACCATGCCGGAAGCAAAAGTCAACCAGCTATATCTTCCGGCTCGAAGGCGTATCCTTCCGGGGCACCAGTGTAAAGATGTTACGTCTAAACCCTTGACAGATATGCAGAAGACCCCTCTTAAAAGGATATAAGTAACGGTCAGCGCGAATGAAGAGAACAGGTGAGTAAGCAGTGTCAATTTTCAATAAAACCAACAATAGCGTGGCGAGCGATTGTGATTTATTTTTTCAAACAACAGCCAGGCGGCAGAATCCGAAGTATTTCCATTCCGCTAACAGTCCCCATCCTAATTCCATTAAACATCTCCCCACATTTATAAAAAATTGGCACAGGACAAGGAAGTACCTCTAACGGCAAGAGAAGCTTGACTCTGTGATTGATAATTACATATACCAGCTGTTCGTGTATGCTTCAGAGGGACTCACTCGCGCGCTACATGTAAAAATGATAAATCGGATATGGATATATTTTGCTCTTTCCTGCTTTTCAACATTATATCTCCATGATGTATCTCCCTTCCCTATGTATGCGTAAATCCTGTCTTAACGAGATGTCTTCTGAAATATTTGTTCACCCAATTTCTGATGTTCAGTAAATATTTCTATTCACCAACTAACAAGTAATATTTCGCAAGCCAATCTATGCCTACGCTGGAGCAGTGGTTATTTCTTTTATTATGCAAACATTTTGAAGACTCGAGGTTGGTGGCTTCGGCACTACAAAAATCACTTCGCGAATTTCACGACTTTACCCGAATTACTTCACCTACTGTACGTACATGTCCATCTGACATGGCATTTCGGCCGTCGTTACCGACGATGTCCACTGTGTGCGCCGAAGCACGGTAGGCGCAGCATCAGTGACTTGTGTGCGTATTAATTTGCATGGACAGTGGACTTGCACAGCATCCACCGCACACTCTCCTCCCCCACCTCTCTGACCTCTGCATCAAGACAGAGCCAGGATGACCGGAGGCGAGATCGGGCAGCGTTACGCACACTCCTGGTCCACGAACGATGGATCAGATTTTCACAGAAACAAGAAAAGGGACTCAGATTACATCTGAGTGTGAGTCCCACAAGGGTCAGGTTAAAAAATAGACATCGCCGCCTGACTATCCATCTTGAGAGGACTGAATTAAACCGTTAGCTGGTGGCCTTCCAAGCCAGAACTTTTGGCGCATCGCGATAGATTCAAGCGAGAGAAGTGTGGAGAGTGACACGAACACGCTTACCAACACAAATAGCAGGCGTGAGAATAGGAATTTTCGAACTTTCCAATGCCCATAACAGGAGCTAACATACTATTTCAAAGCCCCCTCTCCACTAAGTCCACAGGACAACAACGATTCTAGGATCAAAACTTCGTTTTAAACAAGTTTCCGTACGGCATGCTTTATTATCTGTTTATTTAGCAGGTCCCGAAGCCCTTAAAAGTCACACCAATTGGGGGAAGCATTGGTAAATGGTTTGCGAGGTGATCAAGGGCAGAACGACACCGGAAGAAAGTTTAGAAGGTCGATGAGAAAGCATAAAACGTGTGCAAGTTTGCAATAACTCCGTAATACATGCCCCTTATGCATTTAATGCCTACCTTGGGGGAGCGCTTATCGCCGTTCCTTCCATTCAGAAGTGTGGAAACTTGCACGAAAAAAAACCAAAAGGCGTCGAGAACGACGAGAATAATCCAGCTATGTTGAGGTTGACCTCACAGTCTACTCATATTGCTCCCCCGAGGATCGGGCACCAGAAATTCTCTCGGCTACTGCGCGCGCGCTTGCTACAGCTGCTGCTGTTACGGGTTATACGATTATACAGACCCGGCGGTGCCGAAAATCTCCTCGTACAGACGTTACCATTTGGGCACGCGTCCGTGTCGCCCGATGCCTCCTTCTTGGGGTCGATTCGGCGGCGGCGGCGACGCGCGCGCACAACATTTGGTGCCCGCACGCGCATGTGCAGCATGTACGTGCGCACGCTCATCGCCATGCCGCGCGACACATGCACGCGACACGGGATTCGCACAGAATGGCAGGCAGATCAACAGTTTATCGACCAATCACGAGAGGGGAAAGTTCTCCTACCGCACACCACGACGTGGGCGCAAGCATTTTCACTTTGGCTCGTACGATCGCCCAGAAAGCACACTTGGATGTGATGTGCGCGACTGCCTCCTGCGCTACACTGAACGATCCCCCGTTGCCTGGACGCTGGAAATCATACACTTTTAGAATTCTTTTGCGGGATTGACACCTAGAGCGAGGCGGTGTCAGTCGCATTCGTCCAGCTGGCCCAATAGGGCAACCAGATCTTCGAAAATCGTACGCACACAACGACGGTCTGCAATCAGAGGGCGCAGGAATTGAGCACCTGGCAGTTCGACCGTCGTTAGCATAGGCGTCCATTGGGAGCCCCACGTACCAGTGTCTTGCGCGGGAATTAGTTTCTAGTGATAGCAGAAGTGCGAGCGCCTGCTTCACGCGCTTCGCCTTCACCCAGTTGGGTCCGGCAGTGAAATAGTGACAAGACGACTGGAGGGCGCAGTGGCAGCCATAGCTTGAGCACCTAGTGGAACATGAAAGCCTCAGTCTGCATGCGGATTGGGAATTGGACTAGAAATCTTGCCGTACAACTCCTAGAGCACTAGAATGTACACAGACAGTGTCACGTGAGAGATACGCTCACCACCTAGTTTAGTTGCAGGACGCAATAAGGCGATTTCGGTGGAGCTGCTGTTCAAAAAAGTAATTACGAGCAATCAACAATCGACAATTGCCATTAACAAATGCGCAAAGGCTAGAATAGCTATTCTGACTCATTTAACGTCATCTGATGCCTACGGAACAACTAAACAAAGATTGACAAGTTCAGCCTGTCTTCTTCTTGTCCATAATACCTCTCGGTCGGGAAGACTATGGAAGACGAAATTGGTTTTATTTCCTGACCCAAGTTGCATCCGCAACGAGGTTCAGCAGTGGAAGTACAATAGGTGGGCTAACTCATGAAATGTCAGCCTAAATTCCGAAATGCGTTTTCGTTTCGAAAAGATTAATGAAGCAGTGTTGTAAAACTAGTCAGTCCGCAACATAATATTATAACAATTCAGTTACCTCAGGATGCCGACTTTCGAAAGAACTTCCTTTCGGCTGCATGCAAAAATACACTCTGTAAAAATGACTACTTATTTGGCGTGTCTTTTTCTCATTGATTTTCGAGTTCCTTAAAAGTGTAATAATATTTCATGGAAAACATGCACAAGAACATTCATTCTTTTACGCATTCAGTGGAAAATTACGTCTGTAAGGCAAGGTGCTTGGTTCTACTGAGGCTGTTTCAGCACAGCATGAATTGACAAAATTAGAGTCACTTCACTATGTCTTCGCAAGAAGCAGTAGCTCCTTAGCAATTCGATGCCAGAGAACACCCCGCCTATGCAACCATTGTCACAGATGGGTGGAAAGGCACAGCTTACAACAAGTACGTCGTCATCACAAGAACCTGCGAGTGACGTTCTAAAGCAAAACCAGTCAGACTTGTCCTCCACTAGATTAAAGCCAGCTCGACGGGTGTCATTTCTATGTGTTCTGAATATGAATTATCGTACTGATTGGCTTGAAGTTAATTACCTGATATCCCTGGGCAGGAGACGGAAAGTGGTTGATGTCGGGGGATTGACATAAAGTGTCCTGCAGTACAGCAGTACGCTCCCAAATCAGAAAACTGTGGGGGAGGGAGTGACGAAATTGTCCGGAGAACCCTTTGCGATCCAAAGTGCAGAGGTGGCAGGTAGCGGGAGTTGGCAAGAGTATCTGGGCACTTGTAGCAAGGAAACGTTAAGTCTAATCAACTAGCCGTGGGAACTCCCGCATGAGGTGGAGTCACCAGTGACCGGTTCTGCAGCCCTTCTGCTCCCTCACTCAAAAATTGAACGGGATTTTCACACGCACAAGCACACGCTCACTTGAGTTGGGGATACATTCAAGGTCATCTCTATCTGGTCTCATTCGCCAGTAGAAGCCGGTATCAGGACGTGGCTGGTGCGTTAAGCCCAGTTTTGAGGAATTACGAATGCGAGTTGGGTGTCAGGTGAAGACGGATCGTACTGGTCTTTGTGGCATGCGCCAGTCTGCCAGGGTGGCAACTCTCCAAAGGGCCAAGGTAACACCAGCATCATCGTCATCATCACAGCTACCAACGCGACGAGCAGCATTAACAGTTCGTTCGCCGTAAGTTATGAGGAAAACTATTGTCCCGAAATGGACACGTTATTAACGTGTGAGTGAATAAATTCACATTAAAAAGTCTTGTGAATGGTAGGGTGCACCTTACGGGCTCTCTCTCGAGCCCAACCAGCAGCCGCACAGCGGCGCATGATAAAGGCAGTATGTTATTACCGACAAGGACAAGGGAGACTGGAATGACGATTTCTGGCTCATTAGCCGTCGCCAGCCAGTCACAGCCAACCCCGAAGTGTGGAACATCCGAAGCGCAGTGACTGAGAAGATCAGGAAAAGTACATCTTTACTTGCCACACAAGTGAAGGGTCCTACTCCACAGAAACCAGACCTTAATAGAGGGTGCCTCGAATCTCACATAAACATGTGCCCTGAGGGCCACGCTAAGAAGGGGTCAATGCGTTCCGACTCTCGTCCCAAAGGAACACATAGTCATCCTATTTGCTGACAATCTTCCAAGCCACGACTTATAGAACTTCTGACTTCCTCTCAGTGGGCATTGGCTAAGTTGAAGTACGAAGGGATACCTCAATGTCAATCTGGCTCTCTTTTCATTTCCTATATACCGAGCCCGTTGGTGAACTGGCTATGGGACTGAGCCCAGTGGCTAGCGTGTCACAAGACAGTCGGATCGTCGTCACCGACCATGTCCACCGTCTGTTCCACAGAAGGCGTGGGAGCCGGGACGGCAACTTGCGCATAAGTTAGTTTATGGTGATGGCAGACTTGCGCAACATCTACCGCACTCTCTTCCCCTCTACCTGCATCTGACATCAAAACGGAGTCTAAAATACTGGAGTCGCGAGGAAGCGCGGGTGACTGGCATGGCGAAAACCCTCACCTAGGCGTACCACCACCACCACCACCACCACCACCACCACCACCATCACCACCACCACCACCACCACCACCACCACCACCATCTCACCTGGACCTCAACAACGAGCTGATAAGGATGTTATTTTACAACAAAAAAGGGGGGGCGGCTCAGATCTCAGGTTTAGCAGCGTGGACCTGCAAATGGGCGCGCTGCCACACCTCAAATGCTGACATGTGTTGTGGGTGAGCAGTCCGGATAATGGCTGCCGGACTCCGATCTAGACCCTGACACGTGACAGGTTTTGGGGACAAGCATACCACGGGCGCACATGCGCGGTTTCATGCTTCATCACCGACATTGGCGAGCTTCACGGCATGATAGATGCCTAACTTATGGGTGGGTTTGACGGCCGCATATACAGTAGGTGGCCTAACTCATGAAATGTTAAACGAAATTCCGAAATGCGTTTTCGTTTCGAAAAGATTAATTAAGTAGGGTTGTAAAACTATTCAGCCTGCAACATAATTCTATAATATTGCAGTTACCTCAGGATGTCGGCTTTCGAATTAAGTTCCTTCCGGCTGCATGCAAAAACTATACTCTGTAAAAAATGACTACTTATGTAGCACGAATTTTTCTCAATGAATTTCGATGCCCTTAAATTCTTATTATATTTCGTGGAAAACATGCATGAAAATATTCATTCTTTTGCTCATTCGGTAGATAATTACGTCTCCTTCTAATTTTATACTCGAAGGAGGGACATAATTTGGTTTTATAAAGTTTCTACTTGTGGGACTTTCAGATACCATGAAATGGCAGTTCATAAATCGTCATATCTCCGCGTTTACCAATTTGGCTTGTAAGGCTAACAATACGGATCAAATCCACTGTTAAATTTTATTAACTCTATATGGTTCCCCTTTATTACCTTAGAGAAATGTGTGGTTTTCCGTACGCGGAAAATATACGTCCTGTAGTTTGGAAATTCTGAATGCAAGTGTAATATCAGGTGGTGTGTCAAAATTACTCGGGAATTGGAAAAGTTTTTAATACCTGGATTATACTTTTCCTTTGAGTATAAAATTGGAAGAAGCCGTAATTTTTTACTGAATGAGCAAGTAATGAATATGTTTATGCATGTTTTCCATGAACTATAATTAGACTTTTAGGGGCATCGAAAATCAATGAAAACAATGCATGCTTATTAAGTCGGGATTTATAGAGAGTATAGTTTTTTTTATACAGCCGGAAGAAAGTTCGTTCGAAAGCCGGCATCCTCAGGTAACTTAATTATTACAGAATTATACTACAGGCTGATTAGTTTTGCAAGTCTACTCAATTAATCTTTTCGAAACGAAAACGAATTGTGGAATTTCGTTTGACATTTCGAAATTTAGCCCACATACTATAGGTCCAAAGTACAGTAGATGTGCTGTCTCATTAATTGTTAACCAAAATTCTAAAATCTATCTTTGGCTCGAATAGACTTGTTAACTAGCGTTGCAATATTAGTTATTAAACAGCAGAATTCTAGGATATTTTAGGTACTTCAGGATGATGCTTTTTAAAGGAGCTTTTTCGATCGCCTACAAGAACTGCACGGCAAAAATGGCTACTTATGTAGTATGAATATTTTTATTGATTTTCGATGCTCTTATAAAGTCAAATATATTTTATGAAAAAAATGCAAAAAATATTCTTTCTTGAATGCTTGTGATAGAAAATTGCGTTTGTTTACAGTTCTGTGTTTGAAGAGAGGGTGTTTTTATGTTTTAAAAAGCCGTTAATCACGATATTTATTAAGACTGGAAAATGTCCAATCCTACAGCATCGCATCAGCACGTTAGTAAATGCTGTTTATAGAGGGAACGGCATGGCCCACATCCATCACTAAATTTTGTGAGCCCATGTGACATCTTTTTAATAGCGTATAGAAATGTATAATTTTCCTTATGCGGACGGTATACAGTTTGTAGTTCGGAAACCCTGAATGCAAGTGTAAATACAGGTCAGGTTCAAAAGCATTTGGGAATCGCAAAACTTTTTAAAAACGAATGATACTTCGTCTTCAAGTATAAAATTTGAAGACGACTTAACTTATTGCTAAACGAGTAAACGGAAGAATATTCAGTGTATTTTTTCCGTAAAATGCATTTGAATTTATAACGGCACCGAAAATCTATGAGAACATTTCATAATATTTAAGTAGTCAACTCTCACGGAATGCAGGTTATGCAGGCGGTCGAGAAGGAGCGACTGAAATATTTCAGGCTTATACTGTACAATAATTACTAAGTAATTTTTCCGAACCACAACACATTTCGGGATGTTGGTTATCAATTCATGAGATTGCGTATCTACTGTACACCGAATACGTGGGAAGAAGCTGCGAGTGACAGTTCAGATGGTTGAGAAAGTGTGCATTCTACAAACGGGGGATACGTCCAGATGCTAAAATACTTGTTGGAATACACCCGTTCTCTTGGGTCGGAGTCAAGGACCTGGGCTGCAGGGACTAGGCCTGTCGATGACATCAGTCTCGGCCAAAGACATGATTCGAGGCGAGTGCTTTCTCCGTAAAACGGTCACCTCCAATGGCACAGGAACCCAAGCACGTGTGAAGTGCACGTGAATGAATGCGCCTGACGTGACAGTCAGTCAGCGTCAGCTCGGAGAGCTGGCTGGATGATTCTTGAGATGTGGACGCCCTTGGTAATCTACCCTAGGGTTTGAATGTACGTACGCTTCATCCAGGCAGAAGCAATGTTCACATGATCCCTAGAATGCCGTGCATGTCAAGACGGAAGAGTTACGTGCACATGCGGCATCTGCGGGACCAACTTAGGTGACCGCAAGGCCAATAAAGAAAGCAATGCATTGGTATTCTACCAGAACGGTAGAGATAATTCGGTACTTTATTGGTATTGAGGCGGTCCGTGCTATGAAGCGGACGGGAAACTTCTTTGCGTAACCTACATGAAAATACTTCACTATAGGTCAAAGTTATGGTTAGTGGAGTCAGGGACCGAAAGATTTGTTCATATAGCGGGGAAGGGGAGGTACTGACCGAGATGCGAGTAACATGACACAGCACTATTGCAATTATAGACGCGACCACCATCTGGTGCCAAAAATAGTAACATGCACAAACGCACAGCTCAGATAATCAATAGAAGAGATCGATCAGATGACCCGAAGCCCATCGATGCCTCACCCTGCCGCTGCAGATCCGGCCCCTATTCATGCAGGACTAAGTACACACCGATCCACTGATTACTTTTCGGTTTAATGGTGAACTGAGTGAAAGTGGAATATGTTCTGATCTATGTTCGCATTTTTGTCAACACCCATCCCGCTACTATCGTGTCTTGGTCGAATGCGGTTTGGCAATTGGCTGCCGTTAATGGCGTCTACCGCCCATTCGGGCTTGTTTGCCGGGGAAGGCGAGTGGATCGGTGCCCACATTTTCCTTTATAAAGCTTCATATCTTTCAAAAAAGAGCTACATAAGCCATTTATAGTCACTTTGGATGGGTTAATATAGTCGGCATGGTAGACATTAGTCTGAATCCTATCTGTTTTGCAACCAGATTTCATTCTCAAATTAACGCATTGGCAGTCACTGCGATCTCACCTTCGTCCGTTGAGGGATCGATAAACCCCTGGAAATGTTGCGAACTTTCAGATTCACTGCTTATTTGTTTGAAGTAGCTGGAAATGTTTACATGTCGATGGTTTAAACGCAACTTCTCCAGACAGTAGATGGAGGCCTTCTCGCTACGTCCGCCGCTGCACTCAAACTCATCATTGGCCGGTCGACGGGCTCGGACAGTCAGCTGGTCCTGTGACTGGAGAGAGTGAGAGAGAGCGGGCTTGAAAGTAATGAGGGATCCATCCTCAGGACCAATCGGAGCATTCCCCCCTCTAATAATTATCGAACCTATCGTGCCCCGCTTATTTTCATGACTTGAAGGTTACAAACTAACTCGATCCTACTCAGAACTGAGGATCAGGCTGCAATTACTAATTAATAAACCTTTTATGACTTTCCTGCTTATGTGTCGTCCGAGACCCCCTCGTAAATGAAGCCAAATAAATGTGGGGTTGGGGCCAGACCGTGCATTGCACGCGTAGGCGAGCTGGTCGGCTTCCCCAGGTGTGTATGGGGGAAGGAAGGGAGTGAATTAGATGTGGCTTACGTCTACTGAAATATAAGTAACTTCACGCGCAAGTCATTGCAAGACCCATCTTGTAGAACTGTGATGGACCTCGTCATCCACGACGGCCAGATATCTGATGGCATCTAGAGCCTTGAAGCATTCCATCCAAGTTTCAAGAAGCTGAGAGTGATGACTGCTCTTTTTGTATCAGTCTGTCCATTTATGTTACTACAGTGCCTATTAGACTTACAACTGGAATCGTAAATATTTGCCACCGGTTTCTTAGCGATAGCGCCGTTTTTATAATTGTCTTATTTTCATTCTGATGGTATGCCACTCCTAAGAATTGCGGTGAAATTTATGGTCGCAGATTTTATACAAGACAGTAACTATGAATACTCTTCACACCTGCTCTTTATCTACGTTTCTTACCAGTCCAAACTGACCATTCATTTTCATTCGTTATTCTTAGTGTGTTAATCAGTGTTTTAGAGCAAGTGACAGAAGCCCTGGAAAACTTCAGTTAAACGGTACGGGTCCGCATTAAAAGCAGTTAATTTGCAAATATTTACAGATAATTTTAGTACACGAAGTGCATAAACTGATAGTGAAACACAGACGTTAAAAAGATTGGGAATTTGCAAAATAACAGCCAAAAGCACATTCACTGTATTTACGTTCAATTAGTCGATCGGTGTCAAATTTGCTGTAAATTAAACGGGTTATTGAAATCAAGATAGTAGCATGTTGATAGTTATAACAGTGTCTAAGTTGATGGGTTTTGTAAGTTCAGGCTGACGTTTTACAGACGAATATCCAGCCACCATGCCTACTTCAATTTACATCCTGTCTCCCAGCGCGTTCACCCTCGACGTCTCCATCGCCGACACCATAGCCGAAACCGACTCTGACAATGCCGATCTATTTTGCCCATACCGTCCCTCTACACTCACCTCCTCCATCGGGCTGGTCGGCCACTTGCGAATCCATTGCATAGAGACTGGAGAACCAGTGCCTGGAGCACCAACCTACACTCACCGCATCCGCCTCAACTGCCCTCACTGCACCCGAAAATTCCGCCACCGCATGGGCCTATAAGGTCACATGCGCATTCATGAAGACCAGCGGTAGACAACCGCCAGCTACACGACCCCATCATACCTTCCCCCACCAACACCCATCACCACACAACGCAAGGACTCAGTTGCCATCCCCCCACGAGAGTGGGGAGTGTGCTTCTCGGCTCCTTCTCCACGCGGTTCCTCTGTTGCATGTGTGATCAGGGTCTCAGACGATCAGAACGTGCCAGGCGCTATAGTTTGGAGGGCTGCCGACTGACGCTCCAGCTCATTCAACGCAGTCAGCCCAGTTGTGTGTTTGTGTGGAGCTGGGGACTGATGGGCTGAGAGTCAGGCTGCTACGGCTCCTTCCTAAAGTGACATCTGGCATTCCCACGCATGTGAGGAGTGTGCGTGTGTTTGTGCTTTAAGGGCAGTGTCTCAGTCGACGACTGAACGGTTGCCCAGCCTTTGAAGAGTGATGACCCAGGTCAACTGCAGGGCTGCGTGTTACTCTTCTGGGCCTTCTGCTTTAAGGGTAGTGAAAGCTACGATCAAATGGTCTCTTGTCTTGACCGAAGGAAAGGCTTCTGCCTGCTTCTAGAACCATTACTCTAGCCTACCAGACCCGTATCTGCTTTTGTCTCTGATGATGGGTTCGGGCAGAAATTCGAAACATCAGGCTAATAAAGCTCTTGTCCCAGCAATCTTATCTCTTTAACCATTACCAGTGTCAACCGGCGGACTCCCAAATAGGCTTATTTTTCTCCCGAAAATTCCGCAACTCTCGGAAAATGTTCATACTGCTCAGTACTACTAGTATCCGGCGTTACAAAGAAACGTTAGGCTTCCACACCAGGGTTCTTTTCAGTGCATACTTGCTCTAGGCTCCTCGGACGGCGCCCCTTTCTATAGCGCCTGTAAGCTATATAATAATAATAATCCTAATAAGGACCATTTTCCAATTAACGCTATGCAAGAAAACATGAACCACTCAGCCAATGTATATTCTGCTGAAGCCTACGGCGTTCACAGGCATCCGGTATCGATAGCTCGAGGACCAGCAAACCAAACGAGGAGCTCCTTGGCGTTTAGAACTCTCAACGGGGTTCACTAAACCGTTAAGTCGGCACCCATCAGCGTATCACGTTCAGGGGACGAGTTTCCCCTGATTGGATGTTATTCCCTTTATATCCTTATAAGGTCGGATCAACTTGGACCGATGTTTCACAGCGGAGGCAAGCTGCAATTAATTGAGAATGACGTAAATGACTTAGTGGTGATAATTACTGTCGAGTTCTTGAGTAACCGAGCCCGATAAAGAAGAAAGCTGAACCAGTACACATTGAAATTCATGTGCTCCTAAACTTACTTACAGTACTGTATCTCACAAGAAGCCGATCACAAGTTAGTGAATAGACACTTGTTTTTCGGGGCCCGCCTTCGACTTAGATGCATATTACAACTTCTGCGTTAATCCTTACAGGCTGCTGTCCCAAACAGGGGATTTACAACGTTGATATTTTGGCAATTACTGCTTTCGTCTTAAATTGTCAACGTTGAACTGTGCCCCCGCGATATCAGACAATAATAGTCCGAACACCACTATTGTTCTGCATAAACCATGTTTCCATGGTAGTAATAACCGTTGGTACACTAAAGGCACGAGAAACTCGCACTGCAACTACAAACAACACGACGCCCAATCTCCTTCCCTAACCCTGATAACTAGTTGAAAGTCTCATCACATACTTTGGACAAAACGACTCAATATGCTGGAAAGTGAGTACCCATGACTGGCTTGTACCATTCAGTGGTCAGTTGCCATCAAGACTATGAATTTGCATGGCAGAATACCAGCTGGAGGCTCGTCCAACATTTGCGGCGTTTGAAGAAGTCGAAGCGTGGCTATGGGTGCAATACACAAAACGGGCTTAAATATCTCGGAGTTAGGGTTCCAGCTGATTTACTATCGGACGCCGAACGACTACACGGGTGACGAAGTATTTACCAGATTAACAAAAATGACTAATTTGACCGTTTATGCGAACCTGTCATCTACTCACAAAAGCCTAGTAGAGACAGTTTCATGAAAACTGCTGTCAGCAGAGAGATGGGGAACAACCAGCGTCTATTAGTTTATATACCATAGCATGTAAGTGACAAATTAAGGTAAATAACCCGAGTCATCTCAAAGAGGGACAAGTTAAGAATCAAAAAACGTTTCGAGTTTGTCAGTGTGGTGTTAGGTGCAGGGACAGGTGGCCAGACGAAAGACTGTATTATTGAAACTGGACAGAACACGAAAATGACTGAATCATGGATTTCTGGTCTTATACAAGAGCCGAGTTCTCACTGAAGTGAGAACAGACTGAGGCAAGGAGCGGGGAGGGATGAGCAATTTACAGGGGGTTAGAGGCAGAGAGCGACGGCAGGGTCGTGTGAATCAAACAGGGAAAGGGCTAATTCAGTTTTTTAAATACATTGGTAGATGAGTAGGAGGAGAGGCATGCTCAGAGTTCTGTCTCGACTCCCCTTCGAGGTCTCGACGAAATCTGCCGGTTCGTTGGTAACTTCATTGCAGCGGCAGCAGGCGTAGTTTTGTGAGGAAGGACATGAGAAGATTGCTGACCAGTTTCCGTAACGCCCGACGTCGGCTTTTTCTTCGTACGCTGCCTAGCTACATCAGTCACTTGGAGGACAGCCTCCTTCATCGGACCTATTACACACACCACCTCCTGGTCGGCAATATAGTCATGAAAACTTATCTCAACCTCCGAAAATGGCTCACCAGTTTGTACAAAATGCTCGAGCTTATGATAGACTTCAGCGTGATGGTGGCGAAGACTCAGGCCGCGCTCCCTGAGAGTGCGCTGAAGGCGTTTCAGGAAGAGTTCCCTTTCCTCCCTAGTTGTCTTAGCCGGGGTCCAGCCCCCGAGGGAAGTCTCTGCTACTCCTCCTCTTCCTAAGTTCTTTTCAAACGCCGGCTTTCGTACTACATCGGTGGTGTGCGGTTGATAGCTAGCAGCGGCCACGGGGAAGGGCAGAATGCGACCTTGTTTGAAGAAGTGCACTGCCCTTCCGTTTCCCACCGTCTGTATATCGTAGGCACAAACGATAACAATGAGAACGAAACTGCTATGGGGCGAGTAGGTTCGACACGGCACGGCTACCCTAGAGTCCAGTTCGTTTAGTTCCTCAAGTGTGAGGTAGATAGGTGGCGCCATAAGACCCGAAGGACTGGGCCGCGTTGCAGCTGTCTCGCCATCAGCGGGCAGGAAAGAGTCGGCGCCGGGGTGATTGGGCAGGGCATTGCAGCGTGTGAGGAAGAACTCGGCATTTTGGACGGAGGAGAAAGCGAGCACTATGCCACCGCGACCCAGTCGGGCAAAACCCGCCTTGGCAAGAACCGTAAGGCTAACTTGTTGACAGGGTGCCAGCTGGTGAAGAATGCGACCGCAAACGAGACGGGCCCTACCGAAGGAGCAGATATCACCTCCGTGGGGAGCATGCTGCCGACAGGTGGCTGAACAATAGGCAGTGAAGCAGTTGGGGCAGGTGACCCATGAACGAGCCTTATCGGCACGTGTTGGTCCAACACGAGGACAGTCGGGGTTGTTGCAGCGCAAGTAAAGCATGCCGTCCTTGGGGTTGCGCTCTAGGCCACTGCGGACCTGGTCCAGACCGAACTCAGTGAGCTCAATGGGACGTTGGCTGGATGGGCTGGCGAGAAGGGCCAGAAACTCGTGTCTGTGGCCATCCTCATTAGCATCAAAATGGCCTGCAGCAAGGGCGATGGTCTCCGCACTGTTGGACGTGCCGCGTTCCGACTTGGCAGCCGAAGGCACGCTGGGCCACCAGCCAAGCTGAGCCAACAACGTTTCCAGAGCGGAGGGCCGGTTTTGTAGGAGAGTGAGGTGTCGACCAGCGCACCGATCGAGGAGGTCAGTGAGGCAGGTGAGATCGGAGATCTTATCAAAACCGTCCGTAGCCTGCGTCTCTGTTTCACCGCCCTCATCAATGGATCGCCAGGAGGGGCTCTGTGGCGCTAGGGGCGAAATAATGTAAGCGTCGCCGTTATGCGGAGGAGACCTAGGGGTTGAAGTCGCGCGTGGTAGTGCTGGTGGTGGGGCTCTGGCTTTCGGTCTTTTCACCTCCTCGTAAATGCATTCTTCCTCTTCCTCCAGTGTGTTGCCAGGAATACCACGATCGGACTCCATGGGCTGATAGAAACCCGCCTCAAGATGGCTCTCAAAGGCATCCGAGTCTGTGGCGTCACAATCTGCTAGCTTGATGCTGTCCTCCGCGGACGTACATTTCGGTGCTTTTTCCGCCTGCAACTCCTGTGGAGCAGGGACAATATGGGTGTCACCGTTGATGCGCACCAGACTGTCCTGTGGGGTTATGCGGCTAGATGAGCGTGGAGCTGGGCGTGGGGTTGATGAGGAAGACGGGTCATTGGCGGGCTGAGGTGTCTTTGGAGCCCGAACTACTTCAGCAGAGGATAAGGCACCACCTGTAGTGCTTAATGCGATTCTCGGTGGAGAATCTTCTGCAACCTTCAGCGGGGCAGGCCTCAGATTCCACAGTTTTTGCTCTCGTGTTAAAAAGTCATCTGGCTTCAGGCGGACTGAATTGGCGGCACCCGTGGTCGTTCGGGAGTCTGCCTGTTCCCTCAGGCTGGAAGACAGGAGAGTGCCGCGGTCAAGTCGTGTCCCATTCGGTATTTCACTGGAACTACGCATGGAACTGCGCAACTTTGAGGTTATGGGAGTGAGTCCTTTTGCTACAGCTGAGTCTCGCTGACGCAAGAGTTCGCTCGGTCGCAGAGGACGTCTAAGTTCGTGCGTTTCCTTGGACGGAGCCACCGACCAGAGCGGACTCGAGACGGCCTCGACTGTCCGAATTCGACTGCTCGCAGTGACGATCGGAGGCCTGGTAGAAGGGATGTCGTTTTGGACGGGAGATGGATCCTCATTTTGTGAGGTCGACACAGCTGGAGTACGTCGTTCACGCAGACTATATCTCGGGATGAAATCCTTTTCTACCCGCAGTGTCGACCCTTCTGGCGGCAATGAGTTAAGCCTGCTTTCATGTCGGCTGAAGACGGGTTTGGAGAGGTCAGCCTTATCAAGCCACTCCGGTAGATCCAATCGGGTGAGTGATTCGGCAACTCGCAGTTCGTGGTTAGAACGCGCTCTTGCCCGCAGCCGAGCGATCAGACCTCTCGAATTTCCACCACCTGCCCCTCCAGCGAAGGATCGAGAGGCTGTCTTTGTGTCGTCGAGCGACCCTTTGCCATCTGGGATGCCTTGTAGGCTCTGCGTTCTCTTGTAGACGTCCGCTGGTTCGACCGTGGGGGGCAGGGTGTTCACGGCACCAGGTGCGAAGCGCCGATGGAGACCTGGAGTGCATATGGAAGTCAGATTGAAAAGACTGTAAGACTTGTCCTTGCCTGGAGCAGCTTCCGGACTAGTAACAATCCCATCCTGTTGTCCGCTGCCAATGCTGCCAACTAGCCGATAAGTGTTCAGAGTGTCCACATCCGTCTCCAGGATTATAGGCTGGCCCATGTGTTCACCCGTATCTATGTCTGTCTCTAGGAGGGAGTTAGTTGATTTTCCGTTTAAATGGTTGCTGGGGTACCGTTGAAGACCAATATCCCTCAGACCACCGTTGCCGGGACGTCTCCCAGTGAGATCGAACAAAGAGGCAACATAATCCTCCTTCTTAGTCGCGTCTGTGTAAGAGCTGCCCATGAGATTGTCACGTGAGGAAGCTAATGCAGCATCGATATCTGTACTACGGTAGCGCGAACCGGACCTCGAATACATGTGACCGGCCTGGTTAGAGGCATTTGCCTGTTCATTAGCATCAAGGGCCCGTTGAGTGGCAGGAATATGGCGATCGGGGAGGCGCGAAACACTGCGGCTGCGATAAGACGCTTTTGACACTTCCTTTTCGCAAGGAATAGTCCGAGGTTGCCAGTAGCGACGCTGGTAGAGAGGTTTCGTTGGTGGCTCCTCCGGCGGCGCGTCCCCAGCCACCTTTCCGTTTTCAACTTCTTTGCCATTCTCCGCCACTGCAACAGCAGGGGATCCACCGGGGGCACTGAGAACGTCCACAGAGGGCAGGATTGTTGCCGAGTCACCCATGAAGAAAACCTCTTCTCCGGCGGTGACGTTTTCTGAGGGAGAACGTTGGAAGCAGTCTCGTCTGGCTCGTCTCACGGGCGTCACAAAATCGTCCCGCTCCACAGACCGTGACTGGCGACTGGCCTCCTCAGTAATGGGCATCGGTCCGCGGTCATTGCTCTCCGGAGTCTTCTCAAACCTCACCAAGTTTGCGATGGGTAGGCGTTGGGTGACGTCAGTCCTGGGCGCGAAAAAGGGTTCTTTGGAGGCAGGATCGTCTGGTCGGCTGTAGGGCTGAGGGACAAGACCTAATATCGGTAGACTGAGAGGATCCGGAGACTGGGAGGAGTGCGGAGAGACGCCGTTGTGGGGTGACAGGATGAGACCGGGGTGTGGATGAGGGGAGGAGACCAGGGGAATGTCCTCAGCAAAGGAGTAGTTAGAATGACGTGTGACTCGACAGGAGGTGGAGACAGTGATGTCGTACTCGGCCTCGTCGTCGTCCGTGCTCTCTGGCTGGAAGAGACCCGTCACCCTTGCTGGCGTTCCCGTGACGGAGGACGCATGCGTAACCACCCCTGGCGAGGCCAGGCGACGAGCCTCTCGGGCCAAAGCCGTTGCCGACTCGCTCGCGAGACCCGTAGCCTTGGCGGTTGCACGTGCGGCTGCAACACTTCCACGGGCTGCAGTGGCTTCTGCCTGAACGATTGCTGTGGCACTTGGAAGGGTTGGGCCACGCGGCGACTGTACCACAACCTGTGAGGTGGCGACTGCTTTGGAGGAACCTTTGAACAAGAAAGATAAACTGCAGTGTAGGCAAGCGGAACTACGCATAAACAGGAAACAGATAACAGTATCAGCTGAAGATGGGCAGGGGATAACGTTGGAGAATGTGTGCGTCTCCCCATCTCGTCCTAATAAGACCGGCGATATGAGTAGAGTCGCATGTTAAAGAAACACGACAAATTAAAATGCGCAGCCCAGAGAAGAAAGATGGACACGTTTAGCTCTCCCTCAGCACAACCCAGTGAGGGTGGCGGGAGGGGAGAGGTTCTTTGCGACGGTCAGACGAAGTTTAACCCAGACTTCCAAAAACAGATGAAGGCCTGAAATCAGCCACGCCCTTATTCAGCAAAGAAGACAAAATTGCTCGGATGAATACTTCAGCCTAACTGAGACAGGAGTCTGCACCGTTATCTCAAGCCTTCAGTGGTTTGTCAACAGCTCGCGGACGAGCCTCTTGTCTTAAAAATCTGTTTACCTTCCAACCCAAGACAAGCAATGTCTTCCATGAGAACACATTTAAGAAAAGTCTGCTTAAAAGACCTTAATATGTCAATTCTAGCCCTTTTGGGAAGGTTCTCACTAGAGGTAACAAGTCATTGTGCCGCGCCAGGATGCACCAATCTAAATGCTGTTTTTGAGGTCTTTGGATGTTCAAACAACCAATACCATATAGTTACCTTCATACCGCGCATTTCCACATTGTCCATAAAAGAGGAGGGAGGA
>CACRXP010000570.1:273422-305066 GCA_902702965.1 Spirometra erinaceieuropaei
TTAATAAAGATAGGTTCTCTTGACCTTTCATCGTAAAGGACCAGCTGCTGAGAGAAACTATGAAGGATGAAAAATTAACACGTCATGTCGTAAAGGAGCTAGGACGCTTCTTTGCTTAGAGCTGTTAATGGGAAGTGCGCGCTGAGAACTGTTCAGGTTATCAAAAATGAGTGTGAATGTGGTAGGTTCAGGCGGACGCGTTGACCTTACGCTAAGTCACTGTGTGCGCGCCCTAGGTAAAGAAGTCGCTCAGTTCACCGCAGCGCACATGTCATTTTAGGCCTCTAGCGTGATTTCAGTGTCAGCAGGATCGCAGGTGTACGGCTCTGTTTTAATCGGGGTCAACTTTGATCAGCGGATGCGTCTAATCCAAGAGCACTGTGTGACCGGTTTTCTCGTGGTCAATTGCGAATTGTGTCTTTTCAAATGGGTTTAAGCAGCAAGCAGGTACTCTTGTTGCGACTCTACTCCGGGAGGCTGTTTCAAGACTGGTTTTCTGTCAATCACAGCTACCCAAACAGGCCAATCAACTTCAAGTCTTCAGGAGCTCGAACGTCTGTCCCCGGCAGCATTTGGACGCTTGCTCCGACGACGTCAGATGTGCACCTCTTGTCTGGCTGCCAACCTGCTCCAACCTATTTTCCATCCATTCTGTGCGCGACACTGTTTCTGATATACGACGAACTAAATTTATGTGTACAAAAGCAAGCTGAATTTTAAAAGTGCTATGGAGAAAGCTTTATTTTGAATTTAAATGGGTGTAACATTCACCGGTCTGAGCTGCTTGTCCTCGCCCGAGAAACTCTTTGATCTAACTTCGAGCTAATTTAGTTATTTTGGACGAAAGTGGAACACGTGCTGTGCGTCAAATCTCATGGGACACTGGTAGACAGGATTTGGTGCGTTGTCCAACGGAAAAAGTAGCCCAGAGACAGCAGTAAAAGTGACTGGTAGGAGATATAATTCCAAACCAATTCTTGCATGGCAGTGAGTCAGGTCTCGACTGCGAATTCTTCAAGGTTCCTGGCAGATTAGTCGAAAAAATTATTACTCAAGGAATGTTTATTTTAGTAATGGATTTTAAATGTCCATATAAATTATATCCTTTTTTGGTAGAAAGGCGCAGATAAAATTGAAATTTCAGGCCCATTGGTCGGGAACAGTGTCTTTTTCAAGTTTGGCATTTGAAGAAAGGAAAAACCTCGGACTTAAAAGCCCTGCACTTCGGGTTCAAAAACTGCATGTCATTTATCTTCAACAAAACCTAAACTTACCTGCGTGCACTCCTAATACAACGAGTTGAAGGCATGGCAGGTTTCGCCAAGTTTCTGTTGCTGCATGACAAAGTGTGGAGAATTCGACCAACCAATGTGCTCCTCGGCCATGCATGTGTGTACTACTCGCTGGATAGTATGCGGTTAGTCTGCAGACACTGTCTCCCCCTCGGTTACGTTGGGGGAGGCCAGCCGACAACTGTAGAGACAAATGCACAAACACCAGCCCGCGGTTCGACGGCTAGATCGGAGGTAACAACCAAGGCCTGCTGCTTTGAGCTGTCAGGCCTGGACTGCTTCTCTGGCTGTACAGTCTTCCCCACGACTTAGGACTTCGGCTTTTTGGAAAATGAGTGCACACCGACATGTAGGCAGCGTTCCGACGCGAAAGACAAAGTGCTCATCGTCCCCACTGGCCTGGCCGTTTTTCTACGTCGGCCTATAGTTGTTTGCCGTTCCCCTAATGTGATTAACTTCGAGGGAGTTACATTGGGCCCGATCAATGCAGGCGTGGTACATGATACACTACAGGACATTACGTTTTTTTGTGATTGAATGGTTTGGAATTTTATCTCGAAATAAATCTTCCCCCATCTCCTTCCACGTGGATACACAGACCTGTTATTGGTGCTTTAGGGTGGGTGTGGAAAGCCATTACGGCGTAACCGCAGGCCCCATTGCTCAATCTACTCTTGATTCGACAATCAACACTACCCAATAGGTTAAAGGGACTTAAATGGTCTTGTTAACATTGAAACTACCCAAAAAATTAACTCTAAAACGACTTGAGAAGGACATTGTTTAGGTGCTTGGAGCAAACATGCGGTTCCGTCACGCCCATTCTCTTTCTCACCATAAAAATGAAGTTGAAAAGATACACAAGAGGTTGAACAGGGTATTCCAAACAGTACAGTCATATGCGTAGAGACGGCCTCCAGGTTTCAGGCTCAAGCATACAAAGGCTAGGCGAGGGGGGTTTGCAACACCTGTCTCTTGAAAGGGCTATAGTGTTGAAATCAGTCGCAATTAAGAAAGCGATCATCTTTCAGCTAGCAAACGAAACCATGACAAACTTTTTCAAACACGTCTTTCGTTAGAGCGACAGAAACAAACCTAACTGTACCAGCTATGGTAGAGGGTCGTTCACCGACCGTTCATACGGAACTCACTCGTTCCGTTGTGCCCTACGGGCTCTCTTTCGAGTCCAACCAGCAGCCGCACAGCGGCGCATGATATAGCCAGGATGTTATTACCGACAAAGACAAGGTAGGCTGGAATGACCATTTCTGGCTTATTAGCTGTCGTCAGCCAGTCATACCCAACCTCGAAGTGTGGAACACCTGGGGCTCGGACTTACGACCTGTAAGTTAGAAGTCCAACGCCTCTAGCCACTGGGCCACGGGCAGGTTGTCCTGTCGGTTTCGATCAGGAATATAGGATGGTAGAGGGGCACCAACCGATCGTTCATGCGCTGCTATGCGGCTGCTGGTTAGGCTCGAGAGAGAGCCCGCAAGGCACAACGGGACGAGTGAGTTCCGTAAGGACGATCGGTGAGCGCCCCTCTGCCATCGTATATTCCTGATCGAAACCGACAGGACAACCTGCCCGTGGCCCAGTGGCTAGGGGCGTTGGACTTCTAACTTACAGGTCGCAAGTCCGAGCCCCAGGTGTTCCACACTTCGAGGTTGGGTATGACTGGCTGACGACAGTTAATAAGCCAGAAATGGTCATTCCAGCCTCCCTTGTCTTTGTCGGTAATAACATTCTGTATCGGCTATTTTTGTTTAACGGATGTTCTATGAGTTTTCATAAAAACTGTTTCAGATAGCGAATACGGCTAGAGGTGCACAAACCTCAAGAAGAAGTGGAACCGCAGAACTTTAAAGTTCTGCCATACATGAAACGGAGTTTTTAAATTATCGTCCAACATATAATTCGGATCAATATCCGCATAATACTGAAACCAGCACCCTCCTTGCCCATAACGTTTCCTCGGATAAAATATTCCACCCCTAAAGAGAAATAGATCAACGTCATTCAATGCACCTCCTGCGCCAACAGCTCATGCGTGTACGCTGGCCACACAGAGGTCAACGTCTTGGAGGTCGTATTAGTGGACATTTGTCGGCCTGTCCTCCGTCACTGCGCATGAACTTGAAAGCGACCACCGCCTTGATTGTGATGCCATTGAAGTGGCCAGCAAAAAAAGCAGGCGTGAGAATTTCCCAAGGTCTGGCACATCAGCGCAGGCGTTATCAGCATCTGCAAAGATCTGCACGTACATTGCGAAGGCTTCTGCGCGCGCGCCTCATTGGTCCGCCGCGCCTATCGTCAAGCAACAAGCGCTATTCCATACCAAGCAATCAGCAATCTCATTATCTCGCTATCCGTCACTGCACCCCCAGCGAGCCGCAACTGTGCCAATCCGTCTCTCGGCGTTACGCCACACTGCTTACGCGGTCACGCTGTCCTCAAAGACTTTACTGCACTGATTTCTATCCCGTGCATTTCTTGTCCGATGACGGGGCAGTGCCACCAGTTTTAAAATTCACGAATAACACTCGATCCCCCTCCACCCCCTCCCCCAGGAAACAGAAGGACTGTCGATAGAAGCCAAAGGATGAGTTTCAAGAAGCAAATGGGGAGCAGGTGGGCTCGCTGGAATAAGAACTCTATTCGACCGACATTTCGGATTCCCAATCGAATCCATCATCAGTCAGTTGCAGACAAGTGCAGGGGATACACAAGGTACAGTATTTATAGAATGAAGTTGATATGTTACCGGATATCTGCCATAATTAGCCGCCCTCACATTCATCACCGGTGAGATGTAACTGGTTGTGCATCAACATTCGAGCCATAAGGTGCCACATTCTCGTCATCGGTGTTGATTGCAGATGGGATAATGACCCGGCCGTTTGCCTTGGTGGTACTGTCACTGGAAGCGGTGTTCGCCCATGCCGTGTGACGTTAGCCCTCAGGTCGCGGCTGCTTTGATGGGAAACGGTCACATCTTCAAGTTCGACGAGACCGAAGTTCTTTCAAGAGGCGAAAAGCGTGTGAGCCGCAAGCATTTCGAGTCATGGTTCTATGGCCCGCAGGCTATCGACAAGCATAATGGTGTTCAACGATAAAACTACGCATAGGTAGAGCTATGGGGCATATGGGGATGGCGCAGAGGAATACCATTTTCACTAACAGCACTAGTTAGCCAAATTGCGGGTAATTGTTACGCTCCCAATCAGCACCATTAACAGAAGTTCTGTGATCGGTGGTTCGGTTGCGGACGCGTATGCAATCATCGCACAACTTACGACCACCGGCGATGAATGCGGGAGTTGCTAATTATGACAGATATATGGTGACGTGATAATTACATTTCATAAATATTGCATCTTTACTAGTGCTTCCAGTACCCTTACCCGCGATTTTCGTCGATGATTGGCTCGAGGAAGGGTCCGGTTCGTCAGTTGGACGTTTATCTTTCTTTTCAAAAGGTGAACTGTCACCGATAAGAGCAAGAGAGATTTAGATGTAAACTTTTAGTCCATCTACTGTCGTCCCCAGCCTTGCCGCAAACAAAAGTCGAGAACACCTGAGGTTTAAACGCCAGTCAGGTGAGTCAAATAATCTACCCTTAAGGCACTGGCTCATTTGCCGTCGGTTGAGATCGGGAGTGCGGAAGGCGCACGGGAGTAGCCCTCACCGATTCATCTCGCCTTCAGCACGAATCTGGGCAAAACCCCTATGCCTCGGAGTCCTTGTTTAGAGTCCTAGAGGGCTGTCGCACAGTGTCAGTCAATCGTTAATGGCCCAAAGAGAATGGGTTGATTTGGAGTATTCTTTACGACATATTTTATTACAAATCGAACCCCCTTGCGCACACGTGCTTCGTCTGTGCACCAAGTTTTTTCGCACGACCTCTTCGGCTACCACTGACATCACGACCAATCACGTCGCACGCTGCAGAAGAATCGGTAAGGGCACACACGAACATACAGCGTTCTAGTCTTAAATGCCTGCCCTGCCAGTGCTGTGCTCACCGCACGCAAAGTGCAGGACCTGTGAAGGGAGAGCGGTTTTACTTGTACTGCAGCACATCGCGGAGGTCAAGTCGTGCAACATGCACGGACCTGAAAGAACCAGCTCCTGCCTGACAGCCGGCGGTGCAACCGCAGAGGGACGGCACAGGCTGGGCGAGAAACACGAAATTGAGTCATGAGACAGGAAACACCAGCACCAGCCCCACCCAGTTCAACTTCCGCTGGTGAGCAGGCAATGCGACTCAGAGCCGAAAGGTTGTGGGCGGGACGAGGAATCCAACTGGCAGGCTGCGTGCCTGCATAATTCACGAGGAGCCAACTGTGTGTCAGCCGTTGGAGGGCGGTTGTGAAAAAGCACGTTCTACACGTGCGAGCCTGTGCACGCATGGGCAGGCCCTCTCCGGCAGCTTGGTGCTTGTAGGCAGCAACAGCAGAACATTGAGGGCTTTGGATATTACGAATGGTGGCCGATAAAATGGAAACGGATGAACTAAAGGACAGTCTTAGGGTGAGTTACCAAGAGTACAAGGTCCAGTACAAGTTGTTTTGACCGGTCGACGACGGCAAATTGGTCGACGGGATTCCTCCAGACACTATATATATATATATATATAGTGGTAGGGGGCGCTCACCGATCGTTCATACGGAACTCACTCGTTCCGTTGTGCCTTAAGAGCTCTCTCTCGAGCCCAACCAGCAGCCGCACAGCGGCGCATGATACATAGGCTGTGCGGCTGCTGGTTGGGCTCGAGAGAGAGCTCTTAAGGCACAACGGAACGAGTGAGTTCCGTATGAACGATCGGTGAGCGCCCCCTACCACTGTATATTCCCGATCGAAAACCGACAAGGCAACGGGCTCGTGGCCCGGTGAGTAGAGGCGTTGACTTCTAACCCAACAGGTCGCGAGTTCGAGGCTCGGGTGTTCCACACTTCGGGCTTGGGTATGGCTGGCTGACGACGGCTAATAAGCCAGAAATGGCCATTCCAGTCTCCCTTGTCTTTGTCGGTAATGTTATTCTGCATATATATATATATATATATATTTCAGAGAAGGGACGACAGAGTTTGGGGGTAGATTGATACAACACAGTTTCGGGTTTGTTTGCCTTCATTCAGCCAAGCATAACCCTGACTACCAGCTAGGACCTGAAACAAAAACATGCGCACGGACACACCTGGCGCAGCTGGTTCACCACTGGAGCATTAGCACTTTATCGAACCGAAGGTAATCAGTGCCTCGCCACCTGTCAGTCTCTGTCGCTGCAGATCGGGTATTTATTCACTCAGGCTATCACAGCTTGGACGACTTCGGCCTGGTAGGCGGTTGCCTGTTCGTGACTCCTATTGCTCATACGAGGCTTTTTTACTTCGGGAAGCTAATGAATCGGTGTGCGTTCATTCCTGAGTGAATATATATACATGCCGATCTAGTACCTTTGATATATATTATTTGGTAGCTTTCTAGCATGTGCAGACGAATGTGTCCACAGCCTGCATCCAGTGTCACGGTGCCTCTTAACAGAACCGAAAATTGAAATATGAAATGTTTTCTGAGAACCCACCGCATTCAGAGATTTAAGGACTTAGAGAACATATGAAAACACTGGCTGTGTATGAAAATTCTCCCCAAAATTTTACAATGAAATACTGGATCGCTCAAGCATTAAAAGTCTGGATTGCCTGATATCCTCTAAGCTGCTTGACTCCCTCCGTAGAAAAGATGGCTAATTTAAAGTAACCAAGAAGCCAGGGTGAAATTACAGCACACTGAAAATCATGAAACGCTAACCTATACTTCTCCATAAAATCTCAACCGGCAGAATCTTCTTTTCTGAGTCTGTAAGATTGGTCACAATAGGGGCGGGGGGAGGGGTAATTCACATATATTTCCATACAACAGCAGGCTAGTTTTGCCGGGCATTTACAAGTAAAAACATAGATTATCATGAAGCGAGTAGTTTCCATCGGAACTTCGATACGTAAATAAATAAACACTCCTATTTTATAAAAAGAATACAGATACATCGAGTCTCGTCTAAGCTTTGTAATTAGTAAACTACGCTGGAAGGGTGTTATTCACCGATGGGGTTTACGAGGCATGCTCGTACCGTTGTGTCCTGGAGCTCAATCTAGAGCTATTGCAGCCAGCCGCATAACGACCAGAAGGGAGACTTAAATGGCCATTTCTGGTTTATAAGCCGTCGGCAGCTATCCATTTGCAAATCAAGACTTCCAGGACCCGGACCTCGGACGCGCATTCTTTAGTCGTCGAGCGTATTGCTCCCCCGCTCAGGCATGGCTCCGTTGCCCTGTAGATAACGATCTGGAATATTAACTGTGACGACCAAAGAGTCCCGATTCGAACCTCATGTTCTGCAAGCCTCCGGTTCGATAAGGCTGACTAACGAGGACTCACAAGCCAGAAGTGGCCATCGTCTCTTTTGGCATATGCTCCAGGCCACTGTGCGACTACCTGCAGGGTTCTAGTTCGGACTCCAAGGCACATCCGAACGGGCATGTCCTGTACCCGATCACAAGCGACATGGCGTTAGGCTCGTGGCCCAATGGTGGGACGTTAGAATTAATGACGCTCGACGAGCAAAGAACGTGGGTTCGAACCCCAGATTCTGCAAATCTGTGGCTGGGTAAGACTCCCTGACGACGGATGTTGATTCGAAAGTGGCCATCCTAGTCACTCTTCTCTTCTACTACGCAACTACGTCGGCGAAACCGAAAGATAGCACCGAACGCGAATGGCCGAACACGCTGCAGCGGTGCGGAGAAATGACGCCGGCTCTCAAGTTGAGGTTCATTCGACGAGATCCGGCCACGCATTCAAATTCGACGAGGCCGAAATCCTCGCAGGAGGTGACAACCGCCTGAGCTGGGAGCTGTATGAGTCATGGTTTACTGACCCCCAGTCCACTAGCAAGTGAAACATTTCCCTTCCATACTCGATGCTGAAACTTCGCCTAGGCGGAGTAATTAGCCACGCGAGGAGCGCAAAGGTGAACACTTTTCCCAACGCCAGGGTCGGTAGGTCAGATGGTCGAGCAATCATCGCACCAACATCCGACGCACGTGATGATATTGCAGCAATTAACGACGCGAATGTCGGTCATCAAATAGTCAGCACACCAAGTGCAACGATCCCTGATGAAGGGAGGAGAGAGGTATGCGGTGGTATGACGGCTGCATCCTATAAGTATTGCAGCCCCTTGTGCATAAACCACCCGTATCCGCTTTTGTCTCTGATGGTGGGTTTGAGCAGGAATCCGAAACGTCAGGCTAATAAAGCTCTTGTCCCAGCAATCGTGTCTCCTTCTTCAAGACTCTTGTCTTCTACATATAATTAGTAGACTGTGTTCCCTTCTATCTCAGGTTGACGTATAGTGCTCAAAAGGCGTGCAACATATCCGCGCTTATTGCGCTTTACCGCAAACGTCGTGATCCCCCTATCGGAGCATGACAGACCATATGAATTTGTTTCAGAGGAAATACCTATATAAAGTAGAGTTTCGAAACCTGCAAAAGATGTAAAAATTCAGGCCCTCTTTCAAAATATGATAGTGTTTTGAAAACTTAAACTTCACTTCCTTTCAGAGATGTATTACAAGGAGAAAATGAAGGTCCAGTGAACTCCCACCATAAGCTGTTCGAACCCAGCGAATCAATGAAAAAATGCACACTACCCGAATTTAATTCGCGCTGAAAATCAGCACACAACCACCTGGGAATCGTCAATAGAATACGTCTCCCGTTGAAACCTTACTCAACTAATGTACGTCATATGAAAACATGTCAAAAATTCCGGTCGACACTTTACGGGTTCTGGCGCACTCCATCATATAAGTAGCGTCTTCCACGCCAGTGAACTAGAAGCGGTCACTTGTGGGGATCGCAATCGGAAGCTGACAATCCCAGGTTCATAAATCAGCTAGACATCAGGTGTTCCGTTATACTTAGAATTACAGTCCCGGTTAAGGAGAAATTTCGGTAAGTATTCGGTGTCCCTGTATCAGACCGACGGTTTGGAAAATGCGCATTCCACATTTCACAGTCGTATCCCAGCAGTTTCACGGTACAGATATCGCTGTTTGAGGAACTTCTGTCCTGTGCAGTGCGGAACGATTCCATATGAGCCAATTATTCCCTGGGGCCCTCTCAAAACAAACCGTTCATTCAAAGTACACAGACCTTATACCTGCTACTGTAAATTAATCTGCCCATCATTACCGTCAAGGCAGCGACGAACGGTTATCGCAAGACAGAATTGCAGGCGGCTGGATGTGGGCCTCCAGCGGGCGAAGCAGCACTATGGATCTGTGCTGAATCATGAACTCATCACAGGAACAGAAATTGTCGTGCTTTGCACACTTGTGGGTTGCTCTGCCCAACTTAATTACAAGCAGTTGGCATGCACACAAGTCCGTTTCGTGTATGGCAAAGTTCGCCTCATCAGTGCACGCCGAAATCACGCAGGAGGACAAATCCAAGCTCATAATTCTTCAAGCCTTTTTGCTCTAATTTCAGGTTAAAAGTGATCCTTTTTAAAGCCTCGAATTTTCTGAGGCAAAAATGGTGGAGTACTATGGATTTGGTTAGGTAACCAATACCGTGGCGGCCACATCTGTCGGCTAGTAATCTGGAGAGGAAAAATACTAGATTTTCCCCAATTTGCCCCCAAAAGACGTTTGAGTTTGCTACTTAAAGCAAGCAGAGAGAGAGAGGGCTACTACTACTACTACTACTACTACTACTACTAGTAGTACCACCACTACCACCAATACTGTCACTGACACTGTTATTTGGACTGGTGCTGCTATTACTGCTGCCGTTACCCGTACAAATTCTAATAATATAGCAACAACTACTCCATCTAGTCATACGACGATAAATACCGAGCTTAGCTACACTAACAGCATATCGTACGACTTAATTGTCCTAAAGTAATGAGAGTGACGCTACTACTAGTTTTAGCCACTACTAGGTGTAGGAACTTTCCTTCTCGTCTGTACATTCGCAGTGAGATGAAAATATCATAAGGATCGTGAACATAAAGGTATAAACTTCACATGGTCCTAAACCTACGATTTCACTGCTTGCGCCAAATCTCACATCTCTGCAGAAGACGTAACATTATGAGGCAAATTCTATGATAATAAACGTCCCCAGCGACACCCCAGTCCTTGCGCAGATCTTTGAATGATAAGGAAATTAGTTCCTCAAACACTGAGGAACTTGCATACTTTCTTACCCATAACTTCCGATTTACAAACGCGGATTTCGTTGAATTTTCTATACGAGCGCTAGACAGTAGTTTACGCTTATGGATGTTTGATGTAGCGCATTGAGCCAATCAGATCGGAGGATTTGTTTAATTGGTTAGAAGAGGGGCGGCTGCAGGTCCTTAGCAGATTTTTGAAAGACTGAAATACAATGGCACAAGTAAAAAGGAAAGTGAGCTAACGCGCTCTTTGCCACCTTATTAAAGTCTTACAAACGTCCCAGTCTCCACAATCGCCGAAAATGTGGCGTGCGAGAACACGCATATGTCGGCACAGGGAAGCAGATTGCATGTGCATACTCCTAGTCTCAGTCAACATTGCGGAAGACCAGATGGTAAGGGCGTTTGACTGAAAGTGTTTTCCGATCCACTAAGGCATGTTTCTACTTTTGTGTGCTCAAAGTAGCACGGATCGAAATGGGACTGACTAGTGACGACGGATAGGGCAGAAATGTTCTTCAGATGTCCCTATCTATGTTGGTAGCTCTTGTAGATTAGCAGATAAAATGCATATGTCGGACACACATTTACTTCAGTGAACCTATTATAAATTCCACCGGCCCAAGAAATGAGGACTTAGAAACCTAATTGATCCAAGGATTACTGCAGCGCTAGGACTGCCTTTCGTGAGACTCAGGATGTAGATGGAAGAATTCCGACCTTACAGGCCATAAAAACCGCCGTAATCTGGCAAACTCAGAGGACAGGATGTCTCGTGAGAGTCACATCTGGCTTGAGTAGAATAATTTGATGTCTTTTGTCAATATGGAAGTACAAATCGCAGCCTGAAAGTTGGACTACCATCAAGAATGCAGCCAGGAAGAACTCTTTGTGGAGGAATCGCTTTTTAGTCTTGCGAAAAATAAGGTAAAACTAAGGGTTACACGGGACAGACAGTGTCCGAAAAGTGGCTGTTCGGAAAACTGATGTTTGGAATGAGCAAGGTATCAAAAGCTAAAGAAAATGCAATTTCTACAGCAGCACTTAGTTCGGCGAACGAGTGAGAAAAGCACTAAACATAAACCTCAGTGGCAAGTATTTTGCACGCAATAGCTAACTCTTTAGCGTATAACCATAGCCGAGAGGACACTACCTATGAATTTTAGCAAACATTTTCGCGGAAGGTATTCATCACAAACGTCCTGATGTTTCGGTCAGTTAAGTCTTGAAAGTCCAAAAAACCTCTTGAAAATGGATTATAACAAAGACTACTATTGTTCCGCTACGCTTGCACTCAGTACGTGGACAGGAACGAAACGGAGTTAGGAGTCTCTCACAGGATCAAAACCGACCACTGACTAGGATTAAAGGCTGAACTATAAGTACGGGGGAGTTAATTAAAAGCGTACACCTGAGTAGCGAGGAGGAGAAGGCGGAACTTTGATCTTCATTCCGGAACTTACCCAACGTTCGCCACTCGGTTCACATGATTCTGGATTCATTAGCCAAAGCCGAATCGTGGTAAAGTCTCATTTGGTTAAATTAATGTGTGAACACTTGTGCCGCCCTCACCGTGGAACCCCGAAAGGTACCTGCTGACTGCACTACATCACGAAAACTCACTATTCAATTGAATTCTGAAGGTTGGGGCATCATAATGGTTTATATCAAAATAGAATGCAAGGCTTTTTACATTATAGATTTGAGGCTGAAATTGTTTATTTAATAGGAACAACTTAGGAGGTTTGTCAACCACCAACCGCACTCTAAGAAGCAACTTGGTTACGTTATTCAGGCTCGAGTCTGGAGGTCGTGTGTGTGATTATCAGTGCAGAATTTTAGAATGTGTTTGAAGGACAGAAATCTGCGATGGGACATAATTATCAGCCCGATGTTGACTTTCAGGTGACATACCTGAAGGCGCGTTAACTGGGTCTCAAACGGTAATTGCCTACGCCAATACCGAGTGCGGGTGGCTTATCGATTATCCGAGGACCATTTACCCCCTGCATTTGTCTTCGGCATGACTGCGATCATGTCTGAACTGATCGGCCTCGATGATGTCGCGAATCATTCCTGTCCCCGCATGACCAGCTGCGGCAACGGGTCTGCAGATCTCGACCCATTCTTTCCTCAAACTATGGAGGCCGAATACATAAGAGCCAGGCCCCACTTTCACGTCCTTATAAACTGCGTCGAGTCAAGTTTTGAGTTGGCCTCCTCTTCGACCTCTCCAGGTTGGACGGCCACACCAAGCTCATGAGACGAAAGACGAAGAAAGTGCTTAACCCAGTTCGAATATGGTCTGGTTTTCCGCATTGTCGTTTTCCGGGTTCAGACTGTGGGACCCACGATATCACCCGAAATGCCTATATCGCCCGCTGATTGATGGCGCGGATTAGAGACATGATGTATGAACCACTGATAAGGATATTTTTAGCATAATTATAAGTTCCAAATATTACGTTACAAATTGTTAGAGAGGACCTAATGATAACTTAATTCCTACATAGTAGCATGTCGACTTTTGACTGGGTCCCGCTCTAGCCACTTGGCCAACATACCCGAGTGCAGGCCCAAGTCTGGGGCAGAGCTGGCTGATGATAGTGGAGAAGTCGGAAACGGCTTCTCGCCCTTGTCGGTGACACTGCGCGACTACTGGCTACTAGCGATCCTTCTGTGATCGCCTGCGAGAGGTCTGCAAAAAGAGACCTGCTCGCAGCTCGGCATGCTGTGGGAGCGCGGCAGCACTCTCTCCTGACGTACCTCGCAGCAAAAAAAACACCCGGTCGGATCGTGAGTCAAGCACAGACCCGTCAGCGCTCATGTACGTTTTTTCGGACTAGTGAGGTCGTTCAGAAGGACAGAACGGTATGCCGTCGGCTGTCGCCAGGGCAGAGCATGGGAGAGACGGACGCTGGGGGTATTTTACTTGTCAGTACTGCCACTTTTTTAAACTTTCGCAACTCCCGCCGCGCAAGAATGTCGTCCGAAGTCAGCATAATCCACGGCGGATGACAGTTAGCTCCCGAAAAGCAACCCCTCCTCGCCATGCGAATGTAGCGATGAGGAGGGGTTGCTCTGTGCTTCTGTGAAAGTTTTCGCAAGTGGAGCAAACACGCCGAAATACTTCGACAGCCTTCTTCTAAGCCCTGCTCCAGGGGTAGTCTAGACGAGGGACTGGAAACGTCTGGGGAGTCAGCCTCGAGATAACTACGGCGGATAGGAGAAGAGGCACAAACTGTGGATTTGTGACGCCGATTTCGAGCCTACATAAACTAACAGGACATTTATAATCAAAGTTTCAGCGGAGGAGTCAAAAAACGTCCTCGAAGCGCGTTTTGCGGTTAATTCGGTGGTTCTACTTACTAGACCCACTGCTTCTGACAACCAGGAATTATATTTAGGCACTGGATAGTCCGTCTGGCTTGGTCCAACTGTCTGGATTTCATAAACTGGCACCTATGAGGGACAGGTCTTCACTGTTAAGACATGCGGGAAGCTAATACCTAGCAGGTTAGTGCTTCGAGCAGCATAGTGCATCTTAACTGGACGTTTATATAGACACCTATCGCTCTGAGATGTCGAGAAAAATTATCGACGCCCGGCGACTAGCGCTGTTAAGTCCTCTGCAAGATAAATTTCATATTTCTCTTTCTTGATGATCATGTCTCAGCTTTTATTAGAGGTAAGCATGTGTGACCAAAGAAGGAACAAAAAACTAGATAAAACGATGATCGCAGCTGAGATTGAATTGGGGATCATGTAGGTAATTACGAGGACAGGGTCTCCAAGCGGCCGTTCGGAATTACTCGAATGACAATGGATTTGACAAATTAGCGCCACAATTTAAACTTTTTTGGACATATAGAAAATGGGGCTGACGGTCAACGTAACGGAGGGCGTATATTAGAGCGTTGATAAATATATGGAGAAAGTGGGACGTTTCTAAATACAGTGTCTGTCGTAAAAAATGAAGTTCCTTAAGAATGTCATGCGAAAATGCTATGGAGTTCGACCCGTGTGCTCTACGAAAAGGCAGTTTATGCTCACAGACGATTCCGAGACCATGGATATAGAGACGGTACAAAGCTGCCTACCTCTCTTTGACGAGACGAGTTCCACTTCGGGTCGAAGAGTCTCATCTAGCGCCGAGACGTAGTGCCGATGCTGTAGATGCTGTTTCTTGCCCTCGGGAATATCCCTCACTTGGGTATTTGGGAACATGATAGACATTTTCAAAGTTTCTTCCTTCTCCTCTGCTAGAACATCTTGTGCTTCACCATCCGTGCTCTGCTGGTCATCTAGTTCGACCTTGGATGCGGTTAACGGGATTAGTACTTCCGTTGGGAATCGTGAAAAACTTGGAACCACCACTTCAGGTGTAGACTGTGGAGCAGCGGACTTGTTAACCGAGATTGTCGTAGCCTGTGACTCGCCTCCCGTTGTTGTCGCCTGCTCGTCACTGTCAGCCAATGAGTGGGCAGGTTGATCACTCTGGCGCTCCCGATTCGCCTCTTCTGTCGATCTACGGATCTGATTGGTCGACGAAGGCACAGAGGTCGCCTGATTGGTCGGTGCACGGTCATAGCGATTTGAGTTGTCTAGAGGGGGATGTGGTGAGGAGGCAGATTCGTCCATTTCCACAAAATGCAGAACGGCGTCGGTTTCCTCAGGTGAATCGAGATCTGAGTCTTCGACGGCACCAGAACCTTCATTCACACAGCTTTTCTCTTCAATGCTCGACAGTCGTTTCCAAGGAAGCTGTGAAGGATCGCAGGCTTTACTGCTTCTAGCTACTGATAGCTGGTAGGGTGGGGGATAATTCGTTGGCGGGATGCGGGAGGCTAAGGTGCCGGAACCTGCGTCGTACTCGGCCTCATCTTCCGAGGAAGAGGTAGGACTAGAGAACTCGTTCGACCCACAAGATCCTGAATCAGAATCTTCAGGGTTTTCACCTAGCCCTGGCGTTCGTTTTCGCAGGGCTCTGCGGCGAACGCCAATACCGTTTTTGTCCTTGGGCTGAAAAGAGTCAAAACAGCAGGCGAACCGTATTAGCGTAACAAAAACGCAAAATGCAGTAGCATATTAAGGGGCTCACTAGTCGGATATACTGCATTAGGGAACAAAGATGAAAAAGCACAAGTACAGAAACATCCAAATATGCGGCGTTAGAACATACAACAGGTAGACAGTTGCTGGTCCATAAGACGTAATGAAACAGTCTTTGAATAATGCCAAAAAAATTGCTCAAAAAAATTAACAGACATTGTTTGCTCTTATCGGCTGTGGAAGAACAACGAAACAAACTATTCGCACTTTCGAGCCCGTAAACCCCTATGCGTTGCAACTTCTACACTTAGGACTGCAAACAACGTCATCAACCCCATCAGCGTCGACCGGTGATCCACACTGGGGATTGGGTATGACTGGCTGACGACGGCTAGTAAGTCGGAAATGGCCATTCCGATCTCCCTTCTCTTTGTCCTCCTCTTAGCTCATACATGTATGTATGGAAGAAATCCCAGGATAAACTAACGCTGATTAACTCTGATCTGAAAGAAGCGGAAGTACCCTCCGACAAATGAAAAAAATCCGAAAGGGCGGGTGGTGGCCGATAACATTTTCATCACAAAGACAATCTTGCCTTGCAAAGGAGGAAGATGTAGAGGCAGACTGTCGCCCCGAATTAATTATCAGGGAGGTGAGGAAACTCACAGGATAGATAACTGCAACAGTCTCCAATCTGGAGGGAAAAAGGTCACCTTAAGCCGGCTCACACAACATTCTCGAAAGGCCTACTTCTGAATTACTTGAAATAGACCTGAAGCGGTAGACTAATTAATAAAAGATTGCCGCTGTTGCTGTTCGTACGTTTCAGTTTAAGCCTATTTATGCTTAGAGTGTTGCTTTTGCTGTTTGTTCGTTTCCATTTCCGACCGTCAAAAAGGTAGAAAATGCAAATTAGGACGCCGTTCAGAATAAGTCTACTTTTTGACAACAGCGGAAACGCGCAAGAACGTGGCGCAGGATTTAACGAAGGAACAGGTACAAGGACGCTGACGCAGAAATTTTGCAGCAGAACTCCGACCTTCTGTTGATGACAACAAATTGAAGGCAATTACTAAAAGCGGATCAGAATAGAACTACTTCTGCGATAGCGAATATGAATCAAGTCGGATGGCTGGAGAATCTGGACAATAAGTTCCGCACGAATTGGACGCTAATCAATAAAGTAATTGATACGAGGTGTGCTCTACACTTCCTCCGCGCAAAAATGGATCCCACTCCGGACCGGGCTGTGTCGTGACGAAAAAGTAAACCTGTAAAACAGTCGAGGCCTGTTAAGTGACAAAATACTTTCCAAACCGAACTTCGTGCGAGAAGAATCCTTTGCGATTAACTACCATTTGAATACGCTTTTAATTTTTTCACAGGCCCCGACGCCAAAGAGAATAAGCAAACTTGTGCGTCGGTGAAAGAAACGTTACAGGCGACAATGACTTTTATCTCGATGAACAACAGTTGTTCGGAAATTCGTCATAAGCCTTACAGTTAGAAACCAACAGTTATTTGGCACCAAACTTCTACTTGATGGCCTAACGCCACCAATAAAGATTATGTGCGGATTTGATAGGATATTGCACGTCGTTTCGCAAATAGTGGTTGCAAAAGACCTGGAGAGGGGAGACGACTCCACTCGAAATAATCACGGGGGTTTTTTAGGCCGTTGCGAGGTGAAATAGCGGAGAGGAACTCCCAAGTAGTATGTAGTAGTATAATACTATGTTAGTGGGTGCTCACCGATCGTTCATACGGAACTCACTCGTTCCGTTGTGCCTTAAGGGTTCTCTCTCGAGCCCAACCAGCAGCCGCACAGCGGCGCATGATATATAGGCAGAATGATATTACCGACAAAGGCAAGGGAGACTGGAATGGCCATTTCTGGCTTATTAGCCGTCGTCAGCCAGCCATACCCAAGCCCGAAGTGTGGAACACCCGAGCCTCGAACTCGCGACCTGTTGGTTTAGAAGTCAACGCCTCTACTCACCGGGCCACGAGCCCGTAGTATAATACTGTATATACAGTAGTATACTAGGTTTGCGGTGGAAATCTGGCCGTCTGCGTTAAAAACACGTGGAGATTTTACAAGTGAAAGGGTGTGTGCCTTCACCACTGATGTTCAATGTCCGTGTGATTTAAATTGTCTTTTCTGAAACGATACTCTCAACATGTTTAAATATGGGACTTGTAGGAAGTTAAACCCTTTAAAAAGTTGCCCTTAAAGGAGAAACCTTTCAGCTTTACAGTCTGATCGTCGTTCAGGACGGTGTCCATCGTATGTCCTACAGCAGGGTAGGTGCAGGGACGGTCCCTTGCGACAGCAGACTTTCGCTGCTGCATTAAAAAGATCACATACGCGATCAGACGCAGTGGCTGACAACTTGTAATTCATCTGTGCGTGCCAAGCACGTCTGGTTCCCACGCAACGAAGTAGGATTTAAAATAAACAAGGGGCGACTCGGATCTCAACAAATTGGGAGTGCCATAGAGGCCATGTTGGGGGAGTCATTGCAGTTTGACTCTCCGACCTTAGAGGAGGACCGAGTTGGCCCATCAGTTGTCAGTCTCCTAAGCCATGGTTTTTAGAGCATGGTGATAGTTTAAAAGCGTGTAGGGTTGTTTATAGTGAGGAAGTGCGCTAAAGTGTCATAGGGACGCAACCCTTCAGAGCCGACCTCACTCCCCCTTCGCTCTCTCAGCTGCAAGTTAACTGCCCAAGCCGGTCAGCCATCTGATGCGGAAATTGGGCACAAGTGGGTAACAGAGCTAAAGAGCCCGTCTGCTGCCCACACAAAACATCAGAGTTTCCGAAGAGGCAACTCGGCTCGGATACCGCGTGCGTAAGAACCCGTTAGAGCTTTTGAAAAAAATAACAACTGAGGCCACCTATTCGCAGTTTTTGTAATCCTGGCATCCTACAATCTCACCCGTAACGATCAATATTGGGTCACCTCAATCCAACAGGGGACATTCAGTTGTTCTTAAGACCGTACAATCCATTTCTGCAGTCAATAAAGCACTTGAAAAGCGTGAGTGTGGGATGCAGCATTGCTTTCAATACCTCGCCGTGAAAACTTGAAAAAATCACCCACATTTAAGGAGTCCCCCACTCCCCAACGGCCCATCACACCTGAGGAAGTTCGACATTCCATCTGTCTTCTAAGGCACACAATAAAGCCACGAAAAATAGCATGTCTCTCTAGTCCGCTATTAAGCGGGTTTCCACTCCAGTACACATTCATCTGGGCTGCAAAGCACTATGTCCCCCAGCCCTTTTCCTGCTCAATCGCATTGAGGGTGTAAAGGGCACAGATAATGTCCTCCTCATGCTCTCTGCGGCCCCAGTTCTCTTATTAACTAACCCGCTACAAATGGTCTCGGCACTAGTACGGGGTAAGACAGGACTGATCAATTACCACTTTTCCAGGGCTTTCTAACCGCGAGATAATAAGGCTTGAGCTCCATCAAACTTTGTTTTTCGATAAGACACGGGAATAGGAGCTCCTCGCAGTGTAGCTGCCCTTGCGCCAAATTCCACAAGGGGTGCCTATTCTCGTGTCCTAACACTAACCTTAACTCCAGACTTTATTGCAGCCCTAACCTCCACACTAAATCTACGCTTAGCCCCAACGCTAACCCTGACCGCCATATAAATTAGCGCAGGGCCTTCGGGATAGGGTGGGGGTTCCAATTCCCGTGCCTTGCCTGTGTTCCTAGTGTCCGACGAGAAAAGTTTCTCCACTTCACACTCTGGTATTTCTTTACTCTTCGGCCATTATCCTTGATGGGGAGGCCCGACAAACCCCCTCAGCAGCAGACTTAAAGTCCCAATTATTAACTGCGCACTCCTCCAGAGTGACGGCCTACAGAACCATTGTGATGGAACCTGCATCCCAGTCACACACGCACAAGCGTTTAATTGTCAACTACTAGATTTTTCCTCATTTTTCTGCTGTGAAAAGAAGTGTTGGACACAAATTGCGATCAGAGGGCAAGCACTCTCTATTTGCTATTTACATTTAATTCCAGCCTAGTGCTGGAGCCGATTTCTTATTTCATTCCTGAATTCTGCTGGGCTCCGCCCTCCCACTATATCGAAAGTTCGAACGTCGTGACCGACGATATCCACAGTGTGCTTCACAACAGCGTATGAGCACGGACGGTGACTTGCGCAAAAAATTAGTTTATAGTGGCAGTAGACTTGCGCAGTACCTACTGCACTCTTCCCTCCCCCGCCTTTATCCTTTCATAAAAAAGTCAAGAAGACCAGAGGCGGGATGAGACGCAGGTGGATGACACGGTGAACGAAACTGCACCTAGGCGAACACCCACACCCCCTGGTACACAACAAGCATTGACCAGGATGTTAAACAGACATTTGCGACTCGGATCCCAATTGGCGCGGCGTGAGTCTGCAATTGTGTCCGCCATCGCGCTCCGAATGTTGGCATTTGTTGTGATCCGCATTCCCGATAACGCCTGTCAGAATTTGATCTTAGCTCCGTGTTGGTCCAGCCCTACTATCACCTGACCCGTTCTAGGCACACTCCCTGACCTAATAAGTTATACGTCACGTTTGGGAACGTGGATACTGTTTTCTTTATCAATCAGAGATTCTCGATTTGTTTTTTTGTGGAAATATTCTGCCGCTCTCTCTGTTGTTCCTGGGGCCAGATCAAAGCTCAGATCCCCGCATAGGTTAGTAAACGCTAGTCGACAAAACCAATAAAACTTTCTTCAAAAAAAACGCCAGTTCATGCGTGACTGTCTGTTTCCGGGACATAATTCATCATCTTCGGTTGCCTGACTGAACAAATTCCTTTTCCGGTTCAGAGGAGAATTTCTACACTTCAAAGTCGTGCGGTCTATTTAACCTGCTAGCTGTTGTATTCGTCCACCGAAGATAAACCGAGTTGAAGACGACTTACTCTCCCCTTAATCCCTCGTCTCAAGCGGTGTAAGCCATCTCGTCGTCCAGACCTCATTGGTAGTTCAACCATACTCGTACCCCCTCGTATATTTAAGCAAGCTCTGCATCTATTTGAAAGAGGGCGGTTCGTAGGTAGAAACGCCTTCTCTTACTGCATGGAAGACTATTTCCACTAATGGATGACTGGAAAACCTAGTGAAGGATAGCAAGCGCACTGACGAGATTTTTAATTAATCCCTTAACAAGCATTTTGCGGAACCATTGCTTAGTCCTCGCCGGATCGATGGACGCGTTGAGACAGTCTCTGTTCTGTCCACTCCTGAATATTTACAGATGTGGGGATTGCTATGTTGGACAGAATACTCACAACTCCCACCTTTGTTCTGTCACTGCGTCAACGAGGTGCTTGGCTAATTTTTCCGGAAGTATGTTTGGTCTGTTTTGTTAGCACACAAAAACAATTCAGAAGGTTTTGCTCAGTGGTTTCCCCGTTCTTGGTCAAACTTTTTGGTGTTGTCTGTAGGAGACAAACATCCAATTCAATCTGGCATTTATGTTGGTAAAGTCTCCACGTCGATAGCCATTAAGAACTGGAGGTGTCAAACAGGCTAAATCCTCCTGAAAGTACTGCTATAATTGTTCCCAAGACACGCAGAATTATTTAATTCGTCCTCCGAAATTTCAGGCTTATGGAAATTAGAACCCGTCTGTTTTTGACTGTTCAGAAATTGCATCTGTGCGGTATCTCCTCACAAGAAGGATCTTGCCTTTGGAAATTCTAAACCTACCCTGCAGGAGGCACCGTCGGATCCTAGGTCTTGAGGCTTTGTCTCACGCTCGTGCTCTTACTCTTCCGTATTCCATAGAGAGTCTTGATTATGCTTGTTATTATAATTATCTCGATGCATGCCTTCAGTCAGTGACCGATCTCATGAAATGCTAACCGAAATTCTGAAATGTGTTTTTGAGTGGGAGGGATTATTTAGGTGGGACTGTAGGATTTATTATCCTGTGACGAAATACCATGATATTTAAGACATGTCAGTGTTGGTCTTCAAATGGACTCCTCTTCGATCACCTACGAGAATCGGAATCGGTAAAAATGACTACTTGGGTAGTATGACCGTTTCCATAGATTTTTGGCGTTTTGCTAAATTAAAATATAGTCTACAGAAAATCTTCAGAAAAATAATATTTCTTTTAATCATCTGGCAACAAATCATGTCTTTTGGTTTTAAAAATTTTTTCCGATTCCCGACAAATCTCGGACTCGATTTGCAGTCACGTTTTCGTTTAGGGTTTTCAGTCTTCAAGGTGAATACTTTCTGTGCAGAGAAAAACATAAAATCCCTCATGTCATTAAGGAAATACCTTATGAAACTCGTAAAATTTTGCAGCTTGTATGGACTATGTCATATACCTAATGCGGAACATTAGTAAGCAGACAGAAACGATGCAATTTGGTGCACAATCTTAAAAAAACCCATAACTAGAAATTTTTTAAAGTCAAATGATACCCTATTTTTGGAGTGAATAATTTGAAGAAGTGATCTGCTACCAAATGAATACAAGAAGGAATATTATTGTGTATATTCTCTGCAAAATATTTTTGACCTCATGAGAGCATTGAAAACTGATAAAGAAATGCATGCTACTTAAGTAGTCGTTTTTACCGAACAAGTTTATTGCAGGCGACCGAAAAAGGCGCATTCAAAAGTCTACACCCTGGCGTGTCTGAAATATTACGGAATTACATCGCAAAATAGTCGATATTTCAAACCCACCTAAGTAATCCTTCCCAATCAAAAACACTCTTTGGAATTTCGGTTAACGTTTCATGAGATCGATCAATGACTGAATCGTTGTCCACTACTCAAACTGCAAAATACCGCCTCAAATCTTCATTGGATAAAATTTATAACCCCACCAAACTAGCAATGGATGTAAAGGTAATGTAAAACACGTTTTGTCTAGATCGACCGTGGTTGTTGTTAAGAATTCAGGCCAACTTAGAAAAATTCTTGACACATAATCTACTGAGACTACCTTCCACAGAGATGGTTCCACTCCAAACCGAACCGATGACTTCTACTGTTAGTTCGCATATTAGTTTCCTCGTTGGTCCTTGTCACCTCCGACACGCCCGATCAGCCCCGTTCCCACCTCACCTTGTCTCATATCCTGAGCGGCAACTTTTACCTGGCGAAACACTACCGCGACTCACACACGCTTTTTCACAATACAAAACTATTATGCGGTCAGGTAGTACTCGAGCTTTTGATCCATGTGTTTTTTCGCTGTTTACTGACTGTTAGTTTCATGCATGCAAGTAAGTTCCATGACACCTGTAAGCGTGCGTTCAAAGTGATAATGATAATAATAATAATAGTAGTTATTATTCGTGGTCGGATAGCAGAAGGCAGTGCTTTTTTTCTCACGAAGCATGAGATATTGCAGTACCTACGTCCAATGTTTGACAAGTGATATAATGCAAAATGATGAAAACTTATCTCGAGAGAGAATGGATCGCGCATAATTTGGGAATGCTGTGGACCAGGGTGCAGGTGGATTGGGGTTGGAAATATAACGGAATTACACGAATATTTAAAAGAATACAATTCTGTGCTCAAGAAGATTTTAGTGCCTACGAAACTAAAATAAGGAATAAAAATACCCGTGCGTTTTTCCTAGGTCAACACGCAATGTATGCAACCTTATGCAAGAATTCCTTCCCAACCTCTAGCAATGCAGGCAACTCGAAAGATTTTCAATCAGAAGTCAGCCTGGGGATGAGTGTTGTCGTTGCACCCAGACATTATATTTTATGCAGGATGAGATTGCCGACGAAGGATAAGGGAGGCTGAAGTGGGCATTTCCGACTTTCCGGCCGTCATCAGCTTGCCATAGTTAACGCCTGAGGCTATCCACAGATTACTAGTCGCTGTGCGACTGCCTGCGGGGATATAGATCAAGCTCCAACAGACACAACAATCCCGTACCGCGATCGGCGAGCGGCCTCAACGATACTACTTTATTTTCACAGTTTCAGTCAATTTCCCACAAGTCTCGCGTCCTACCATGTTTCCCCAAGCTGCATTCATCAATGATGCAGGAGCCTAGTGCTTGGGAAACCAGACCGAAATACACGTAAAGAGGTCCACTGATTAACTCAGTTTATTCAAAAAGGGGTTCATAATATGCGCAAACGGGAAGCTTTTCGCAGCGCAGGGTAACGATTCACATACCAGGGCTGAATTTCGAGTGAGGGGAGCGCTGGCCGCCAACCAAAAAGTTCAAAGCTCAAGAAGCCAGAGACAGTCCAAAGTACAATAGAACGAATTCACAAAAGGCCCTCGGGCATAAACGCGCAGAAAACAAAGACAGTATTTTGACAAAATTTGGCGGTGAGACAAAGTGGATGCGAGGCACGTAAACACGCTAACCTGGTCTGGCGCCCAAGTCGTGACTCAAAAATATTGGTTGTAGAAGAATTTGCTGCAACCTCCGGGCAAGACACTCAACGTGGCAAAACTATTCGACTTTCACAGACCACACACGCACAGGGCTGACTCCTTATAACGCGGTTTTTAAACCGTATTCAATTTTATGCAAATGTGAAGAAGTGGTTCGTCTTCCCTATAACCACACTTTGTTATGTCAGTCGAGAGACCAGGGAGCAGTTTCGGACGTTACAGCACACTCAGGAAACTCTCGGAGGGAAAAAATGATCAAGACCAACGATCCATGGGGTTATTTTTGAAAAAATCCCTGTTTTATAGTAGAACAGTTGAGGAAGAGGCCCTAAAGTACACGAATTAACTGGGAAGAAACTGTGGTCAGATGCATTCAATCAAGCCCAAAGGGTTTAGCATTAGGTAACGGACTCGCTATCCTTTCGGTTCCAATCGGTACGATCAATTCAGATATAAATGACCTTCCCCAGATCTGATTGTAGGACAAAAGATGTTCTTTTTCTCTTTTGCCTAGAGACAAAATCACACACAGTGTTTTCTTCACAAAGTATGAGTTTTTCCGTTCCTGGTTAGGTAAGTACCTGATCTAAAACGACTGGAAATACCAGGTGGCGTGGTACTGATTTATCTCAGTTCAATCTGGTGCTTAAAACTCATCTGATGGACGATCCCGTCTGTCGGCTATCTGCGATATAGGTATGCGCATCTCTGTATATTTTGGATCCAAATGGTGGTCAGAGTTATGGTCGCCTGAAGGGGGGCAAAGTGAGATTGGTAGAATTCTGTGTCAATCTACCCGTCGCTCTGTCACCAATTCCTCTGCCTGGCCGTTTGCGGTCTGACAGATGCCTGCCTCTTTGTGACGCCTATTAGCAGTTTGAGATGATTGCTTCAAGGAACTAATGTACAGATGCACACCTATTCTTCTATAAATATATATGCAAATATATATCAAGCGAATAATTTCAGAAATTAATCAGTGCAGGACTTGGAGTTAAATCTCCGGGACATGACTTTTTAGGGTCAGAACCGAAATTTCAATATATATATATATATATATATATATATATATATATATTTCGAAGAAGAATGAGTCCTTTGGGAAAATGAACAAACTTTATTTCGTAAATTTTCGAGTCTGGTTCCCCAGCTCGTCTTCAGACGTGTAGTAAGTGCGAAGAAACAGTCAAAATTTAAACAATGCCGAAAAAATCGATTTTGCTCTGTCATGGCTGAGGATGGGTTAATGCTTTGGGCAGCCATGACAGATCAAAATCGATTTTTTCGGCATTGTTTAAATTTTGACTGTTTCTTCGCACTTACTACACGTCTGAAGACGAGCTGGGGAACCAGACTCGAAAATTTACGAAATAAAGTTTGCTCATTTTCCCAAAGGACTCATTCTTCTTCGAATTATGTTTCTTGGGATGCCCATCTTCCAATATAAATATATATATATTCAAGTGGATATAGGAAAAAATCCTGACTCCAGCTGTTAATATATTCAAGTGAATAATTTCAGAAAATCTTGAGTGCGGGACATGGAGTTAAGTCTCCGGAGCATGACTTTTTAGGGTCGGACCCGAAATTCCAACGAACATTTGAGTCGAAGATAATCGACTACTGTGGAATAACCACGTAATGCCCATTCTCCAAAACGAGTAGTACTACAATTAATATGAAATGTATATGCCAAAGACACTATTTCGTACTGCCAACACAGATACTAACTAAAAGTTCAGACACGTGTTTCGTCGACATCCTGTCGCATAGATAACGCTGGGGGACCCACTGAAAAGCCGAACTCTCCGCAGCTGTGTCACGCAGCGGCAGAATATCGGCGAAACACGTGTCTGGGCTTTTAGTTGGTATCTATGTCGGGAGTACGGCATAGTATCTTTGGCGTATATATATCCACATATATGAGTATATAATGTCAACGTTTGTGTGCTGTACCTGTCAGACACGCATGCAAAAATGGACGGGAAACAGCCACTGAAGATGAAGGAGGCCAAGGTGAAAATTCGGGGCGTTTTATCTCGATCAACAGAAGTCAAAAATATGGGCACCGTATCCTGAAAAGCAGCTGCCTGCGGCAGTCAACTCGTGTTTACATTTTAAGAGAAAGCATATTGGTATATTGGGCAAAACTTAAAATACGCAACTTCACAACACACACACGAAAGCCCCCACATGCATGCACTTGCGAGATTTTTTCTGACAGTTAAAAAACACTTAAATTAATGGAACGTCCACATTTTCCAACCACACGCGGAACTAACAGTGACTGCCAGGCAATGCGTAAATGTGTCGACCTAGGAGGTCTGGAAAATAGAGACTGGCGGCCAACGGAGCAATGCAATAACACTAAAGCTAAAGCAGTCCACCGGAAGCTGGTCAAAAGGGCGGCGATCGCCTACTCTTTGACCGCTCAGACTTCCGTACGAAAATGTACTGCAAGCGCCCAGCAGTGCTGTGTTGTGTTTCTTTTGGAAAAAGGCTGGTGACCAAACGTTAAACGGCGATTACAAGGAGTGTGGCAGAGCCGAGGCATTTCAAACATCTCTTTTCCCGTTGCCCGTTTCTGAAACAAAATTGCCGGTTAAACTGACGGATGTTGGTCGTGTGTGGGAGCTCACTGGAGGTTTACAGTTAAGCGGCAGCTTTTTCACATATCCGAGGAAGACCTATTCTAACCTAGGCGTTAATCCCTCCACCGAATTCGTATAGCCGGCCCTTATCGCAGAAGAAGCAAAGACTATACTTGGACTTGGAATGTTCTGCAGGGTTGCCAGAAATTGTTTTAAAGAAAGCAACCGAAAACTGAATCTCAGAGCTGGTAGATTTTCATCAGAAACGAAGTCGAAATGCCAACACTTCTGCATCGAGCTCGGATGTCCTACTGACCAAATTATCATGGAGGCGTCTGACAGTCATGCGAACCGAACGCAATTTGCTTTTTATTTTTTATGACGCACGTCTAACTGTGCGCTTATCTTAGTCCCCTGTAGCATGTTCACAAGCCCGATTGACAATTATCTCTTCAGGTTATCGGAAATTCGCTGTGCGCAACTTTAGGAATCGTTCTCTGGTAAAAACAATGTATCCGGCCAAAAGGACACACCGACAGGCTAAAGACCACGGCTCTACGATAAGACTTAAAAACAGCAAACCTGACTTTTAGAGAAATGTTTTTACAACTATCTCCACAACTGATCTGAGATGCCGATGTCTTGTGCATGTCAACCATTCCTATGGTACACCTCCATTTCAATTATTAACAGCCCACACTACGCCCAATCCTCGCCTTTCGATAACGGCTTGGCCGGTGTCACTAGGACCGAACACTTAGCTCCCCAAGTAAAGGTTGAAACTGTGATCACTCTGCAACATGGAAATGAATTTACACACCGTATGAATCTCATCTGGATGTCGGACAATCCAATATATCGTAAATCTACAATGGTAGGCTTCCCGAAATTATCGTGACGAAACAAATGCTTCGCTGAACTCCAGGACCCTGTAGGCAAATTCTTGAACCGGCAACTGGCCGTTATTAAATAGTTCGACAATTTATGAGTAAACTTTGCAGTCTCAAAAGGTCTTTCGTGTCTTTAATGCAGTACGTTGTAACAGTCGTAATGCAACTTGATTTCACAGTGACTGTGAGGTTTCGTCGTCAGTCTGTGAAAACGAGGGCGAGAGTTCAAATTCTAGGTGAAGCGGATAAAGCCCAGTTGGAGTTGATTGAGGAGTCGATTTTATGAAAACGCAAGGTGCTGCTGTTCTATTCAAGCTTGTTTAATTTTACTACTGAAGGGAAAGTCGGTAGTAAAGGAAGTCTACAAGAACTCGGCCTGGGTTGGTCACTAAGGCCATGGGTGTTAACGCCGTGTAGGAAGATGTCATAACAACACACATTAAATAGCACCTGCTCTAGGATAAATTATCCGATGTTTTAGGTTAAAATTAAGAAAATTCGTCGACCAAAGATACTAAAAAGGACAGCGTTGATTATGCTGAAAAACGTAACTCTATTTTACATGCACACACTGCGAAAGCTAACTGCAAAACGGGAGTTTCCAATCTGCAAATCATGTAGCTAGGGCAAGCAGAAAATTTACAAGGGTGATAATTCTTTCCGTCTGGATGAAATCAGGCAAATAATGCTATTAGGGTAGAAGACGAAGATGCGATCACTGGAACAAGAAATTTATTGGCCTAACGTTTCGGATTCTCACTCGAATGCGTCATTAGAGACATTGGCAGATAAAGGTGACCGAAATAGAACTGGCTTAAGCATGGTCATTATCATCATCGTCACCACCACCACCACCACCACCACCACCACCACCACCACCACCACCACCACCACCACCACCACCACCACCACCACCACCACCAACGGGCACACTTTTTTCTAGCAAACTCTAGGAGTATTTGTTTAAGCCATTTTGAACGAATTAACTTTGATGATGTGTAAGTCAAAAACCTTAAAAATAAAGAATATCAGTATTTAAAACAGCAGTCGATATTGCGAACCGGAAAGGAGGGATATGTGGAAACTCACCGGCTCGCGTTTGTCGTCCTTCCCTGAAACAAAAAACAACACAGTAGTCAGTAACGATCTAAGAGAAAAAGGGTCTGAAATGTACACAAACAGTTGAACTGATGTTTCGCCATCTGCACTCTTTATCATTCGGTGAGAGAACAAACCCTAATTTTGGATCATTGTGTCTAGAAAGCTGCATAGAGTCGGTATTTGCCTCCCAAACCGGCTGCGCCGCCGTCGGGTTAGACCAATCCTGGGACCTCGGTGATCGCCATGCTAACACAACTTAAAAGTTGTGGGTTTGAGAGTTACACGCTCAATGAGTAACTCGATCCCACTAAAAAATGAGGATCTAGCTATAAGAGTCCCTTCTTAGTGTGACTTCTACCACGCCAGTGAGTCACGGAGCAGTTGCTTCTTCGGTTACGATCGAGAATATTCATTGCAGTCGTTAATCGATCAGGTTACGAGACGTAATCGTCCTTATAACCTCCCTTCGTAGGACTCGTTTCTTCTGAGTCGTGGTGTTTGACTTAGTACATATTCTTTGACAATATCAAGTACACTAGAACAAAAAACACCCTCTTAGGATTTTTGGGAGTCGACATGAATCTCATCAGCGGCGGACTTTCCTAACACCTACCTTATTGGGTAGATGCTCACTGAAGATACCTTAAATCAGATTAGGTTTTTCCAAAAATGGGATTCCAGCAAGGATCTCAACATTAAAACGGGCGTACTAAAAGCTAGTAAGTAGCAAGTTAACTTTAGGTTACAAAGAATTAGGCGGGGCGAGTTCGCAGTGTCCTAAAATCTAAAGATCAAACTTGAAACAACACTCAGACGAGCGTTAGACTGGAAAACGGGCAAACCACCTGTTTTTCGCCTAACTGCTCCCTCTAAGGAGGCTCACACCACCAGACCAGACAGGGGGGCGTTTTGCAAGTAGACACAAAAGACATAGTTGGCTTTAATTTATTGGGGCCAACAAATTTCGTGACGGCTTTTCAACTGCAACCCGTCTCTGCATTACATAGGTAACGAATGAACGCGCACAACAGTATGAATTTGTACAGAATGGCAGTGCATAGGAGCAAGGTCAAAGTTCAAAATCATCAATAATCAGCTAAGACGTCCACATAAGCATCAAAAAGGAAAAAAGGAAGGCGAAATGTTAACAACGAATCACAGTCAGAGGAAAATAGAGGTGTGAGATTACCAGGGCAATTGCAGATTGATCACGTGATCTAACTGCTTGCACAGGTCTGGTTTCTCCCTCCGTATGTAGGCTGCTTCCAAATAACGCAAGGTTCCAGTTGTACGTGCTCGGACAAGTACTCGAAAGGATGCTTTAGGGTCGACAACATTAACCAATGAACACATAGCTGCCTTATCCGCATTGAAACGTCATGAACAAATAATAATTTCTAAGCCTGACAAAGGCCATGGAGTTGTTATTCTTAACCGGAAGGACTATGTGAGGAAAATGAAGTGTATCTTAGATGATCAGAGCAAATTTCGTCTAGAGGCGTCTGGGAAAGATGAAACCAAGACATTGGAAGACTCAGTCTGGAAAAAGATTCAAAAGTTGTTGGACAAAAACCTGATTGATATTAAAACCGCACTTATCCTAAAACCGAGAGGTAAACATCCCCAGACTATACGGTCTACCAAACACGCATAAAAAAGACACACCTTTACGACCAATTCTTTCTATGTCTAATTCACCTACAAACCGACTAGCAAAATGGCTTGTCAAGGAGCTAGAACCTATTCGGCAATTGTTTTCCACCTACACGATAAAAGACAGTCTTCATTTCATTAAAGAAATTAAGGACCAGAACATAGCCGACAAGTGTATGATCTCATTAGACGTGGAATCCTTATTTACCAATGTACCATTGGTTGAAACAATAGATGTTATATGCGCCCATGCGTCCAAAACCCGACTCTCCCCCGAACTACTACGAGATCTGTTGGTACTTTGCACCAAAGATGTTCAATTTCTGTTTAATGGGGAACTTTACAGACAAATTGACGGAGTCGCAATGGGTAGTCCACTTGGACCAACCCTCGCCGATGTTTTTATGGGTTACCTAGAAGATAAGGTGTCCTCAGAATTAAACATGACAACATTATACAGGAGATATGTGGATGATATATTCACGATTGTTGATAACAAGGAAGAGGCCTCCGACCTACTTTGCCTGATGAATAATCTGCATCCTAAAATAAAATTTACGATGGAAATGGAGCAGTTTAACAAGTTACCCTTCCTGGACGTCCTCATGTTTAGAGAGGATGATGGTTCAATAAGACGCTCCGTCTTCCACAAGACTACGTGGAAAGGGCAATACCTACATTTTAAAAGCTTTGCGCCAATACAATGGAAGCGTAATCTAGTACATACCCTTTTTCAAAGAGCGAGAGATATTTGCTCCAGGGAGACCATAGATACAGAAACTGCCCGTATCAAAGAAGCCTTACTTAATCGTGGTTATCCTGCACGCTTCATTCAGAAGTACAGCAACCATTTACGGCCAAAGTTGACGGAACAGTCCGTTCCGAAGAAGCCCGTTATAATATGTCTACCTTTTAAGGGTGACAACGTCTCAAACACAATCAAGCGACGCTTGCGTTGCACTATAGAAAGAACGTACAACGCAGCAGAGCTTATCTTCATCAGTTCCACAAAAAGCCTTCCAATTAACCGGGCAAAGGATGCCTTGCCAATGCACGCCACCCCCAATTGTGTGTATGAATTCACATGCACTTGCGGATGCAAGTACATTGGGCGAACGCAAAGGCAATTGGCAACCAGGGCCGCTGAGCATTTGCCTAATTGGCTTTTCAAACAGGAAAATAGAACCCCCCGTTCGTCTATAACGAAACACCTGTTAGATAGCGGTCATGTTGTCGACCCTAAAGCATCCTTTCGAGTACTTGTCCGAGCACGTACAACTCGAACCTTGCGTTATTTGGAAGCAGCCTACATACGGAGGGAGAAACCAGACCTGTGCAAGCAGTTAGATCACGTGATCAATCTGCAATTGCCCTGGTAATCTCACGCCTCTATTTTCC
>CACRXP010000570.1:306039-320835 GCA_902702965.1 Spirometra erinaceieuropaei
AAAAGCTTTGCGCCAATACAATGGAAGCGTAATCTAGTACATACTCTTTTTCAAAGAGCGAGAAATATTTGCTCCAAGGAGACCATAGATACAGAAACTGCCCGTATCAAAGAAGCCTTACTTAATCGTGGTTATCCTGCACGCTTCATTCAGAAGTACAGCAACCATTTACGGCCAAAGTTGACGGAACAGTCCGTTCCGAAGAAGCCCGTTATAATATGTCTACCTTTTAAGGGTGACAACGTCTCAAACACAATCAAGCGACGCTTGCGTTGCACTATAGAAAGAACGTACAACGCAGCAGAGCTTATCTTCATCAGTTCCACAAAAAGCCTTCCAATTAACCGGGCAAAGGATGCCTTGCCAATGCACGCCACCCCCAATTGTGTGTATGAATTCACATGCACTTGCGGATGCAAGTACATTGGGCGAACGCAAAGGCAATTGGCGACCAGGGCCGCTGAGCATTTGCCTAATTGGCTTTTCAAACAGGAAAATAGAACCCCCCGTTCGTCTATAACGAAACACCTGTTAGATAGCGGTCATGTTGTCGACCCTAAAGCATCCTTTCGAGTACTTGTCCGAGCACGTACAACTCGAACCTTGCGTTATTTGGAAGCAGCCTACATACGGAGGGAGAAACCAGACCTGTGCAAGCAGTTAGATCACGTGATCAATCTGCAATTGCCCTGGTAATCTCACATCTCTATTTTCCTCTGACTGTGATTTGTTGTTAACATTTCGCCTTCCTTTTTTCCTTTTTGATGCTTATGTGGACGTCTTAGCTGATTATTGATGATTTTGAACTTTGACCTTGCTCCTATGCACTGCCATTCTGTACAAATTCATACTGTTGTGCGCGTTCATTCGTTACCTATGTAATGCAGAGACGGGTTGCAGTTGAAAAGCCGTCACGAAATTTGTTGGCCCCAATAAATTCTGCTGTACATGCTTGTTTTCAATTCATACCAGGGAAAAAATGCTTCAAATAGTTGGCTTTCTTGTTTTAGGAGTACAGTGATTACTCCTCGAACGTGTGGGTTGTATTCCAGAATTCCCGCGAAAAATGTAAATTCGTGGAGTAAAAAACATGTTTTATGGTTAAGTCTACATATTTCAAGCTCATATGAGCCCTTCAACATTCATATAAACGTTTCTCACATAGTTATACAGTATTGTGACCCATCATCTTCCCGAAGATATCGGGGAAGATCGTAAAATTTAGATACTTAAACTAATGATCTAATTCTCTGCCATATGCCAATAGCGTCTCGCATATGAAATAAACTGGGCAAACCAACTGAGGAAGCCTGTAACATGAATAAAAAGGTCCTTTGTTCGCAGAAATCCATGAAACAGCGAAACTGTGATACGATTTCATACATAATTCACGATAGAATGAAGCTGTGAAAGCCGAAGCGCAATTAAGTGAGAGATTACTGTATAAGCATAGATGAAGTTTTAGCGACGTGATGATACACAAACATGCCATCAGGAGAGGATTTTTTCCACTGAAAGGTCATATAAAGGCCCAGCTACCGTAAAGTAAAAGATCAGTATCAAAGTTGGCATTATAGCACAAGACTCTTTGTTCGAGAAAAACCTAGCTAAATTACTGGTAGATTCCTCTTCTGCATTGGACTGTTACTCCGAATTTGACATGCTTTCTATGACTAGATTTGGCATTCCTGATAGTATACTTGCAAAAAGCGGATATTTACGCGAATGCAAGAATATCCGCAGCCCATAATAAACACGAGATATGGCAAGACGGCTTGCTTCAGGAAAACGGAGCATCTGCTTAAAAAACATCAAAATTTCCTAAGGTAAATTAGACAAAAATGGGCGACAGAAGTGGGATCTATGCTAAACCTTTTGTCGAAATTCATAAAACGATGCCGTGACGCAACATAGAGATATGCAAAAGTTCACGAAAAATTTCTAGTCCATCAGAAATCAGTCAACAGGCGAAGACCACAACCCCCAATTAAAGTAGAGGACTTTCAGCCAATTAAAAACGCAAAAGAAATGTTGAAGGCAATATTAAGTTGGTTGGAAAAACAATGCTCTCAAGAAAGATCGAGGTATCGAAAGCTCGAGTGCTCATATCAGACGTGCAAGATTACCCTGCTGAAGAGCACACTGTCCGCTCATGCGGCCAAGAAAAACAGTTCAAAATTATACAGATTTAAAAATCGTGATTTTCAAAGGAGACAAAACTCCTATCCCTCTGAATATAACGTGTGTCCTCCCAACCCTGCCTCACCGGATTTACTTGGGCCGAAAATAAATTTCCAGGCTGAGAGGTTTTGTGGACACAACGTGCAGAAGCCGACTTGCGGGTAATTAACTGGTAAAATGGAAAACCACGCGGTGTTCGCCGAAATTTAAAAAACGCCTTCAATTTTGCAGAAGAAAAATTATCCTGCCACAGAGAAGCTGGTACGCCTGTGTTTGCATCCGCTAATCACATGCTATTTTATGGCCGCTTACCCATTTCTCTCACGTGACCATATGAAAACTTCTATGCCTGTGACATACCTATCCGCGAAATCAAGCGAAATGCCTCTTCTCTTAGTCGACCGCATCTCGAAAAATGGCACATCTAAGTCGCATAAAGCCGTTGTAAAATACGCACTCAAATATCGGAGGGCTTGGTGACTACCGTGCTGCATATTACACTTAACTCTTGGTGTATATATAGCCTAAGGATTATCTGTTTCGTTTGCTGTCATTTGTATGGACAGGCAGTGCACATTTTTGCTGATTAATTTTATTCCCCTGACACAAAAATTCGAATGTTAGGAATCTCCGTTTTTCTAATTGTTATTCTTGACAAAATTCATATTGCTTTCGATGTCTCCTTTGTGGTTCCACTTAACTTAAAACCATCCGCCAATAATAGGGTACTTCAGTCAATGCATTTGTTCGGCTTCTTCTAGATTAGGTACTTTTTGCGTACTTCATGAGTCGTTTCATCATTTTATTTACAAACGTTTTTCAAGGATATATTTATTTTTGCAGAGGGGGAGACGACAGGGTCTGGGGGACAGATTGATACAGCACTGTTTCGAGCTTGTTTGCCTTCATTCGGCCCATCATAATCCTGACCACCAGTTGGCACCGAAAACACAAACATGCGTTCACACACCTGGTGCAGCTAGTCCATTACTGAGGTCCACCAGATGGGTCAAAAGCACTTATTTAAACGGAAGGAACACCGAATTATTCATTGGTTTTGCGGAACAAACTTAATCGAATTGGTCTCCCGACTAGCGATTTTTATGTACAGTGATCTTTCCTCGATCGGGGGCTGCGTTCCAAAACCCACGCGAAAAGGTTATCTGTGATGTAAAATCCACATGTTTTATGGTTATTGTGACATATTTTAAGCTCTTTTTAACCTTCCCATGTTTACATAAAAATCCCGCACACAGTTATACGGCATATTCTCTTAGATATTAGGTAAGTTTCGTCGAAAATATGTATGCGATAACACTGTTCATATACTAGGCGTAAATAAACCTATCGGGTATCATTAAGCTTTATTTTATACGTAAAACAATTTTAAACACATTTCAATAGTTAATATTTCAACAATAGCGTTTCCTGTATGAAATCAACTGAACAAACCAGAGGCAAAAAGGCCCACTGTCCGCAGAGATCTGCGAATTAGTGGAAAATCCACGATATATTTAGGTATGCTTGCAAATAAAAGCGACTAAAGGATGAAGTCGCGAAAGTCGAGGCGCGATAAAGTGAGAAATTGCTGTATATCAGAAATTCATGAATAAACATGGAGCTCAGTCGCCGGAGCAGGGCGTGCTACATTTGGCTTCAATTTTGAGATAGACGCTGCAGCCGAGTATTTTTAACCTGGGGGCGACAACCGCAGCAGTGTGTTTTACACAGAAAATTGCTTCACCATGTTCCTAAGTCGATAGGCACAAGTTCGTTCATTGCTTCCTTATGAAACAGCAAAACTTCGTTTCGAGATTTTGGTTTTACCGGAAACCACGTGGGAAAGGATGTTCGAAAAACGTTCTCGACTTATTTACGTAGTTCTCAGACATTTGAGCAAATCACCAATTGTAAATTTCTATACCCGAGTCGAAGAGGATCAAATTCTGCGGAGCAAACGCGTAATGATCATCTTGCAAGCACGTACGTACGACTGCTGAAGGCACTGACAAGCCGAGTACATCGAAACTGCGTCAGATACCAGCAGAAACTTGGGAAACACGTGTCTGAGTTTTTTGCAGCAACCAGTGGACGATTAACGCAAGCAAATAACATCTGGCTTTGCTGCCTTTACGCCAGACAACAGCCGCCTCTCAGGAGTCCAAACCGACCTAAACTGGGACTCTTCAAAGTCCCCCCCAAGGGGTGTAAGGCCACAGCAAGCGTCGTCGCAAACATTTGATCTCTGGGTAAACGACCAGACCGCCTGATGGCGTCAGGGTTACTGACCTTCGTAGCCATCTGGACTTCAGAGTCCTTGATCTCCTGACCACGTATTCTACTCGACACGACCACATCCAACTCTAGAGCAAAACTGCCCGAGGTCTGAAACACCGTTCAGTTAACGGAGATAGCAGGCGGTTGTACAGGATCCTAAAAATGAACCAGTCTTTAACTCCGTTTCGCCCCAACTGTCCCAGACGAGCAATGCGCAGTAACAGCATCCTTAGCGGAAACAAACGCCCGGCGAAAGAAGTGCTTTCCCTAGCTTCTCAACTCGCGCTGCGACGACCCTAAAGCGGAGCCATCTGTGGTGTAGTTTTGCGCGAACCCGTGCTTGCTGATGATGGCTCCCGGAGACCAAATAAATTCAAGAGTAACAGTGGTTAAAGTTGGCCTCGGACGCCTATTTGGCCTTGTGGTTCATCGCGCACAAGGCTGCAATGCCGATCGGTTCAACTTCGTTTGGGAGACTACCGCTGACCCGCTGCAGTGGAAAATGATCGTTCCAGGTAAGGCCAAAATTTCAGGTTGCTAGGCGCTGACATTGACGGCGCGGAAACCAGAGCACCCACCATTTCTTCGATGTGGTTATGCAGTCGCCCTGATGGACACAGTACTGCTACGGGTTAGGGCAACTTTTTCTCAGCCACTCAAAGGACAACCGGGCATTCCCAATAGCTTTTATTTTGCATAAAACTACTTGACCTCGTCGTCTGTGCGTTCCCCGGCCCCACCGGTCCGTATTACAGGCGGCTGGGGTTCGTTTACCTCAAGTGCGGCTGCATAACCACATCTGACTATTTCTTCCATCCCCAAGCCTAGTATTTCATTCATGTCACGCCATTGGACAACTGTCCGGTTATTCTTTGGCCACCTGGCCGCTCCTTCCCGGCAATATTCAGCAGGAGAAGACGAAATCTACTCTGCACGCAATACTTATAGGTGGGGACTGCGGCTTACCAGATCTCACCGACAGCCACTCTCAAGCAAGAGCAGTAACATGGAAATATGTGGCGACGAACAGATGAAAGATACGTGAACTGGTGGTGTGGAGACGCTACTTTTCTTCAAGGATATCGCCGGCTGTGAGAAAGGGCGCCGCCGCTTTAACCTGGCGCAGAAGACACGAAGGAGCATAAATTGCACCTGACGCAATGGCAGTTCTGTGTTTCTTCTGGAGGTGAGATTTTAAACGCCCTTCGCTACTACCCTGGTCCCTCCAACAGGAGATTCAGGTGACGCTTAGGGGTTCGTAATCGCCCGAGGTGCTGGTGATCTGCTCCAACGGTGGAAGGTGGCCGATCATTCTGCCGTGGTCACGACGACGTGGCGTGGGGCGGCGACGCATGTCGGACATGCCCACTGTGATTGTGGTGACTCATCCCATCGGTGGCGGAGTGGTGTCACCCAGACGGGCGTCGCCATGGCGACGATGTCAGTTGGCCAATGAAGCGTTAGGACAGCGTGACCACTATGATAGCAAGTGTTCAGGCCGTCTGGAGCCCAGTATAGGCAATCGCCTAGTCACACACTCGACGGTGGGGATTGTTTTTCAGGCACGCAATAGTGGCCGTGAAACGACTACGGGACTTTCTTCTTTCGTGCAAGACAGTAGTGCGCGCGCGTTAACACACGCCCACGCTGAATGTAACGTTAGAAGATTACCGATAGCTAGAGAGGGCGAATTTTTCACTGGAAGGCTAAAGCCCTACTTCACCTTCATGTGCAACAAAGTACTTAATGGATCTTTCTTGATGATCTTCCAGTCCGCTTGTCATTCATTTCTAGGCGTTGATGAGTCTCGGTGGGGCAGAATGCGACTGGAGTCATCCAACCATGCTACTCAGTGGTATTCGGTAGAATCGGGGGTTTCGAGCCGACTGGGTCGAGCAGGTGACAGGGTGTAGGCTGCTGCAAAAAATGACTTCACAAAATGCAGTCGATGAGGCAGGGCCCTAACACCATGCGGGACACATTGCAACATGTTAAGAACGACTTTTTCCCTCCCACATCGATGAAGGACGTCAAATTAAATCTTTCCGTTGGTTTATATTAAATCCCCATAAATGCTCTGACCTTACAACCCCTTGAATAGCTGAGTACGCCACCTGCCACACTACGTTAATCGGGTCCACTTCTTACAGTTTACGCCGGTACGTCCAGACATGGAGACACAATGGGCCCTCATAGTTGACTCAACCATAGTCCAAAGCCAAGCATAATTTTTTGTTATAATTTCAGAAATTACTAAGTGCAGGATATGGAGTGTCCGATACTTTAGCTAGTAACTATGCCAGAGTACGATATAACCACCTGTCAGATCAAATTCATATCACTTTTAGTACAAGTCGTTTGTAGAATGGACATTACGTGGTTATCCAACAGTAGTTTATTGCCTTCGAATCAAATAGTCATTGACATTTCGGATCTGACCCCAACAAAAATTTTGTCCCTGACACCTAACTCCATGTCCTGCACTTAATAACTCCCAAAAGTATTAGCTTGAATATTCTCTGGATTTCACATACCAGAAACAGCATAGGGAATGCGCTGAGGTGCCGAACCCATTGCAGTTGCGTCACGAAGCAGCAGAAATATCGGCGAAATTCGTGTCCGGCCTTTTAGCTAGTACCTATGTCAGGAGTACGGTATAACCATCCGTCATGATTTTCAGAGTTAGGAGTTTAATAACCGTTGACCCCTGGCCATGCGTAAGCAATGCCCCGCATTGTGTTCTGATATAAAAAATCTTTCCACTGCATGAAAGTTTACCTAGAAATCCTAAATTGCTAAAACGCTCAGCATGCGCAGTACGTAGCCTCCCTCTCCCGGCATGTACTCGCGAGGGAATGGCCTTAGTTGCCACAACCGCCTGCCCCTTCGAACTGCCCTGCTCGTAGTTGCCCAGTACTTAGGCATCCAAATCTTCCTGCCTACCAGACAACTTGACCATCTGGATTGTCCGCGCTGAACAACCGATGTTGGTTAAGAGAACTGTACTCCCTTATGTGACAGACTCATGCTGCTGCCAGCTGGTAGCTAAATTCCATCGGTGATCGACCCGCCCCTCCGCGCTCGACTGAACAGGCATCGCAGGAAATGAGTCAGACATGAGTGCTTAAGGGTAGATGGAGTCTAAGTCGCTAATAGCTGCATTCGCTCGCTAACCCCTGGGAGAGGGAATATTTCGGGTGAACAGCGCGCTTGTCGGCCGTGTTTCATGCTGTTGACAGCACACTCTCCCGGGTAGGCAGTACGGGCAAAGGAGAGCGAGGGAGAGGGTCAGGCAGACAGGGGAAGCTAATCGCCCATCAATTTTCATCTGTCCAGTTCCTACTTCTGATAATCCAACGAACCAACTTTCTCCGACATCCGGCAAAATTCAACTTTTGAGAACAAACAGTGGTATGTTCATGCGATGCCCGTTGTGGGATAATGAATGAGGATGGTGGGTCTGCAAGCGCAATAAACGAACGCCGAGTGTCAGCGGTGGAGAGAGATAGAGGAAGAGAGATGGAGCAGAATTTCAGAAACCACTCTGAAACTAATTTCTCAGTCGCCATGCTAATTAGTTAGACCTCCATACGAAACATTCTGATTAGTCCGTTTCAAAACAGCAAACATTCCCAAAATCAGGACAAAGGTTTCAGCTAAAAAATGTTAATCTGCTGGGAGACAAACAGAGATAAATGGGGTTTCCCTTGGAGCATTTTTACTGAAACAGCAAAAGTGCAGACGAAATTTCGTCTAAAATTAAACATGATAGACGTTCAGCGTGATCTCAGAATGGAAAAAATTTAAACAAAACAAAGGTGACGAGAAATGCAGGATTTAATGACGTCATACAATTTAGTGACCTCTTATTCAACTGCATAGGTCATTGTGTATTTACAAGATAATATAAACTGCCAATAGAAGTGAAGGGACGAGTCGCAGGAAACAGTCGTGAAGAAGGAGACTCGATCGCTGGGACAAGAGCTTTATTCGCCTGACGTTTCGGATTCCTGCTCGAACCCATCAGCAGAGACAAAAGCAGACACGGGTGGCTCATGCACAAGGGGCTGCATAATATAAACTATTCAATCAGAGATTGACCTAGAGGGATGAAAAGTGATAGGCAAATAAAACATGACTGTTGGTCTGATATGCGGGTGCGCATAGTGAGTCCTAAATGTGAGCGCAATGTGGATACTGAAAGTAAATTAAGCCGATGGGAAATGCTGAAATCATTAATGCGGAAAGTAGCCGATGCTGAACCGGAAAAGACAACCCGATGTATGACAAATCTGCCGCGATACTGAAGGAAGCCTGGAATCTCCGCAAAAGACCTGGCCGACAGGAAATGCGAGGCACCAATATCCCAAACCTAACGGTAAACCTTACCGTAACCTCAAAAGTAAATCTAATTCTTAGCGTAATTATAAACCTAACGCCAACCCTAAAGTCAACGATAAACCTAACCCTAAACCTACCACAAACCCTAGCCTTGGCCCTAAGCTTAACCTTAACCCTGACCCAAATGCTAACCTCAACCTTAAACCTAACCCAAACCTTAACCGCAGCCCTACCCTAACCTTAATTCCAACCTTAACACTAAACGTAAACCTAAACCGCAATCCAAACCCTAACTCTAGCCGGAACCCTTAAATTTAGCACAAACCCTAACCCTACACTCAATTCTCCGCCTGTCACTAACCTAAATCCTAGAACTATCCCCACCTCTAAACCGAAACTACAGGCTGCCCTTTTCCGTTTTAACTCTAGCATACTAACGATTTCAGCATCCTCCTTCGGTTTACTTTACTTGCAACGTTCACATTGCGCTTATACTTGAGATCAAAACAGCGTAACCGACCCCTACTGTAAGGGGAGGAAAGGGGAGCCGAGCATCAAGGCAAGCGACTTCAGATTGCAATAAAAAACTGTGGAACGTAATTATTCTAGTTAGACCACGTAAAGACATTCTGTCTATGCAGGCCACATCAAACTGTATTTATGAGTTTACATGTAGTTGCTGATGTAAATACAACATTGGGCGCATGCAAAGGCAGTTGACTGCTCCGTCAACTGAACACATGTCGAAGTGGTTGCTAAGGGCCGAAAATAAGGTGCCCAGGAGCACCTAGTGAACACGGGTAATACGGTGGACCCTATGAATGCATTTAAGGTCCAACTTCGGGCGTCTCCTGCCCTTTGCAGTGGTCGCTGAAATACGGAGGAGACAACTAGGATTCTGTAGGCAGCTGGGTCACGGGATCAGCCTCGTATTGCCATGGCAACCCACGTGCTTATATAACTTCACTTCCATTTCCCCCTCGTCATACGCACCCGCATATCAGACCAACTGTCTATGTTTTTTATACCTATCACGTGTTATCCCTCTAGGTCGATCTCTGACTGAAAAGCTTACCTTTTAAAGGCGTAGTGATCACATGCGGTTGAATAAGAGGTCACGAAATTTTATGATTTCACTAAATACTGCATGCTTCGTCGCCTTTGCCTTGTTAAAATTTGTTTTGGAAAAAAACAATTCATCCATTTGTGAAAGAAAATTTTGCGGGCATTAAAGTCGACTCATTTTCGACTGCCTAACTGACAGCCGTACGTGCTAACCACACCGACATCGCATACGACCAGAGGAATTTGCTGTCGCAGACGTGAAAGATCATGTAACCAGCAGCTGGACCCTACTTCTCGCGCTGCGCGAAGAGCCTACCATCATAGCCGGCGTGTAAACCCAGATTTCTCCCCGGGGTTTGGGCCGCAATCTGGAGGAAATAGATGACGCTGCTGCAGATCCGCCAAGCGATTCATCAGAAGTAACAACAGGTTCAACTCATTAGCAGTTGGCTTTGCTAACGCATCGGATTTTACGTAAATGACAGGCGCAACAGTCAGACCTCAGCAGACAGCAGATATTAGACAGGAAGTAATCGAACAGCTAGATAGGAAAAAGGCTTGGAAATCCAGACGAGTAAGCCGTCAAATGACACAATAAGACGGATTTTTAGGAAGGCAGCACGTGCAGTGAGGGGTGCGCTGACAATAATCAGACTGCCAAACTGTCGAATCTCTTGGTTTGATGGAAAAAATTCAGCCTGGGGCAAAATCTTACTTCGCAGCCGTACCTGTTAGGGGTCAGGGTTAGGGGTTATGTGTCAGAGTTAGGGGTCAGGGTTTATGTTAGGGGTTGGAGTTCGGGGTTAAGGGCTAGGCTGAGAGTTGTCTCCTGCTGGTACGGCTACGAAATAAGATTCGACCCAGTCTGGAAAAGCGCAACGGACAGGCAGACCTTCCGGATGCATAACTTGGACTGACAGCTATAAAGGTAAACACTACATTTCGTCAGTCTGTAAAACAGGGTCATTAGGGAATAAAAAGTATCGCCAACATCATTTCCACTCTGACAGAAACAACGAAAAAGTCCATAAGATCGTCAGCACAGGGAAAATAAGGAAGGCGGCGAGGGAGGAATTATGCAGGTTCTGACTCCACCAAAGAAACCTATGACTAAACGGGAACATTCGGGACACTAGCGTTATGCACCGGTTCACAACTAAATGTAGCAAAACCACGTAATGGCTCAAGTATGATCTCTGATATCTGTATTCGCGATGACTTCTGATCAAACCGACTCCGTCGTGCTGCAAATACTCCACTGACTGCAAAACTAACGACCAACTTCAAACTGGAGACCAAATCACAACGTAAGGCATGACGAACAACCATCTGTCTTACTAATTAGATTTAAATAACCCACATCGGGGGTGAGGACAATATTCGCTTGAAACATCTATAAACACGCATTTAAATGTCCTAGTATGTCCTCCGACACCTGAGCAGGTTATTCGAATCCCTCGGCAAATGAGTCAAACCTTGCTGCAAGGAGATTAAGGTTGCAAAACATGGAGACAACTACGTTCGCCAGCAGAGCAAAACGCCTGCGCTGGGACGCATTAATTTCACCGCTGGGATCGTTGAGTGTGAGGTCGCGTGTGCGAATGCGCCAGGCCAGAGGGGAAGAGCATGAAGCTTCGTCCTTCGGTCAGGTCAAATCGACTAGCTTCACTATCTGCATGCGAAAGCTTCGCTTGCAGTTCCCTGGCCAGTCTGAGTTGGTTGCTTGCTATTCCAGGATCTCTCTCTCTCAACCCGGAAACGAAAAACCTGTCAGCAGCGACTGTTCCTGCCTGCGCGGAATCTTATAACAAGGACCTTCTGACTTCCTGTATACACGCAAATTATACACACACACGTGCCTGCGCACCCTCACCCAGATCACATAAACGTAGTTATGCATGCCGAAGCCTATCTAGGAGGCCGAACAAACTGGCTTGCCTTAGTGCGTGTGTGTGCAGCGGCAGCTGGCGCGACGGGACTCACGCGCATATGGCTTGCAGGGGGTCTATGTGCGATCGGGTGTACGCTCTGGCGGGCACGCATACATACAATCACGCCGTGCGAGGATGGATCAAACAGGTGTGCGAGAGAGAGAGCGCAGATGCGCGCGCGCGCGCGCATGTTGCATCTAATTTGATGCACGGCTGCATGTGTGAAGATTCACAGCCGCACCGGACACAGATGGGGGCGCAGGCGAGGCTCAGACAGGGGGGGGGGCGGGGGGGCAGTCAGCTACTGAATAGATGGCGGAGTAAGTGCGAGGCTGGCTGTGGACAACAGTGCTGACTGCGTCAGGCCGCGGATCCGGGTCACGGCGAGTTCATTTTTTTGCCTTAGGGCGCAGAGTCGAGTGCTAGCCATGAGGCGACTTCAGCTACCTCAACCTGAGGTGATTCACTTTTCAGATGGCATCCCACGGCAAAGAAAAACAGTACAAGCAGATGGCTCAACTTCGAGAAAACCAAACTTGACGAAGAAGTGCATAAGTCAGAGACCACAGAGGGATGTAAACAGACAAGTGGTCAATTTTTTAAGTCCTTAAAAGTCGCTGGGGTGCCAGACAGCGTAGTGCGTTGAAGTCACTGGAGGAAACGATACGCCTAGTTTTAAAACAGAAGGTGCTTAAACTGACAATGTGCTCAGTGGGAGAATGACGAACTAAACAGTTCTTAAATTATCATAGTAATGACTTGAAATCAAAGGTCCGGAACACGACTTTTAGTGTGAGCCCGAAACGCTGACAGACATTCAGGTCCTGCAGACATGCTGCGGAAATTCTTCACAGCGAACGGCTAGCCTGGGAATTTTGTCGAAAAGTGCAGGCGGGAAACCTGGGGAGAAAAACCGGAGGGACAGCCAAAACCGAAATGCTGTCGCGCAGTACCGTACATAGCTGGTGTATCAGAAGAATTCGCTAGACTGGTGAAGGAATTTGGGATTGGCGTCGCTCACAGACCTAAAACGACAATCCGCCTGCAACTCATGCACCCTAAGGACCCGATTCCCATCAATCGGGGGTCATTTTCCGGATAGACTGCAATTGTAGTCAGGCCAATTATGATGGCCGCACAGCGGCGCATGATATATAGGCAGAATGGTATTACCGACAAAGAAAAGGGAGACTGGAATGGCCATTTCTGGCTTATTAGCCGTCGTCAGCCAGCTATACCCAAGCCCGAAGTGTGGAACACCCGGGCCTGGAACTCGCGAGCTGTTGGTTTAGAAGTCAACGCCTCTACCATTGTATATTCCCGATCAAAAACCGACAGGGTAAAGGGTTCGTGGCCCGGTGGGTAGAGGCGTGGACTTCTAAACCAACAGGTCGCGAGTTCGAGGCTCGGGTGTTCCACACTTCGGGCTTGAGTATGGCTGGCTGACGACGGCTAATAAGCCAGAAATGCCATTCCAGTATCCCTTGTCTTTGTCGGTAATACCATTCTGCCTATATATATATATACATATATAGTGAGAGAGGATAGGATTACAGACAAAGACTAGGGGAACTGAAATGACCATTTCTGGCTTACCATCCGTCGTCAGCCAGCTATACCCAACCCTGAGGCATGCAGCACCTGGGCTCGATACTGCGACCTGCTGGTAAAAGCTCAACGTCCTAACCACTGAACCACGGGCTTGTTGCACTGTCCCTTGCGATCGGGTATATACAATGGTCGTTCCAGTCCCCTTGTCTTTGTTGGTAATGTCGTTCCGCCTATATTATGCGCCGCTGTGTGGCTGCTGGCAGGGCTCCAGAGAGAGCCCCAAAGCAAAACGTGACGAGCGAGTTCCGCAATGCGACCGGTGAATGTCCTTTTTATATCAGGTACACATAGCACACCAGCCGGCAACTACCTTACGCACACACCTTGTCCATCCTAAGGGCAGGGTGGCTACCTCGATAGACAATCTATTGTCTACAAAATCTCATGTGCTATTTCCGAATCCGTCTATTGTGGTCAAAGTGTAAAACCTGTCTTAGCCCGTACATATTGACATCGGTTAGCGGTGATGAGACGTGACCATCCATCCCAAGTGGCCATTTACACACTAGACACTGAGCACAAACTTACGTGTGAAAACATTCGCATTGTTAGCGCTTGTCCAATAGGGACAGGCATCGAATCCCTGAAATCAATGTCCTCAGATGAGGCGTGAATCAATCGGCATATCGATCTAGATGCCACCTACAAAATCCTAAAGGACAAATTCAAACTGGCACAACCAATACCGAAGAGCTGACAAAATACAAGTATCAAGTATCGGTTCAGGCGTCAAACCATCGTAAAACCCTTTTTAGACAGCGCTAATAAGTTAATTGTCTGTGTACACCCACAGTCTGACGACGAGCCGGGGGACCAGCCTCGAAAATTTACACAATAATATTTACAGTTTCCCAGAGAATTTCACATTCCTAAGTAATCATTATCATATTAGCCATATATACACGCGGAATGCGATTACCTACCAAGCTCCAAAGCCTAACTCGATGAGCATGTTCAGTAACCCAATCAATGAACTGTTGGGGTTGGGGTTAGGGTAAGGGCTTATGGTTAGGGGTTAGGGTTAGAGGTGGGGTAAGGGATTAAGGATAGGGGTTACGGCAACTATTTCTCAACCACTCAAAGTACAACCGCGCATTCCCAATGGCTTTTCTTTTGCATACAAATACGTGACCTCGTAGTCTGTACGTTCTCCGGCCCCACCTGTAAAAACCCTTATTTCCACCGGTCCCGTATTAGAAGTGGCTGGGCGGAGCTACAGGTGGGCTACATAACCACATCTGACCCTAGAAACGACAACTGATAGAATGTCTACTCAATGCTCTTAAACTGGATATCTAGGACGACGACAATCCATTATGCCATATGCTTAGGTGTGTGCGGACTTTCCACAAGAAAGCAGACACCCACTGCAGATAGGCAGGTAGGTCGA
>CACRXP010000570.1:321884-362549 GCA_902702965.1 Spirometra erinaceieuropaei
ATACGAGTAATAGCAGAACCATTGAAAGTCAGAAGGACACTTTTGCATACTGGGAACGTACTGGAATCATTGGGAATAAACGTTTCAACAGACCCGAGACTTCAACAAGACGTCTGAAAATGGGACCTGAGGTCCACCCGTCACAAGACGAAGCATCCGACGTAGCCTATTGCACCCAGTACAGCTCTTTTGATACTATCTCGGACAGCCGGGTAAGCTACTGCAGACTCGCATGAGTCAACACACAAAGACAGTGAGGAAGATGGATTAGCTTCCGCTGGTGACTGAACAGTATGCAGCCCCTGAACACACCTTCACTCTCCAGAACGCCGGAATCCTGAATCGAGGAAACAACCAAGCAGCCAAATAAACGCTCGAAGCTTGACACACCATGGGGACTTCCGTCAACTTTCCGTGTAACTTTCTTTGTCTTCCTGCGACTAAGTAAACCCTAGGTATGTAGCTCAATCAGCAGAACCGCGGACGGGGAGCCGGACCGGACGCAGTCGTAGATAAACTCAGACCGAGTGCAAACGTGCGTCGGACTTAAACGCAGGTGGAGGAGAACCTACGGCGAACACAAAAACGCAAGAGCTGTTGGGCTTTTAGAATCAGAGGGGGGGGGCGTGAAAGCCGATGAAGGAGATTGCAAGCCATATGTGAACACGTGTGGTGACACTAAAGTAGCAACCGGCGGCCATGCGGGCGCGGACAAGTGCAAACGGGAGACGGCAAATACAGACAATGCAGATGGGGGCAATGGTTGTCGTCACCCGACACCATCGTGAAAGCAATCGCCCCCCCCTCCGCCCCCCTGTGCCGCCCGCACAAACAGCCATGGCGGCGGGAGCGTGCCAGTATAATCGACACCCTTTAAACGCCGTGAGGTGCTGCACTAAACCTACCTACAAGGAGGGGGGTTTGGCTGGGTTTTGAATCGTTAAGACATTAAACCTGTAGATTCTGTGACTATCTTTGCTCTCCACACATGCTCACCTATCTACTCCAAGACGCGTAAAAAAGAGAGCGGAGACTTGACAGTCAACGTTTTTTCAGGTCAAAGGCAGAAGCAAGACCCGAAAGCCCTGATCTGTCTTGAGAAAATATTCAATGCAACAACAGGCGTGTGTCCGTGCCGTATTTGCCCACACCTATCACCCAGGTGGTCCTCGCTGTTACCTAAGGGACATTTTCACCGATATTAACCTGCATGCGTTTCCAAAAGAGCTCAAGTTAACACCATCTTATCCTGTGGCTTGTCGACTCCCTAAGGAATGGTTGAATTAAAGTAGACAGTTATTTGAAGATGAAGATAGACTCTCCGGAGAGCCTATCTTCATCTTCAAATAATTAACCCGGATATCTCAAGTTTGCCAATGTGAGTAGACAGCTATGCACGATCGCCTCAGTGAGGACTATGCATTACGAAAAAAGGTTGCATCTGACAACAAAGCTTTGGCTCCACTCGATGGCAGACCATAAAGTGACTACTCCTTATGGCTTGGAAAAGCCATTTCTTATGGGCAACGAGAACATATAGGGCCAAAGAAGACTCGGTAGTAGTTTGTTACATTTCAAAATTATTATTCCACTAAAAGTGCCCGGCGCATGGGTCCTAAGGCAGGCCTCTAAGGAGGAATGAGCGCCTGCATTAACTTCTTCAAACAGGCCAAATCGTGTACAAAACTCCGGCCATTCCGGCATCCCTTGTCTTTGTCGGTATCACCTTATCTGCATATATTACTAGTCGCTGTGCAACTGCCTGCGAGGGTTTAGGTATGAACCCCAAGGCATAACAGAAAGAGCATGTTCTGTAACCTGATCGGTGAGCGCCCATCTGTCATAATTGATATTCCCGATCACAACCAACAGGACAACGGGCCCGTGGCTCAATGGTAGAGTGCCAAACTCCGTGACCAAAGATACCGGGTTCGAATCTCAAGGGATCAACACTGGGGGTTGGGTATGGCTGGCTGATGTCGGCTAATAAGCCAGAAATGACCATTCCGATCTCCCTTATGTTTGTCGGTATCACCTTTTCTACAAATCCCCTTTTCGCTTTGGACATTTGAGACTGCAGCGAACAGATGAGTTCCTGAGTCCAGCTTGAAGGGCGTTGTGTTAAGCAATCAAAACGGCCCCAGATCCGAATCTCAGACCTTCCCTACGCGGGGCTGGGGTATTGGCGGCCTACGACAACGAATAGGGATGTAGATGATTCAAGTTACCATACCTTTGTCGGTATAAATGTTCGTTGAATGACTATTCGTAGCCGTTGCCTAGGTTGGAATTTTGACAGTCATCAGCAACCAGCCATACCCAATCCCGGATTCTGCAACCCCTGAGACTCGATCCCGCGGCCCAACGTCCTAACCACTGAGGCACGTGTTTCGGGGGTTGCAAAACCTGAGGTGACGACTAATTAAGCAGAAATGGTCATTCCAGTCCCCCTTGCCTTTGTCGGTGACGCTGTTCTGCCGTTATTCACTACTGGCTACTGTGCGGCTGCTGACGGGGCTCGAAATTGAGTCACGAGGCACGAATTGGGAAAAGTTTGTCCCGTATCACGATCCATGAGCTCTCCTCTACCATTATATGTATACGAATTTCCGGACCGACCCGAAAAAGCTCAATTCCTGAAGATTTATTCCAAGGTAGCGCACTGTTTTCTGAGGAGGTTTAGAGTTGAAGTGTCAAGACTGTATAATGTACCAGAAAACACACGCGGAATGCTGGGGGACCGGATAACGAGCCGAACACCTCGCAACTGTGCCATACAACAGCAGAAAATCGGCGAAACACGTGTCTGGGCTTTTAGTAATTATCTGTGTTGTAGGTATGATGAATCATGCAACGCACACATGATAGTTATGTGTGCTGTTAATTGATGCGAAAGTGTGCGTCCCGCGCATAACTGAGTGGAAAAGGCCAGCATGATCGCCGTGATCGCCTTTCCTTCTCAGTTATGTCAGAGAACGCGCATATTCGGTTTAATTAGCCGACGTCAGACACAGAGGACCCATGCCCACAATGCAGAAGTGGTGTCGCACAGAACCTCCGAAGTGATAACCCACCAGATAAATTGTTTCTCTATCCATATAAATCACAAGCCAACACCCTCAGTGCGGCCAGTATTATCTCCAGTACATGAAAGCATTCCCATGGAGCAATCACCAGACGTAACTAATCGCAGGCCATGCGCTACTTGCTCCGGCCCGTATGCTGGTAATACGGGTTGACGCCGAACACAAACGAGCTGTCCATAGGCTCAATATCCCATCCGTCTTCGTACACGCACTCGAATGTGGCCATCGACTCAATTGGAAGGATGCTGAGATAATTGACATAGTCATCACAAAAAGGGCGAGGGTATTTCTCAAGGCCCGGTACTCCAACGCAAGCAGTGTCAACCGACATGTTGACGTAGGCGCCCGCTACGAGGGGGTGGGAGTACGGTTCATAGATCCCCGTGTCCATCCAAAATCAACGACCGATAACCCAGTCGCTTGTAATCTCGCTGATCCACTATCCTTCCTCGCTCTCCAGCATAGTGAGCCTTAACCGTTAGTCCTCTCCCCCGAGAACTCTGCCGTAAATTCGTGTCCAAATATCTTATTCACCAGTGCTATGTGTAACTTCACAATACGTTAAACGCTCTAGTGTGATGATCCACCTGTCCCTCATTTCGTCCGACGACGAGTTGGTGCCACCATCTTAAAAATGAACGAATACAACTCGATTTTTTCCGAAGAACTTCCTATTTTTGATTATTTTTCACCAAATGCGTACTACCCCCGTTTTACATATATGTATACGTACACAATAAGGTAGAGGAAACTGGAATCATCATTTTTGGCCAGTGATACCTAAACCCAGATTTTGGTAACTGGCCATTCGAAACCAAGGCTTAGTACAATGAACGCCAAGTTCAACACACTATCAATGGAGGATGTTCTTCGGAAATAAATCGAGTTGTGCTCGCGAATTTTCAGGTTGACGACACCAAGCTGTTGTCAGAATAGGCGAATAAGTCACAAGTGGGATTATCACACTCGAGTGTTTGGGGTCATAGAGGTTACATAAACAAACAACACGTCCGCGGAGGGTTTGAGGCGGAGTTTCAGGGATCAACTCACAACGGCGAATGTCACTCCCACGTGGCAACTTTCATCAGGTTCGGCAATATTTATATAAATATGCACTAGCTGTCCGATTGTCAGTCATCCACTTGCGTAGACGAAACGGAATGTTGAACAATAGCTGTGATAAAGCGAATGCCGAGTGGCGCACAAATTTATCCTTAAACATGACAGAGCTGACGGCCAAAGGCAAAAAGTCGAAAAAAACATCAAATTATAGGAAAGATGGAGGGAGGGGAAGGGGTGGGTGGAGGAACACGCAAACTTCACTGCCCCTAATCACGCAGGTTGTAGATATTTTATCTGGGGATCAGACCCTTGACTAAGGTTTCGGGTAGAACAAAAACTAGGCCGTGAAAATTGAACCAAAAGTTGGTGACCACGTGATCAGAATAAAACAAAGTTCTCATTCCCAAGGATCTGCCAGTCAAAGGCGTCATCGAAACAAACCTAGACACTAAGTCAGAAGTACGTAGAAGGCGATCGTCTGTATGAGCTGATGAAATAATTTACGTTCTGTCTGGTCGTACTTGCTAGACGTCTCGTAATTCTGGGTGTCGTCTAACAGCCTCGTGTGTGTGTGCTAAATCAGCCGCGGGATTTTAAGAGAACTTCGCCCGTTAAGCTTAGATGACCATGGCTGCTCTTATGCCTGTAGTACTGGTATGCGTGAGGCGCTGGCTTACCACTGAAGGTCCTCGATACCGCGTTGTAAAATGACAAAATTATTAGCTTTACTGTTGCACAATCGATGCTTGCTTATGCATACAGATGACCCATTACTGTTAACAAAAAGACCTAAAGACTATTATTAGTGGGGATAAATGTTTAAAACAAAGTAATACAACTGTTTCAAGGTAAACACGCCGATTAGAGCAAATGCATTGTAGCCTATCCAAACTGTTTATTCATATAAGAATGGTGTAACTGATCTATCCGGATTGCAGGACAGAAATGGGCGTTTCCGATTTGGCGTGGAGCCCACACAGGCAGTCACATGGTGACAAGAAGCCAATAGCTGATAGATCTTTTAGTGCTTTCCATTACTACCCCTCCACCTCCAGTACTGTCCCGCGCCATCTTCTCCTTACCAAAACATCCGCGTGCGGCTCTTTAGGCTGAGTTGTCTTTTGATTCGGTGGCTACTTTACATCCCGCACTCAGTTTGTCCAATCCGGCAAGCGGAAATCTACGGTCTTTCCCAATGACTATGGAGTTCTCCAAGGTTCCATTTTGTCCCTCACCTTTTTCCCTCCACACTGATGATCTAAGATTCCCAAATGACTGTCTGTTGGTTAAGTGGGTTGACGATGTCGTTGTTCGTCATCCTCTCAAAAATCGGACACACCTCCAGTCTCTGAAGGATGACATTGACCATGTCTTAGTATGGTCACTGGAAAGTGGTCTTATCCTGAATAAACAGAAATCAGTCCAGTGTGTTTTCCTACTTGGATTCTCTCCTAGTCCTGAATCCTTGGACATCCTTCCCAACGAGTTATCCTCTTTCAGGTACCTTGGTGTTCATTTGTCATCAGCTCTTTCGTTTTGCTTCCATATTGAGACCCTTTTCACTAAATTGTGCAAACTTATTTACTACATTCGTCGTTTACGTTCCTATCACACACCTCAAACCTTAATCTAGCGATTCATAGATGCCTGCATTCTTCCTCTTATTCCTGTCACTTTTCCTGCTTTGCTGCAAAATAAGATGTTAATTTTAAAACAAGTACTCCGAGTGCCCTTTTCTGCTGCCGGCGTTTCTCATGTGTTTTTAGTCGATATCGTCATACAAGGGCACTTCAAACAGTCTAGCAATTTGCTGGTCGAATTTTGAATGACGCTGTCCATCCCCTTCATTCTGAACTAGTCTCTGCGAAGTCCTCCCGCCCCATTCCCTGTGGCTTTCGACTTATCTCTTGCCGTACATCGGCATATCAGCATTCCGTATTGCCATTCATAGCAGGTAATCTCACGCTTGGAGACAGAAATACAGAAACCGAGACTCTAACTGTTCCCGTTATAGTTTTTCCTTTTTGTGCAAACATTTCTGACTCCTGAGTAATTTGTTAACGGCAACAATAAAGTGTAGGACCCCCAAATAACTTGGGCTAGCCTGTGGACCGTGTAATACGTTGAATGTTGGTAGAGGGGATTTTATGGGTGGGGCAACACGCAGGGCAGAGACAAAGGAAATACAGACAATTGATAAATTTCTGCCATAAATATTGACGTACGTTGCCATTTGGCACAGAAAGTGAACGCGATAATAAAAAAATAAACAAAAAACAATTTTAAAAAATAACGGACTTTGAGTAAAGCGCCGCCAGTAAGTCTACATATAGTCGCGATGGGAAAGAAATTTCAAACAATGGGAGCGGTGAATACTAGATGATGTTTACAGTCACACTGAATTTTAGGGTATATTTTAGGAGTTGCTGTCTATTTGGGGTCCTACTTCCTATCATCACCTTGTTAACTCATATTCCTGTCCACAGAGAATGGAGCCCCTTTTTTGCTGAAAATTTTGAGTTTGTACTTTCAAAGTAAAGCGAATTCCTCTCGCTCTCTCTCTATTTGCCCTCATCAAGTAGTGGTACCTCGGATGCAGACTTTCGGCTCGAACCCCGAAACAGGATAGGCCGGTAAACGTCTACGGACTGCCAGAGGCACATCGGGCCGCTCATTCAACTGTTAACATCACCAGGTCTCTCTTAAGGACAAGATGGCTTATGTGTGTTAAATGTGATAGCATAAAGACGGAAATTAGCCAAGTGCCCGGCAAACAACGTGCCTTAGAATAAGGCGAGGCATAAAGTTGACAGAAACGGCAAGGACTACCTATTTATTGCCTTTTCTTTGGACTAGATAACTCATCAAAAGCGCAGACAAGTACTCTGACTGCAGGCATGTAGCCAGGGAACGGGCAGTCTTGGTTGATGACGAGAAATAAGCCAGCTAACACCACTCCCGTATCTCTGCATATGCCGAAAAAACACTACTCACTGGCCCCTTGAAGAATAACGTAAGAAGGCTTTGAAGTAGTAACATGAACCGATTCATGAAGGAGCCTTCAGGGATGATATATGTGACAGGGAGTATGGAAGTATGCTCTGTGGATAACAGAGCATTTCGGAAACATTTAAAAGCCAGATGTACGACCCTTTTAAATACATTTGATTTTGTGCAGGCCTGAGTAAGAAGGAAAAAGACACGGCGAAAACAGTGATGCTGCATTGAGCAGGTTTTCCGAAGTTTTGGAGAAAAGGTTAATGCACTACAACCTGTAGGACACACTGTCCTCAGTTGCAAGTATTGGTAGAAGCGTGTGAATGCACTTGAAATACTACGTCGCCTGTCGGAATAGAGAAACGTTTGCTCATGTCAGAGGGGTATTAGGCTAAGACTTTGACCAGTTGGCCTGAGATTCACTGACTAAGTAACGCAAACTACCGGTTTCTATAAGACCATGGTACTGAACTCAACTAGCTTTCGTGCAAATTTTCCAAGTACCCCTTAACCTTTCACTTAAACACCGTAGTGATATTAGGTGAAACTTTGTGGAAGGAGTGATCGTAAGATTACAGCAAAGTATCCGACAGTGTCGGCTGCAAGCGTGCAGGAGCGAAAAAAGATAGTTGATTCTGAGCAGGCAGTTACTATACTCGCATTAAGCGGTCCGAGGAACTACAGTAAAGTTGACGAGATAACAACCGACATAATTTTGTCTCACATTATTTTTGCAAGCAGTAGTTCTGGTTTGGCGGAAGGCAACTATCCTGAGTTGTGTGAGTTTTTAGGTAATTAACCCTGGACTTTAGTAGCTAGAGGAGTCTGCGAAAGGACCTTCCGTGCATGATTGCCTGGCCTGGCAGTGATTGTCCCAGCATCAGGAAATTTTGGAAAGGTTTATGACGTCCCGCGTCAGCCTGTTCTGAGCCTTGTCGGTAAATACCGACAAAAGTAAAGGCGGCTTAGAGACAGGAATCATTGCATTATATTTAGAATGATGCACATCTGGAATTATGGTAGACTAGTAGCCGACAAGCCTCTTAGAAAAGCTGTATGCACGTGGATGTAAACACAGCTACAGTGGAATAAACGTTATCGCCGAGTTAAAGTCGTATTTGTGCACTCTGGTCGAATAGAAACTGTTTGTTATCAGACAGGATTACTCATTTGTCATTGTTCTTTCACCTTCTCCGAAAATGAGCTTCTTCACAGGCCTGAGAGCGCAGACTGATACAACTGCCGTCTCGGCGCATATAACCTATCTCTATTTGTACAGATTATGCTACTTGACTGAGAATGACGTTATCCAATTCTACAGTTGATCAACAAAAGGAAATAATTTTCATCCCTACCAGAAAGACAGTCAAATACCCCTGTTAACAATAGAAAAGACAGTTCGACCGTCGTTGCTGATGACGTCCACCGTGTGCTCCACTGAAAGGTGAAGCAGAGACGGTGACTCGAGCGTGAATTAGTTTATAGTGGATGAATACTTGCGCAGCACCTATCGCACTCTCTCTTCTCCACTCCCCACCTGGACCCGGTGTCAAGACATAGTTAAGAAGGACGGAGGCGGGAGAGGGCGTGGGCGAATGGCGCGGCCAAACCCGCGCCTTGGCGTTCCACGCCACACCCCTTGGTCTCCACAGAAAATGACCAAGTTTTGACCAAAAACAAAACAATGGCTGGCACGGCCGGAGCCGCACCTGGGCGTGCCGTCACACCTGTCTAGGATCCCACGGGTTGGGAGTGCCATAAAGGCGACATTGGGTAGGAGCAATTGCGGCCTGACTCTTAGACCACCGGTTGACCGTCCTATACAAACACGGAACACTGGGCCGACTGAGAGCTCCAAACTATCCCATTAGTTGGAAACCTTCCAAGTCACGGCTTTTGGCACACCATGATAGCATCAAGCGTGTCAGATTTTCTGGTAGGAATGACTACTTAAGTAATATGCACCGTTTCTATTCATTTTCACTGCCCTTACAAATCCAAAGATTTTGTACAATACATGCACAAGATATCCTTTCTGGTGGAAAAATGACTTTACTATAAATATTATACTCAAAGGATGCGTGTGTTTAGGTTTCAAAAGTCTTCCTTTTGTTTAATAATTTTGAAGCGGGCCTACGGTTGCATTTGCGCTTGGGGTTTTAAGCCTGTAAGCCTTATACTTTCCGTGTAAGGGCAATCAGATATTCTCTCTACGCCATTATGAAGGTACCATGTGGGGCTCATAAAATGTTGTTAGGGATGCAGTCTTAGTGGTATACTTCTTGAGGAACATTAATAAACAGACAGATATGATGCAGTTTGATGGACACTGCGCGGCCTTAAAAAATCTTATAATTAGAAATTCCTTTAAAAACCTAAATAAACCCTTCCTTTAGGCATACCCATTTAAAAATAAGTGATTTACTACCGAACCAGTTCAAAAAGAATATATTTGCGCACGTAAGAGCCAACATCGTGCCATGGACGACATATCGTGGGATTGTACCACAAGATAATCGATATTACAACTCCACCCAAATACTCCTTCCTAATCGAAAACGCGTTTCAGTATTTCGGTTAACATTTCATGACCGTCATGGGAGGTATTAAAATAATCACTTGTAGACTCACTGTTGGCTTCTCTGGAAGAAACAAATCTCCTCTGCTATCATAGCTTGGCCGACTTCGGCCTGATAGGTGGCTGACTGTTCGTGACCCCATCACCCTTGCGAAGCTTGTTTGCTTTGGGATGCCAGTGGATCGGTGTGTGCCCATTCCTCAGTGGAGCGGCCTAATTTTGCTCCATAGAATATGAACCGCGGGCAGCAGGCCGGTGGACACGACAACAATTTTTTGGAATGTGGAGAGTTTTTACGAAACAAGCACACAACGCGACATTTCAACAATTTAATGATTCAGGTTACTGGAAAGCCAAAGCCCAGTCGCAGCTGAAACCGCAAACATTATTAGGGAATAACTGATTTCAACTCTGAGATCGACCCCACCAGGGTAAAGCAAATTCAGTCAGGAGAAAATAAATTCCATCTTTGCTGTTTCGCAATTGCACGAAAGTTTACAGTGGACACGTCTGCTCCTTCATGTATTATGTAGCAGGCGGCAGCCTAAAATTGAATTGCCGTGAAATTGCCTTCCTGCGCAGCTGATTACTGCGGGAAAGCACCGAGGCCAAGAAATTGAATTTTGAGGAAATAAAGTTCTCAGATGGCAAAGTCACAAAATGCATAGGACCACATTAGAAGGAGAGAAAAGAGGTAGAAGGTTTGTTGCATCCAGCGTTCCTTTGAAGTAGAGTGTGAGCCCATCACATGAGGACCATATACGGATGCGAGGAAGACAAGAGACTGGTTTAAAACTCAACTAGGTTGTGCTAAAAATGACGAGAAGGCGCTGAGCTTTACAGCCGCTGGTAGCCCGGAGACTCACTGCCACAGGGATCCACAGAATCCCGAGCATCTATACACTGGATGCAATACATTTCAGTAACGACTCCTTGTAAGAACCAAGACAACTAATAAAACAAGCTTCAAATCCATCCAGCTCTAAGGCCAAAACCGATTAAACCTAATAAATAAATGCCCTGAGCAGACTAGCACTCATAGGCTTTTTGAAAACTTTCCGAGGTAATTATCTTTTTCTTCAGCGAGCGGTTTGGTGTAATGGGGGGTTGAGAGAAGACTTCGAAATATATTTACTGATTTCCTCACTACATATTCGACTTTAAGAAAAGAGGATTTATTTGCGGCAACCATCTAGGGTAAAATAAATTTGTCTAGCCAGTGATGTAGGCTGGACGTAAATGTGATTGGAGGCATGACATTTGGTCTGATTCTCAACAGCTGACCAGTTAAAAAGGCATATGTTCAGCACAAAGAGACAATTTGGTGACCACCACTTAACGCCCGCCTGGGCGTTTGCTGTTCTCCTCGCAAGCACATGCCAGCCATATGCCGCTGGCATTCTGAATGAAAACCCAACTTATAACCTCAAAAAGATTTTCCACGAATTATTGCAAGGAATCAAGCTGCCTCTCTGTGGCGGGTCAGATCAGCCTAAAATGGGTGTTAAACGACAGTTCGGTTGTCTTAAGCGATGAAGCCTACCGCCACCCAACCAAGTGAGTCCGGCAGTGGCGACTCTCCAGTAGAACTTGTTTATGGTAAATCCGACTTGCTCTGCAGCTGCCTCGCAGCCACCTTCCATGTCAACCCTGTTTCAATTAAAAGACAAGGTCAAGACAATCGGAGGTATGCGCGGATACAGTGACTGACAAAACCAAATGTCCCGTCTACGCGGACCATACGCGACCTGGTTCCCAGTCCACATATGTCATGCTGCATTTAGGGAGTTTTGACCTCTCTCTCAGCTGAGAGTGACGGAAAGGTCACTGTGAGGAGGAGCCATTGCAGTTTTATTCTGAGTCCCGAGGAGGGCTGAGTTATCCAGCCAGTTGGCAACTCTCCAAGCCGCAACTCTTAGCGCGTTAGATTTATTATGCAGTAGGTGGGCTACGTCATGAAATGTCAATCGAAATTACGAAATGCGTTTTCGTTTCAGAAAGAGTAATAAAATAGGGTTGTAAAACTAATCATCGTTTAGCATAATCCTGTAAAACTAGTCAGCCTGAAATATAATTCTATAATATTTCAGTTACCTCAGGATGCCGACTTTCGAATGAACTTCCTTCCGACTGCATGCAAAAACTACACTCTGTAAAAACGGCACCTTAAGTAGCATGAATTTCTCTCATTGATTTTCGATACCCCTAAATGTCCAATTATATTTCATGGAAAACATGCATAACAATACTCATTCTTTTGCTCATTCGGTAGACAATTACGTCTTCTTCCAAATTTATACTCGAGGGAGGAATATAATTAGGTTTTAAAAGTTTCTGATTGTGGGACTTTTAAATACCGTGAAATGGTCGTTCATAAATCGTTATGTCTCTGCATTTACCAGTGTGGCCTGCAAAGTTAACAGTATGGCTCAAATCCACTGTTAAATTTTATTAGCCCATATTGTTCCCCTTTAGTACTGTAGAGAAATGAGCTATTTCCCATACGCGGAAAATATACGGCTTGTAGTATGGAAACCCTGAGTCCAAGTGTAACGGTTGAGCGGGGTCCAAATTATTCGGGAATTAGAAAATTTTTTGAAAACCGAATTATTTCCTTCTTCCTTCGAGTTTAAGTCCGGAAGAAGACGTAATTATCTGCCGAATGAGCAAAAGAATGAATATTTTTATGCATGTTTTCCATGAAATATAATTGGATTTTTAGGGAAATCACAAATCAATGAGGAAAATGCATGCTACTTAAGTTGCCGTTTTTACAGAGTGTAGTTTTTGCATGCAGCCGGAAAGAAGTTCATTCGAAAGCCGGCATCCTGAGGTAACTGAAATATTATAGAATTATGTTGCAGGCTGACTAGTTTTACAACCTTACTTAATTAATCTTTTTGAGACGAAAACACATTTCGGAATTTCAGTTGACATTTCATGAGTTAGCCCACCTACTTAAGTGCGAGATGCGCTGACTTGCCGCCGGGCCGATGCTAAGTGTTGGCCTCACTGTCTACCCCTCTTTTCCAAGCTCCAGCCAACTGTCAGTCAAGTAGTAATGAGATTGGACGCAGCAGCAGGCGTGACGCGAAAGCCTCCGTCTGAGACGCCCATGTACGACGGTAATTAAGGCCTTGAGTTGGCTCGGTGCAGCTCGTGAGCCATTCGGGCACCGCTCTAGTCCAGCACATCTGCAGCATGGCCCCTTGTGAGAGTAAGATGGCTAATTCCTGCTCAGGATTCAGCCTCCGAAACAAAATACAGTCTCATTTTTCCAATCGTGTACGAAATCATTACTATTACATCCATGACAAGGTAAATAATAGGCCTAAATTCTTGCGCGTCGCATGATGCACGGAATCGTATCAGTAGGCTAACGTAAGATTTTTTGTTAAAAAAGTAAAGAAGTGAAAAACAAGACGACGCTTGACACGCTCCTTGGTTCACAGGTCAGGCAGCTAACGTTAAAGAGGTAAGCTGACAATGTTCACGCGTGAAATCCGCATTTTGCTTTGAAACATAAGGGTGGCCTATTTCAGTAGGCAGGATGCAGTTAATGGACATGCCATGGTCGCATATGGAAGGTGAAGGGGTATCGTAGGCATGACTAAGGCCAGTGTACTTCCCTGACGTTTAATAGAAACAGCAATTGGAAGCCCCCCGTTGGTTAAACCATTAAATTAAAGGATCATCCTTAAACCACAAGCACGATTCCGTTAATCAACACCGCTTTATACCAATAAATACCGACTCTGCTAGCGCATGTGGAAATTAAAGGACGGTTTACAGAGCCAGGCGTAATCTGCAGCCAGCCCCTAGTGGCTAAGATACAGGAAGGAGGTTTCAATCAAGAGACAAGCGAGACAAATTAAATTGGAGATCAGCGTACCTATGCCGGTTACGGAACGTCTCAAAGTTCAAGTGTAGAAGACTTGACAAACGATAAAAATGCTCACACAAAAATTAGTCCTTGTCCCTGAAGGACATATTCTATCACTTCCAGCGTTTGCATCTTAAATAATAGCACCCTCTAAAAGCCTTAAACGGCTATTTAATACAAACAGCTTTATGCAACTCCTCTATGAAGCCTTGAGAAAAGTGTGTATGGGTATAGTAGAACAGTGAAGTCCAGTTTATGTTAAGTGGTATTCGAATCGCGCGATGGAATCGTAGGTAAGAAAATGGCGATTGCAAAATTGTTGTGCCACTTTTCTCTGAAAAATGCATTAAGGATTTTGACTGAATGTACTGGATTCTAAGTATTCCAGATCAAAACGACTTGAGGAACAGCCTTCGGCCCCAAAATGTCACATTCCTATTCGCCAGGTGCGTCGGACAAAATTTTAGCCTGTGAATATTCGCAGAATTCCATAGAATCTACCTTGCAAATCACCATGTCCGTATAAAGCGAAATGGGAATGTCCGGCTTCCGTATTTGACGGATCGAGCGTTTGAGTGGGTCATAAAGAATTATGGCAATATCCAAAATGCATTGCTTATCGGGTGTGCGTGACTCAGCCTCGACAGCCCACCCCCTCACAGACTTCAGGCATTGCAGAATTCCTCTGTTTACGATAGTTAGCTGCGGACTTCATGACCGTTTGCGTGACAAATTGACTTTGCATGGCTTCAAATATGACGTAAAGAGGGCCACTTTGTGAAAAACTCTGTCCACCACACTGACGCAGAGCACTGTCGCACACGTGCAGTGTACAAAAGAGGAGTCCTGTAAGACCGATTATCTGACAATGGGGGCTGGCATGCTGTGTAAAAGCCAGATTTTGTTTTGGCTGCTGGTACCGTCCCCTTCAACTATCTTCGCAGCTCACAAAGAAGGAACAGATTCCGCTCCGTAACAGCCTCACTATCTTTTTCTGGCGTTCGTGGACGCCGTCACTGAACCCCCTCCCGCATCGATATGCGTACTCGAAAATTTCCCCCGAAGTGCCACAGTATCTTTCTGGCGTGTGAATGTCATCTTCCGCCCCCAAATCTTTTAGGTTGCGTGAGAGATTAAGTAGGCTAGATCGCAGTTGGTAGCCAGGAATGGGGAAGCGGACGGTGACCTTAACCCCAGTCCTAACCTTAACCCTAACGCTAACCCTTATCTCAACCTTAAACGTTAATCCTTAACCCTAACGGCAACCCTAACCGTAACCCTAATCGAAATCGTAAACGTAACCGTAGCCCTTAGACATAGCCGTCACTGGAAAACCTAACCGTAATACAGAAACCTAATCCTACGGTCAAACCCTAACCGTAACCCGAAAACCTGGGCCTAAAGGCATAACCCTAACCCGAAAATCGGAAACCATTAACGGGTACCCTAATCCTAACCTCAAAAGTAAAACGGAAGCCGAATCGGTCAGATGTGATTATGGTGCTCCACAAAATAGCCCCAGCAAAAAAAACCCCGCCACCTGTAATACGGGTCCTGGCTACCAACTGCGATCTCGCCATAAGTAGATGCTCACAGACTAGTCTGAAGAAATTGCCCTACGCGTTCGATAAATACGCATGCCATGTGTTGAGAGGTGTCTCGCTCCGCCTACACAGTGCAGCATCCATATAGCATCCCTCCTGATCTACCTTAGCTGGAAAAAATATACTTGCCTCATCAAATCGCGTCAGCTGCGTATGTCCGTGTCCGTCTCGGTGACCACGGTTCACAAACTGCCCGGCAACCCCCTGCACACGAAATATGTAAAACTGCAGGACAAATGTACTACTTGTACTTGGTACGGCTGGGACCATGTCTGATCTAGCCATCCCCTCATGAGGTTTCTCGGGAATTATGAGTACAGGCAGGTCCCCAACAGCCGCTCAGATTGTTTGCTAGAAGTTGTCGCCTCTAGCGCTTTGGTTCAAGAACCTAACCACAGGGCATCGGTGGCAAATAAACTTATTTAATGGCAGTTCGCGGTCGCCATGTCACAGTCCCGTCATCGGGCTTTGCGACACATTTTAAGGCTAGCGGCATGCCCGGACCCCAGCCATTTGCAACCTGGTAGTACTGTCACTGCCGGTCCAGGACTGCTTATTATCCATACCCGAAAGTTTACTTATGTCACAGCTAACCTTTGCTGAAGGCCATTCCGCTATCCACCACCGGTGGACACGCCTGGTAGTCCAGCAACTAGGCCAACGGGCACCGCGTCTTCCCGGGGCAATCCGCCTGCCCCAGGACAAATGTCCGCAGTACCAAAAGTAAATGATAACCAAAAGGTGTTCTGGCAGATTTTAAATAATTTTTTGACCCAGCTGCGAATTCTAGCTTGGTTACTTAAGACATTCTGCTTGGGCAGCCAGTTTACCGTATCAGATTTGGTCGATTCCAGACTTTGCAGTAGGTTGGTGGGTAACTTGGCTCTAGTGTGTGACTAAACTCACGGCTGCCGATGGAGCCTCGTAGCTCAGGTGGTTAGAGCGTAGGCTGTATTCCAGCCTTCCCCCTGCTGTCGTGGGTTCGAATCCCACCGAGGCGCCGAGTTTTTTTTACAGCTGGGGCAAAATAAATGAGAATCTTCCAAGATGCGGCCGCTGCTCTAAATACAGGCTACCTCCTCCATTTTTGCCATCAAACAAACTGTGGAGAGTAAAAATCCAAAAAATTGTCAGGTGGCTTTTGCGGATACAGACAAGAACTTATAAATTAGAGCGCGTAAGGCCGATGAGTCTGACATCCAAGCCACTTTGTCCGCGACGTATAAAAAATCTGCTTGCGGCGTTCGAAAGTGGTCCTACGAAAGTTTAGAAGCAGGATAATACAAGATTAACTGCGGGTGGTCGTTTTTTTAACCACGCTGGTGAATTACTTATCGAAGGAAAACAACAACAATGACCTACTTTTCGGAAAAGGACTGCAATTTAAAGAACGGCTCGACGGACCAGTGATCTGTGTAACTTTAGTTTATCTTTTGTGCCAAATATGCTATTAACGCGACAAATATTAGTGCATAGCGAGCAATGTTTTGTGGAATGCAAAGAGGGATTCAGTTAAGAGAGATGGCAAAGACTACCCATCTAAAAATTTCTGTGTACCTGATGACTGACAAAGAGATAAGACAAGTTCGCGAATTAAATACTTCAAATCTCAGTCGGGCAACGATAGGGTACAGGATCCCAAAGTAAATGACAAATCCAAAATGTACCCTCAAGTTCAGTGTGAATGCAAACATCACTTATTATTCGTCGTTCCCATTGTTTGAAATTTCCTTCCCTTCCTGACTAGATGTAAACTTACCGGTGGCGCTTTATTCAAAGTCCGTTATTTTTTGACAATTGCTTTTGCTTATTTTTAATTATCACGCTCACTTCCTATGCCAAATGGCAGCGTACGTCAAGGTTTTTGACAAGCATTTATCAATTTTCTGTGTTTCCTTTGTCTCAGTCCTGTGTGTTGCCCCACCCATAAAACCCCTTTACCACCATTCAACGTATGGCACGGTCCACAGGCTAGCTCAAGTTATTTGGGCGCCCGACACCCTACCGTTGCTCTCAGCCGTCATGACGCCAGCCCGCTCGAGGGAGAATTACCTCACGACCGATTGTCTCGTGTTCGACCCGCAGGTGTGCAGGTATATGGTGGGGTATTGTTGGTTAATGAAGGTAAATAAGCCAGATATTACCACCCTGTCTTGTCTGGTAAAAACGCAATTTACTAGTCCCCTAAAGTATTGCAATTTTCAATTTATTTCCATGAACCCACAACTTAAGAATATTTTGAATCAAGAGCCTCCACGGTAGATGATACAAGTCAGGGAGATTGGAGGCCTTAACGACCCAGGTATTGTTGCCAAACTAACGTGGATAGCAGGACACATGTGAGATCCGAGCAGTCATTACAGATGCCTGGCACGTGTAACGAGGACACGTGTAGACAGTCTGTTTATCGCTGATAGAAGCGAACAGGCGAGTTCCAGGTAGCTGTTCCGAAGACGAAGATGAGGTCACTGGAACAAGAAATTGATTGGGCCGACTTTTCGGATTCTCACTCGAATCCATCATCCGAGACATGCGCAGATAAAGGTGATGGTGGCACAAGGCGTGCAGTATTTATAGCAATTTGCCAATTTGCTGAGCAATCGTCACACCAGCATTCAGCACGGATGACGAAATCACGGCAATTATCGACACGGACTCGGACTGACAAGCCATCACCGCATCAATTACGACCCCAGCGGTGATTGCGAGGGCTGTTAATTACAGTGCGCATACGGTCCCACGGCAGCCACGTGTTAAAAATACTGCACGCCTTGTGCCACCATCACATTTATCTGTGAATGTCTCTGATGATGGATTCCAGTGAGAATCCGAAACGTCAGGCCAATAAATTTATTGTCTGTTTATCGCTGTCAGCCACTGGTCTCAGGCCAGCCTCCGATTTCCAGACACTGTCTAGCCACAGCAGTCAGGCAGGTGTAAGAAGAACGAGTGTGGTAGGTGGGGGTGAAAGTCTCCCACATTAGTCAAATTCCTTCGCAAGTCATCGTCCTGAGGCCAATCAATGAGACAAACGATGACGCCAACATCCATGATTGCCAAAATGTCCGGCTGAGGACACTCAGATCAAATGCAGGCCGGAAATGCTCATTCTCCTTCCACGAGCAGGATATCTCGGCGCTGAATGGCGGTACGTCTTCAACCTCTTGAAACCGGGGTATTACTTTGCTACAAATATTTACTCTCATGAGGGCCTAGTATTTCGCACCGTCCTGTTAAAAGTAGTTGGTTTTCCGGTCACAGTTTACTAGGGCAAGTTCAACATTCTACTGGGCAGACGTAAGGAAAAGGATCGTTTGCGTGCCCCCCCCCTCGGGCGGGACGAGGGGGCCCTACGCCGAATTTCAGGAGGGGCACCTATTTCCGTGTCCTAACCTTAACAATAACCTTGACCCTAACCCTAATTCTGACTTTATTTTCCCTGGAATTTAGCGCAAAGCCACCTGCATTAGGGGGCGTTCCCATTCCCGTTTCCTGCTCAGGGGGACATAGTAATGACCCCCTACTGACTCAATTATCTTCCTATTAAAGCCAGTAGATCATGGCGTGAGTGTGACAACACCTTAAACAATGTCTCATACGCAGGCAGCACTGTACTCATAACCCCAACAATCGTCATCCACATTTAACGAGAAAAGTCCTCTTATAGACCCGAGGCTGATTTAGCGCACACGAGGCTATTCAAGGACATGTAAAATTGCGACGTATCTATAAACTACGACCAGACAGGTCGTAAATTATCCCATCAGCTCGAGCTTCTGCTGACTCAAAGTCTAGGTTGGCTTCGACGTCAATTTTGAATGACAGGTAGATCATTGGTGGTCCTTGGGGGAGGCAATCTCGTCTTTCAGACTACTTGAGTGCTGACTTTTGACGAGATCTGCATCTTAACCTCGAGTCAGGTAAAATTCTCACTACCGCACAACCGACTCGCGCCATGTAGGCTGAAATCAGTGAAATGTAGTCGGATGGAAGTGATGTGTATCTGCGTATCCTAACTGCAGGATGAAAATGAGCATTTCTGTTTTGTCTTGAAGCTGCGGGTCTATAGCCCACGCTGACGATAACACGGCGACTACAAATCAACAATTTAAAAGTTTTTCGACAAAGACAGGGACAACGGAGTGGTTACTTCTGGCTTATTTTCGGGAAAACCTTCCCAGTTAGTGATAGTTAGTCATCATGCGACTGTCTGTTTGGGCTATAGGTCCTTAGCTTTAAGGCAAAACATTGGAACACGCCTCCGTCTTGCAACCAGGATACGCAGATGCATGCCACTTTCGCATGAATAAACTGTTCGTCTGAGTGACTGAAAACTCTTTCATATTGACCCAACTGTGAAAAGCTCGGCGCCTCGGTGGGATTCGAACCCACGCAGTAAGGGGATGGCTTTAGTACAGCCAACGCTCTAACCACTTGAGCTACGAGGTCCCGCCGGATGACGTAAGTTTAATCTTGGCCCAAATGTGATTAAATTCGCGTCGTGCCGCGGGCCGCGTAGCTCAAGTGGTTAGAGCGTTGGCTGTACTAAAGCCCTCCCCTTACTGCGTGGGTTCGAATCCCACCGAAGCGCCGAGTTTTTCACAGTTGGGTCAATATGAATAATTCGAAATCTGCCAAAATATCTATGAAAACCCTTTCTCGCCCTCAGCAAAGCATATGCTGGCTTGCAGCAGTTTTTCTCGTCAACAGTTCTTTCTGCATCACCGATGAGGAATCACAATTAACTGGAAGGCTAACTCCGAGTTCTAGCAGTGGCCAGGCAGTAAGGAACATATGTGGCAAAGAGCTCTGAGAAGCTACTATGGATTTCAAAGGCGATTATGAGGATTGTGGCAGTTCAGGAGAAGCAGCTGTGGTCACCGAAACAAGAAGTTTATTGGCCTGACGTTTCGCATTCCCACTCGAACTCATATTCAGAGGCAGTCGCAGACAATGACGGGGTTCGAGTGAGAATTCGAAACGTCAGGCCAATAAACTTCTCGTTTCAATGATCGCATCTTCATCTCCCGAATGGCCGCCTAGAACTCGCCTGTTTGCTTCTATCGGTGACAATACTGGTCGGACCGAGTCAACCTATGGTTTCTCATCGGTAATAAAAAAAACTAGGTTCGCGTGCGACTGTACATTTCGGTCATATTGGACACTTGACTCACCCCAGGGTGCGCAAAACGAAAAAAAACAAACTCATCAGACCAGTAAACGCAGTTGCAGGTGACGTTTTACAGCAAGTATGAGTCAATCCAACACTCATTTACCCAGCCCCGAACCTCGGTGCAGGTATTATCTAAAGGTCAGACCTTTCAGCCCCCTCGAAGACTTTTCGACATGAAATGACCGGAAACCGACAATTTAAGTAACGGAAAAAATACTGGGAAAATCGAGCCGCTGAAGAAAGTTACTTGGTCGGACTTCCTGTAGAGGAAATGTTAAGGCGTTAATGAACGCTAACCAGAAAGAGACCGAACAAAAACGTCGGAGGTGGGTCAGAAAGAGCCTGTCGGTTTTCTTGAATAACGGAAGATGGCTGTGTGGCAGTTCATGAAAGGAAGTAATGCTCATTTGCCACGACCTACATATCCGCGTGTAGGAGTTATAGCACCAGTGGATACTTAAGTGCCAATAAAAGTATACGGTTGGTGTATTTAAAAGGTGGACTTAGCTGGCTTTGGTAGTTCGTGACCACAGCGCCCAAGGAGAGCAAGTGTGAACCGTCCTACTCAAGCGATTGTAGGCTGTGCGTGACTCAAGGACGAAGCCCAACCAGGCCGGATTTCGCGCTGGACGTGGATGCGCAGACCAGATATTCACCCTGAGGCGCATTGTCGAAGTTCGCCATAGCTGCCAACAACCGACGGCCGTCTGTTCCATTGACTTTGCCGCCGCATTCGATTCCGTTCATCGTGAATCGCTGTGGCGGATATTGGCGCTAGATGATGTACCGGAAAAAATCATCGCCATGATCAAGGCCTATTATCGCTCCACTACTACGAGTCCTGGTCCACAAAAATCTTACTCAACCGTCCGGTATTCGCTCTGGCGTTCGACAGGGTTGTAACCTGTTGCCCATTCTGTTCAACTACGCTATCGACTGGATTCTCGGGAGGCCACTACACGAAGGTGGCGGTGTTGAGTTTGCACCCCGACAACGACTAACTGATTTCGACTATGCCGATGATATCACCTTACTTGCTTCAAGTTTTGGTGATCTGCAGTCTGTGGTGTCAAGGGTGAACGAGGTCGCTAAATCGGTCGGTTTATCCATAAACGCTGGGAAGACTAGTGTTTGCGAGCTGCATCCCTGACGGGGAGAGGGCACCCCTCGGGATTGATGGCTGCCAAGTTGAAGAAGTAGACAGTTTTAAATACCTTGGGACGAGACTGCTGCCTAATGGACAGAGTAAGAACGAAAATGTCTCCTGAATCGATGCTGCTCGCTGGGTTTTCTCAAGCCTTCGAAGATGACTATGGATCCCACGCGACCTCTCCATCGCCATTAAGATTCGCGTGTACCATGCATCTTTCCAGTCTGTCCTCCTCTACAGTTGTGAATGTTGGACATGCGCGTGGAGGACGAGCGAAAACTAGAGGTATTTGACCACCACTGCTTGAGGACCATCCTACTGCCGCGGATCGTCATGCGTGGAGAGGTACAGTTCGTGACATCATCGAGGCCGGCTAGATCAAGCATGATCGCAGCCGTATCAAGTAAGTACTCATATTGTGTTTCATTGATAAGCCTAGGCAAAGACGACTCAAGATTGCCTTCGACGCTGAGACTAACGCGACATAAGCTCGGGTCTACGTGTGCCACAACTTGCCCGGCCCCTATCACAATGGTTCAACAGACGTCACACATAAGTGTCCCCGGGTTGAAAAAACCAGCCAGCTGTCCTCATTTATTTTAGTCCCATGACCAAGGCAGTCATCGGTAAGTGGCCGTTGTCCACAGAGCAGTCGCATCAGGCTTCGGCTGTGAACTGGAATGCTGGTGGGTTCGGTGCGCAATGAACAGTTGATGCAGTTAGGCATCTGGTGCGACTGTAAATCAATCAAGCAACCCATACAGCCAAAAGAGCTCCTAATGCATAAACTGAGAAAATCTCTTTTTGGAGTTGTGCGTTCAAAGTGTCCCTCGAAAAGCAGCGGAAAAAGGTGGAGGTAGGACACTGGCTTTCCCCGACTTTCACACGAATGCATGAAAGTCTGACATGTACAAAAGCCTAGACTTTATAACAGGTCGTAGTTAGAGCCAGGCGGCAGTCACTTTGCAGTGACCTACTTAATTCATAAGACTCCCCTTTCCCTCATGCAAATGACCTTAAAAGTTGCAGGAGAACCCACATACGGCCATAAGCAGGAAGTTGGCATTTGCATAATTCGCAGAGCAGCAGGTGTTACCTTATCGCCAACAGAAATGTGAGATCAGGATGACCTTGATTTTTATTCGAGCATTTTCTGCATCTCCACAGTCCAGACCACAGCCTGAATTGTTGTCGAACCTAACACACACCTGCCTTCACGAGTTGCCTGACTGAATGCCCAAGTTTATGGACAACTTGATAGTCTGCATCACATGCAGGTCTCTATTAGAGCGATAATCTGGGCAGAAAAGACTTGTTTGCTGGAGATGAAGAACCAGACCGCTCCTCGTGCTCCTGACCACTGTAAAAATTAGCCGAAAACTTTATAGGGGTTAGCGACGGATGAAGATTGCACTCAGTCAGTTTAATTAAATGATGTGAGAAAGTGAATAAGGAGAAGGTGCAGAGCTGCTGGAGGATATGGTGTGGTTTCCGACGCAGGAATGGCTGTAGTGCTGCCTTCCTGGCTTGACTATTCCCATACATTAAACGCCGCACAGGGACAATTTCATCATATTTCCGTCCTGTGACGGCTTTTAGCACCAAAGCCGGACGCAGCATTTTACAGACTGACCATCTGACCCTTACAGATGAGAGGAAGTAACAGGCGCCCTATCCGGGTAGAGGCCTATGGCTCACTGTCCAGAAACCAAAACGATTTGACGTAACAGCAGTTCGACGTCCGACGCCTTCGCCTACGCAACTCATTGCAAGTTTTTCCTCTCTGGAGATTCATCACATGACTTGCATTTCCCACATAGGTGAAATGCCTAGATAAGTAATAGTTTACTGTAGCTGTAGAATATCTATGTCGTGCTGACTAATCTCCGAATAGTTTGGACTTATAAATGAACTATGTATTTCTAGAAGATCTTTCTGACTGCAAGCGAAGTTAGACGATGATACAGTAAAGAGTGATTCTTATGTGTTGCAATTTTACGCATATGAGAAAACGAGTGTACGAGGCGCGCACACACCTTTGTTCCGAAGGCTTGTGCGGGATCGAATAGCTTGGGGCTGTTAGTGGCAGGGACAGGGGACATTAACGTGCCCTACCTCGGAAAATACCATACATTATTGACAAAAACAAGTCTCGGGATTTTTTCTCTACAACGGGGATCCGACTTCATCTGGCAGAAAAAAAGCCTTCTGACTGCGTGAGTCCGCGTTAAGGACAAGGTTTCTACGACTCCCAGTGCTGAAGTTTGTATTCGCCATTTAAACCATAACTGATGCAAGATCCTTAAATCAGACAGCAGAGCGGGGCTTTATTTGGTGAGCAATTGGCATCCAACGCCAGCAACAGTTGTACAGCACTGTCCGCAGGATTGAAAGACGTCGATAAGACGAGGAAAGACAACATCTGGCTGTCAGCCTTTCGTGGGCTTATCGCTCAAAATCGATCTTACAAGCTGTTCAGAAGGTCGATGATGCATATTCTGTTAGGAATGAGAAATAAAACGATCTGGTATTTCAAACCGCGTACAGACTCTCTTCAGTAACGCTGATGCTCAGGTGACCCCCTAGACTGCTGCATTAAAGGAACTACGGAGTTGCAGGTTTACCTATCTCAGGAAGCAAATAAGCGAATATGTTTGTACAAAATTGAATGTTCTCAAACTTCAAGGCCGTTTACGGTTACATTTACTTGCAAAAAACAGACATTATCATCCAAGACGCATCTCTCAGGCTTTTTTGCTACAGCGCCAGAGAGTCTTGGCGGATCTGACTAACGCTATGTCCCTGCAATACCGCCATTTCCAGGCAAAATTGTCCAGAAAGCGCGCATGTGGCAACAGAAGAATACATCCAGGGCAGCAAAACGCACCTTTTTTTCAAAACGCGCCGATAAACGGACAAGAAGGCAAAGCGATGAAAGCGTCTGCTAGATCTGCAGCAGCAGAATGTGGACCACACAAAGAACTCTACTGCGTCGCACTTTAATGAGAAGTCACAAGTACACAGCCTGTCTTTTGCCGAGCGGATGAACGCCTAAATCTCACCTCAGATTTACGACTTTCGGCAAGGGATGAAGGCAGGATGTACCGACAACGGGGAAGCTGAGGGTCATTTATGAGAGTCAGAGTTGAGGCAAACGACCAGTGGGAATATACGACCCCTTCGAGTATGCTCAGTGTAGTGTGACAGAGAATACTCGAAAGGCAGACTTTAAAGTATAAATTCAGGGGGGAGGCGGAAAAATCGCTATTCAATCCTGTTCTGGGTTAACGCCAGCAAGACACATGGCTCACCCTGAAGCCAAGACGCGCTGTCAAGTCAGACGATGCGTAGCGCCTGGCTGCCACTTTTTACGCGGGGCGGGATTCGGTCATGTTCGTGGCGCAGTCCACCTAGACCCAGTTGCAGGCCACTATTTACAGACTTCTGTTCGTTTGGATTATTAAAGGAATTAGCAAGATTCAATTTCGTAGCCGTACCTGGTAGGAGTTAGGGTAAGGGGTCAGGGTTAGGAGGTAGAGGTTAAGGGTTGGGGTTAGGGCCTAGGATGGGACTTGTCTACTGCAGGTACGGCTACGAACTGAGATCCGACCAAGACATTATATGCGGTTCTTGCAGACACTGCGCGGATTTATTCTCTTGCCAGCGTATTGAACAGCACCACATGCGATTAAATTGCTGCAATTAACCCAATTTCGGATTTGTGCTGCTCTACTGCAGAGGATAAGCATCTGAGTTCTAAAATGTCACAAGAAAGTCTTCGGATTTGCCACTGAGACGAAAAACTGCGTGAATCGTGTCATACGGGTTTTTGTCTTGGCACCTTTTCGCAGGCGGTTGCAGACATTATACGGCCAACAGCAATTACTTCTCAGGACCTCAAGCAGTCACTCGAACTATGTAATTTTTAAAGATTGCCTTTTGCTTATTCTTTTTTAATTAACGCACTCATTTCTGTTGCTGTATGAAAGCGTAAGATAAGACTTTCGGCAGGAATCCAAACGATTGCTGTGTTTTCTTACATTTCGTCCGCTTACAGTCTGGCGTGCTGTCCCCTCACCCATAAAACCTCCCCATGATCGCCATTCCTGTATGACACGATCCAAAGTCTACCGAAGGTTGAGTAGAGTCCTTCACCCTACCGTTGCCCAGAGTTTCATGTAGCAAAGAGTCCCGGAGACCAGTTCACGTCATCGTTTCTGTCTCTGGCTGATGTGCACTGTGAAACTACCCGAGAAAAACCAGGAGGCCGACTAACAGGATTTTGGAGCGATGAAACGGGCTGAGATGCAGACGTCCGCTTGACAAACGACCAATGCTGCCGCGCCCTGACAAAAAGTCGCCAGCTCTGCCTGCCTGCCTTTCCGTCTTACCGCGCATTCGGCGCACTGCCAGCCGACTGAAGTGTGTGTGTGACTTTGCCAGTGTCCTGAATCATCCTGCAGGTGTAGAAAGTAATCACAGCACCCTGCCGGCCCACCCAACCAAGACTACGTGTTCCAAGTCAAATGTGAAGGCAAGAGTGGGTGAAAAAAGGGAAGCAGTGGTCAAGACTGAGATTAAGCGCACCAACAATGCATTATTGGCCACGTCTGGTCCTCTGTCGGGACAAAAAATTGAAGAAAAAGAGCCGTTATTTGCTTCCCCAAACAGTAAGGACTGCCGTCCACTTGGCTAATCAAGGGTCTACTGGGCGACCAGTGGCTGGCTAAAGTTGTCAAGTAAGACCGATGCGACCCGGCCGGTTCCCCTCGGATTGCATGATAGAACGCAGTAAAAAAACGGGCTGGAAAAGCCCGCCACGTGAGCAATAACCTGTGTTGGAATACTCAACCCAGCCACGGGTAAACAACGGACCTCTAACAAAGCACGTTTTTTCTTTGAAAATTGACCCTCTGAAGAGAAACCTGGGGTTCCTTTAGCAAAAAACCACATGGCATGTTGCGAAGTAAAAAGAGCGCCATCGATTTCGAAGGGGAGAAGTCCGCGGCGGAAGAAGCCTCGCTTTATTTCCTCCGGAATGAGGGACGAAGAAAAGTGACTATTTGTCGTGGCAACGCACTTACGCACCTGGTGGATCTATGCCTCCTCCAATGGGAACTTCGGTAGATAAGTCTACAGACAACAGACATCCTGTGGGCTCGCGTAGAGAGTTAGAAATTGGCCAAAACTCACAGTCTCCTGTCAAGTAGTGATAGTTAACGCGTCGAATGTAACACCGTCTCCACCATTTCCGGCACTACCGCCATACGCTCCTCGTCAGGAATCTTTTATTGCCCACACGTGGAATCAACATGTTTGTTTCTTTTCACTGAAAGCCTTAACTTCGCTATTTCGAACTCTAATCACCGAGTAATTTTTTGCCTGATGAGAGAGTAATAATCAAACAACCCATAAGGGTCTCCTGTGCGTTTTATGGTCTATATTAAATATCTGTTACTCTGAGCCAGTGGATGCAGCATTCAAACCAATCCGGTAGACACACTCATATCTGCCCACATTTTCTGATCTGTTATCAGTAGAAAGGCGTGAAAACGGGACGCGTAACTACCAGTCGAGATTGTGGGCAGATACGATTACCGCTAGCCGTATCACTAAAAAACCAGAACAATATTTCGGGCGGCTTTGAGGCAAGGCAGGTTTCTAACTCCTAAAGGAGTAGACTCCGAAAAAAAGTAAGCTTGAACGTTCACAAACAGCTAGCCCTCGACAAGGAGATTTAATTAGTTAAACTATTCAAGGAGGACTGACACAGTTGATGAAAACCCTTCTTTGGTGAGACTTCAAACCGCTGCAAAACTGACGGCATCATCGCCGATCATTGCTGACTGTTTGGCTTGAAGTAATGGAGCTGGGATCGTATGCCACTTCAGTAAGTCCTTAAAAACTACAGACTTTTAACGCCTTCCTGATTTTATTTGCTAATTATACAAGGATAATATTTGGAATGTTGAACCTCATTGGTCCATAAGAAACTCCGACACTTTGAGCAGAACACTTGGAAAAATCAAAATTAAGATGCTGGGTGCTCTTGCCCAAAAAAATAAATGGAGTAACGTCGGATCGTAGCTCTATTGTGCCTGGTAAGACGGATGTATAATCACCCCCTTGAAGTCCATGCTTACGTGATTGGTACTACCTGTTGTTGGGTACTTCAGACAGAAAGTTCACCATATCCCTAGCCTACAGTGGTTCAGACGTTCGGCTTCTAGTCCCAAAAATAATAAATTTGAAAGTGTGCTTACCTAACCTATTAGTTTGGCCGCAACAAAAGAAAACGTGGTAACCTTAAGAGGCTTTTAGTCTGCTGATATGGTACAAAATGTAATCCTAACGGCATAAGCTTAAATGGGCAAGGTTTAGTTTCAAATAATTCACGATTTAGTAAAGAAATGTACAGTTTAGAAATGTCCGTGTTAATATGAGCTGACACTATTAGAGGGTTGGTTCTATGAGTACCGCTCTCGCAGGCGTGTTATGAACAGCATTCAATAATGACTTTTGCGTGATGTTTGGGGGTTGCCGCGTTCACAGAATACAGTGTGATCAGGGGATTGATCTCTGGCGGGTGCTTTTATTTCAGTCTAACCCTATGGTCAAAATCGTCATTTTACTGCGTGTCCACAACCACCAAAGTAGAGCGTGCTAGCAAGTCAAAAATTCTGCCACCGACTGACAGCTTTAGGGCCGTCAACTTTGTTGTGCCTGTAGTTGAGAACTATACACACGCGACTGCTCTGTTGTGACTAATTAGGAAACGACCCGAAAAACTATCATAAACAGTGCGTAGTCCTCCAGAAGGCTATTATTAAAGCTGTCAAACAAGGTTTCTCCAATCACTTAAAACACTAGCTGCTTTGTCAGGTGAGGGTTCAGATGGCTAAGGCTTGACCAGTCACACCTGCCACGCGTGAGGTCACATCGTGCTTTGGTCTAATGCAATATACAAACCCTGAGTCTTGAATAAACGGCTGTAAACTAAACAGTCAATAAAAGTTTTGTGTCAAATGAATAAGGACTACTTTAGCCAACTGTCTATCAGTTTTATTGACAATAAAGCAAGTAGCCGGATAAGTTCGACTATGTCCACACATTCTGAGCAACAAAGTTTCCACCAAGTAACCTTAAAAGCAGAGAGATTTTTTTCCCAACACGTATGAATATGATAAAAAATTAATTTAAGTAGGAAAGAAATAAATGGGGTTCGCAGAATGCTACTCACCGTGTTTTAGAGATCCCTGATCAGCAAATCTGTGGATTTCTACCAGGGGTTGACTGGGGTTCACCGCCGACGTAGGGGTCTCACATTTGGCTTCCACTAGAGTAAATTCCAATACGTCGTCCGGATGCTGATGGGAGTCGCTATTGGGTGTCTGCTGCAACACCAACAGCTTTGACGGCTTTTCCCTCGCCGTACCCCGTCTCCAGTCACCTCCGTCACCCAGGTCGGAGGTGTGAGCTCGGAAGGTACGTACATCCTCGTCCTCGGAGACGCCTCCCACACCGTCAACATCGCTACACGCAGTGATGTAGGCTTCCTCACAGCTGCTGGAGGGATATATGTGGCTCCGCACAGTCACGTACGACTCGGCATCGCTTACTAGCATACTGTCACGACTCTTAAGCGAGGTAAGCGAGGGGACACCAGAGATCCCTTGAGGTTCGCCGCTGCTCTTCGGTCGCGTGAGAAAGGGGCTGCCAGATCGTGGTCGTTCGAAACTGCGCCGTGTTTCCAGGTTGCCATTTTCCCTGTGCATGTTCATTTTGTCCATAGTCTGTTGTCTGGGCGACTGAGGTCTTCCGATATCCTCCGCATTGACACACTTCTTGACTGACTCATAGGACCGCGCGCCCAAAGCCGGCGGCGGTGGCGGCGGCAGCGCCGATCGATCTTTCACTGTGTCCTCCACTGATTTGAAAATTTCGCTATCCTGTGGCGGCCCACCGGGTGATGAGCCAACTTCTGCCGACAGGGAGGAATCCGCATTCTCGCTATCTGTCATCGCTCGATCTTCCTCTGAATTTTCCTCAATAGTTGGCAGAGTATGCGCGCTGCCGTAAACGTTCACAAGCTTTGAGTCAGCGCCCTCTGTGAGCCCACTATATGCCTCGACATTTTCACTATGCAATAGGATATTTTTGAGCGACACAACATCGTTCGTTTCACCGAAAGTTGGCGAGGTAGGTGGAGAATAGGTGTCAGCAGAAACTCTTGTCCGAAAGTCCGCAGGAGACCTCCATGGTTTCACCTCCTGTTCATCGGACTCATCAACGAGGGCGTGTAAATCCGCACAAGACGTCGGCTTGACGACTTCGCATACATCTGTTTCGTTATCTTCCAGCATTCCCATTAGAGGCTCGGCAATCGTGTGCGACCCGAGGCCTAAGTTGTAAAACATTCGATGGTGTTCTACGTGCACAACCTCCACATCCTCGCTTGAAGGCAGTACTGGGGGAAAGAGCGGCGAAAACTGCGAGGTCCTGGTGGGACTGCTTGATAGCACATAGCTCTTGCAACCGGTCTCACGAACAAAGTTGTCGTCAGAAAAATCCAGCCGGCTTTCCTTCTGGACACGAGAAATACGGGGCGAGGGTAATTTTTCACTGAGTGCGTCAATGTCCCTCTTGACAGATTTGAGTAGCATTTCCATGGAGTCCAAACGAGCTTCGCTATCTTGCAGCCAGATCTCATCAGGCGTGAGCCCTACGCTCCGCCCAGATTTTAGGGTCGCTGTGTCTTCCGTCATTATTAGGTCGGTCAACCGTATACTGTTCTGAGGAGACGGGGGACTGCTATTCCTGAACTGGTGCTAAAACTGTGCCGACCTGCGCAGTCGCCCAGGTAGACGGCATGTCTCATGAAGCGGCCTGTTGCTCAATCCGAAACACGACAGGCCTACGAAGTCGTCCTGATTACACTTGCCGTCTTGAGCTGAAATTAACTGGTGTGACCAAACCAATGATTACCTGAATCATAGTCCTTCGGCGTACGCACCTCAGCCAACCAGCGGGCAGATTTCCTGTGTCTCGACGTGGTTGGCTAAGACCAATGACAGTGTTGACAGGGGCGAGTGTGTTAAAATTGGCCTTATACAGCCAAATGTGAGGGGCTCGACATTTAGCCCTGTCTTGCTGCACGTTCGTTTACTTGACAAAGGTGGCCCGTATAATTTTCACCTTATAGTCAGTTGGAGGAACTTGAAGACAGTCACACTATTTACACCGATAAGCAGCTAACAGGAGACAAGGACAAGGCGGCCAATTGGCTCGCTCATTTTCAAAAGAGTTAGACAACCAATGGTAAGTAAGAAAGGGCTCAAATATACGTAAGCAAAACTGAGTATGCCAAACCGTTTCAGCAGCATAAAAAGTAACAAAGGAGCTCAAATACACCGTTTATAAACAAAAAGCCAGGAAAAGAGCTGCGGACCTCCCTATTCGGGCACACATTTGAACAAGGCAACTGTAACAGACTCAACTACCTATTTATTTGAATAGGCCAATGAAATACGCCTTCTTGACAAAGACAAGCTAGGAAGGAATCAAGACTGACACGCATAGAAGGAGCTTTTTAGACATTTCCCACTTCCTTTAGTAAATCACGAGCGATCTCTTTCCCCTGTGTTTTATCATAAACCCTGGCGGAGTGTGCGCAGGATCTAGGTGGCATTGAGTTTAAAATCTGACAAGATGTTTGTCCAGTGGGCAAGGTTCACAGTTCTTATTTTCAAGACATTTTCAAAACCTTTAAAACTGCTTTCAGTTATTAAAATATGTCGTAAAGATAAGCCCAGAGAAGTTATGAGTTATTTCGCATGTCTGAAATCAATTGAAAATCTACACTGACACATCTGTCGATTTCGTGATAAATAGGTGACTAAGTGGATACCTTTACTTCCTTCACGTTTCATACAAGCCCCGGTGAACATGGATTCGGTGAGATGAGCAGTATTTCAGCACGGCACGTTTCATACAAATACCTTTACATTCCGTCAATGCAAAATCTGATGTATCTGTGAGTACTCCTCGCGACAACGATTAATGTTACATCCACCACTTTTATTCTCCTCGCCGACAATCTTACTCTGTCAGATGAAAGGGGCATGGATCAAACTATTCTGGTTTCAGGGCGTTATACGCCGCGCCGTCTTGCTATAAAATTCCGGTCTGGAGTCCAGTCGGGCGGCGGCACAGCAAAAATCAATTGATTATAGAAAGGCAGTACTCACGGGTCCAAGGCGGACTGGAGTGGAAATATTTGGCCTGTTTGTCATCAGCGAACGCAGGCCCGTGCGCTGATTTTGTAATTTATATTTTGATTGATAAGATCGAGTTTGGGTGACTTCATTCATTTCATTCAAACACCTCCAGGGTGAAAGTAAGGCCGCTTTGATATACGAAATACTCACATTACATATCCAGTTAAACCTTTGCATGAAATAATTGTCTCTCTCAGTTTAGCAATGCTATGTGATTTTATGCCCCAAAACAGCAGTAATTTTTACAGGCAGTCTTAATTTAACATACTCATATTCTTTCACGCATGTACAGATATTTCATAGATAACTGCGAATGAGTCGACCATCAAGTGGCAGCTTTAACTTTTGAGTATATTGTGTGAAACCCTCTGTGTGTATAGATTATAATAATAGGTAACTTAATATCTGTGAGGACGAGTCTCTTACCGTCCGGCAAATATCTAAGTATTCATGAATTCATTACCAATCGCAGTATAAAACATGGAAGCCAATATAGGTAACACAAATCGCACCAATAAGAAGAGAAAGTCATTTTTTGCCTGTGGTTGAAAAATTATCAGCATTTTTGAAGCATTGAATAGGAAAGCCGACAATTTCACTTTCCAATGACTTTTCTTTAAAATCAGATAAAATTAGACGAACATTCTTCAACGAAATACTCCAGAAGAACTTTTTAAAGGGGCGGTTAAGAAGAAAAGGGTTCTCTGCTGACCAAAAGTATAATTATTGGAGGTCTTTGTTGCGAAAATTTATTTTCCTCGGCAGTCAGTCTTCATGACTGGATTAGTCTGCATAAGCATAAGGCTTGAAAGCCCACCGTCTAGGTAAATCTTTGCAAAAATCGTGTTTTGGAGGTTCTGATAAAAACAGACACGTAAACTCTCTTTTCGAACAGCCCATTGAGAGTGCGTTAAAACATAAAATAACAATTGAAATATCAGGTATACCCCGAAGCTCAACGAATTCTACTGTCATTGGATACCATACCGTAATTTTGCTGAAGAAACGACCACCTGATACGCTGAAAATGGTGTCCACGATTGCGTCTACCAAGTATTTCCCTAAATCTCTGTCACTGAGCGGCCGCTTGACATGTAAACTTCTGAAGAGTTTTATTCCACTGAAGTACATGCCCGCGACATCAAGTGAAGTACTATCTGGCGTAAAAAGCCGCATTACCACCAACGCGAAAATAGGAAAATTACATTCATATTTTTGAACCTATTATCGAACAGAAGGCTGTTAGCCGGCCGCCACAATTAATCCGTAAAGAATGTTCCATTGCAGACGACATTAAAGGACTATTTGTAAAAGTTTTCCCACTTATGCTGTCTTACGTACCTCGTTATTTGCAAGGACAGGCAGTAAGCACTCCCATTTTTAACCGTTTTTATTTTTAAAAAACTGCTGTGTTGACTAAACTAATATTTCTTTCATGTTTTTATGTAACTGGGAGTCGTTCATTGCTAGTTGGGCGGACCGACGACTGAGCAGGGATCTTTTGTTAATTTATATGTATTTTATCGGTTACCTCACTTATTGTGTGTAACAGATGCGAAAAGATTGATACAGCGCCTTTTCAGACTTAGTCTGGTTGAGTTTATCTAAGTATGGCCAGATCCGACAGTGTGGCCATCGTTTCCGACGATATCCACCGTGTGCGCGACAGCAAGGGGAAACAGGTACAGTGACTTACGCGTGATTTAGTTTAAAGTGAGTGTAGACTTAGGCTACGTCTACCGCACTCCCTCCTCCTACTCCCTCACCTGGACCCGGTGTCAAGACAGAGTCAAGAAGACCGGAGGCGGGCGAGGGCGCAGGTGGATGACACGGTCGAGCCGCGCCTTGGCGTTCCACTCCACACCCCCTGGTCCACACAACAAATAACCATAAAGGCCACATTGGGTAGGAGCCATTGCAGCCTGTCTCTTTGACCACCAGTTGGTCGCCCTATACAAACACGCAACACTGGGCCGACTGCGAGTTCCAAGCTATCCCGACAGTTGGCAACCCCCCAAGACAGGGTTTTTAGCGCACCTTGATAGCTTCAATCGTGTCAGGTTATTTATAAAGAGGAAAATACGTTGAGTCGTCGACCTCAAGCTCCCTTCCCATTCCCTAGTCCCAGCCACTGTCCGAGCCGGTCAGTAGACAGGTGCGGGAAATGGGCGCGGTGGCTGACATCCGGTGACCTTGTCTGCGAGCGCCACATGTACGACCTGGACCCCTAAACAGAACAACCAGGATTTCACACAACGAGGGTTTGGCGGCGTACATCTCACATGGGTGAGAGTGCCGTAGGTCACGTAAAGAAGGAGTCGTTTCAGCCCGACTCTTGTCCTACCAGTCTGCCACTCCACACATACACGCACACAGCTGGACAGACTGCGTGGACTGAGTCGAGGCGTCTGCCAGCAGCCTTCTAAGCCACGCTGCTTGACGCACTATGATAGTCCCAGACTCGGATCACAATTGCAACAGAGGCGCAACATTGAGACGGAGCCGAGACGAACATTTCCCGCTTGCCTGGGAGGTAGCAGTTGGATGCTTGTGGTGGGTAGGGCCAGATACACAAGCATGCACATTCATAGCGAGGGTGGTTCATAGACGATATTCTCTATAGAATTGCTCATGATCACTTCGGCAAACCGGAGTTTCTCCGTGTCTCAACACACGCACTATATGTTGCTATATATATCACTTATTTGTCCATGCCTAAGTTAGTTCAGTCTGGCAAGTGATTTCAAGTTTATGAACTTTGCTAGCCGATCAAGGTACCGTCAATCGTCTGGTTCATTGTGCAAAAACACCACGTTCTGACGAAGAAAGTTACCGACTCGGGCTAAATCACCTATTTGAATTATTTTCCAACAATTGTTGTCCTAGGGCTTTTGTATGTTGCCGCATGAAACAACAAGTTTGAAAAAAGAAATTAGATTGTTCCAGTCAGGCGCCCAAACAAGATCCTCGACGAATCCTCCCGTGCAGTAAGAACGTGTTTGAAGTCGTTTAAAGACACTTGAGAAAACAACAAATACGAGTGGCGCACGGATCTACGAATTCGAATTCTTTACGTATTAAGCTTGTGCACACAGGAGCAGGGTTGGCTATCTTTAGAAGATCCCATGCAAAGCTTACGATGCCGTTTATTGTGGCCAAACAAGAAAATTCACCTCCACACGTGTCCACGAGCACCAGGTAGCAATTAGGAGACGAGACTGCCTGTCTCAAGTGCTCATGCATATTCTAGATATGGGGCGCACCTCTGCCTGGGACGAAACTCGCATCGTCATCGTCTCCCTAACAAAAAGTGTCGAGAGTTCGTGAGAGCCATGCACTCAGATGAGTCATTAATTAGTCGGCATATTATGTTAGATGACGTGCAAAAAGATCTCAGGGAAAAGCGGAAGACGCCCAGCGTCTGAGATACAGACAGCAACAGAGGAGGCAATAGTTATGGGGGAGGGCGTTTATGCCAGTCAACGGTCAGTGGTGCACACAGCGGCCTCTTACTGGCATAAACGCCGAACAGGTACTGATTTCTTAGGAACGTTAAAAGTTTATCCAGTACGCTTTCACACTTTTCCGAAGAACATAATTATCTTCAAACTATATTTATTGAGATGTCTGCCTCGCAATGGATGTATACGTTTGCCATTGAAGCATCCAGTTCTGTCCGAATAAGACTGGTACTGGAGACTGGAAAGAGTTTAGTTTAAACATCAGAATGCAACGGCGCACAAATCTACGTGGTCCTTCTTTCGCTCCTTCCACTAGCATAGACCTTCTGGAAACATTATTTTCCCGTAAAAAATCGAGCGAGCTCAAGAGTGAAGATGAATTTGAATTCGTTGAGGCGTGGGAACTAGTCGACCAGTCATGTTATACAGGTGTATTGATGATAGCGAACGAGGGTGCGTCGGTAGCGTTTGCTGTCAACATGGCTAGTGTCAAGTGGGCCAACGACCTACAAAATTCTCATTTCAGTCTCCGTAGTGCCGCGGCCGCTGAGTAGACGGGTGAAGATTGTGCATCAAGAATTTTTACACCGGTCTTTGGCCGACAATTTGACCAGAATCCTTTAGGTGCCCTGCCAGTATGCTTGCTGAAGTCTTGTTTTCACTGCTCAGTTTGACAGGTTTTCGTTTGAGTGAGATGCCAACTGTCCGTGTGTGCGTCATCGCACTAACAACTACTCAAAGACAATTCTTAGATGAAAAAAATATATTGAAATTTTTCGATATTGGCAAATTATTCTTCGTTCATCTCCTTAACTCTGTTGATATTCCGCCTGAGTCTTTCGGTACCAAAAAGGCCATTTAAGGCTTACGACACAATTTTCGTAATTTTTTGCTCTCTTAAATGAAGGACTACCGGTTGGCTTTTCTATTCTGTATGACGTATTCTGAAAAGGGACTGATATTTGTTGGGCCAAAAGATCTATAGTTTTCATTCTTCATCTTTACGGTACCTGGAGCGTGATAACAGACTACCTTCCCATGAAAATCTGACCAGTCATGCGGTTTAGCTTATTCAGATTTAGAATGATATTCTTGACAAGAAATGTTCGCATACATGTTGTGCAGAGCTGTTCGGAGGAAGAAGTGTCTGTAAGTTTTCCATGGGTTTTCAGGCAAAAATATGGCTTAGGCGGAACTGGCAAAACTCACTAGAAGGAAAGGTATCCCAAGCCAATACAAAGGCAGTAGCATCTTGGCTTTCGAATGAGCCCTAGGAAGTCGCCATCATTTTTGGCTGGGGACTGGAGTAGGGACGTCCTTACTACGGGTGGTATTGCGTGTCAGGTACATTTCCTTGGAGCTAATTCTCACAAACGCATATATCTGAAAAAATTCTATGTAGAATTCGTTCCACGCTGTGCAGCAAATGACCACACAGCACGCTTTTTGACATGCATCAGCAGATCTGGGGATAGTCAGCTGCATATGACCTTTTAAAGTAATTCTCACACTTACAGCTTTTCGAGAATTAAATCATTTCCTACTTCAAAGCACAAAATTGGAAGAAATGTTTTCATTCCGCACTCTTTTTCAAATTCTTCATGAATATTTGCCGGAGTTCAAAATCCATGGAGAACGCCCATTTAAGTATCGTTTTTTTGCCGACGCAATTTACGCATATGCTGGAGGCATGTTCAAGCAAAAGTAACTGTAAATTTGGGATTATGCGTCCGGATAAGCATTTTTGTAACCGCATATGAATAAGTTTTGTCGGTCAAAAATATCAAAAAATCTCTTCCTGGTTTCCTGAGCTTTGGATATTGCCATAAGTTAAACTGTGTACCAAATCTGCGCGCGGTCATAAAAGATGTAGTTAAATCAGGCGGCAACTGTTCCGACCAGTTTTTCGAGTAGACATTTATGCTAATGGCACTGATGAAGTAGTGAGTGCTTAGAAACAACGATGAGCAGACGTAAATGCGCAAACATTATGGCGGAAAATTCGGAATTTGAAGACAATTTACTGACCGAGGGAGGGGGAATATATCAAGTCTTTTCTCAATGTCGGGGTGTAGTCGAATTACGATTTACTAGGATGCTAGATTAACGCTTAATGTGCAGATATCCGATTTTCGTTATTTAATTGTCAAGGAAATGCGCGCATCTAGTTTATTTCTTCTTTCGGCCGCGTTATCGGGTGAGGAATTCATTGATATTTTGGCAGATTTTGAATAATTCATATTGACCAACTGTGAAAAACTCGGCGCCTCGGTGGGATTCGAACCCACTCAGTAAGGGGAAGGCTTTAGCGCAGCCAACGCTGTAACCACCTGAGCTACGAGGCCCCGCCGGACGACACGAATTTAATCACATTTGGGTCAAGTTACTTGCCCAACCTACTGCAACGTCTGGAATCCACCAAATCTGATACAGTAGGTTGACTGCCCAAGCAGAATTTCCTAAGTAATTCACCTAGAATCCACCAGATGACTACCAGGCCCGCATGTTAAAGATGGGTAAGAAAACCATTTGGTCGTCCAAAAGAACAGTCGGAAATAATAATATGATCTCTTAAAGTTAGAACACTGAAGTTTGCCTGCTCAAGACTACTGGTTGCTGAAGCAAGCTGTACAAGTTCCCACCGCCGGATGGAAAACTGCTTCCATGAAACTCGCCAAAACCTCAGAGCAGGAAAAGTGACAGAAATACGAAAAAATGCGGAAAATAGGTAAGTTGTTGACGTTACAGGCTGTATACGATGATTTTCTTAATGAAATTGTTGAGCATTAGCGTTTTGTACATCGAATAGTATTCTCTGTCTCGTTTCATTGATTTTAATAGCCGCAAGCTTGGTCGTAGTGAGATTTATGTATGGACCACTACTAAGGATATAACTGCTCTGAGACTACAAACAGGGAGGCTGGTTGTTGCGTAAAAATTCAAAGTCAAGAGGAAAGTGTTATTGGAACGACGCTTTTATCAGTGAACTTGGGTGTTCTCGGAAAAGTTGTAATGTCCAAGCTTTATGGACGTGTATTTTTGTTGCCGTTGACATTCCATCACATCCTCGATGAAACATGTCACCGGTGATACTCTTTGCTAATCCGTAGATGTGCTTCTATTCGAATTTGATATCCCAGTAAGCCATTATGTGTAGGCCGTTCTTGAAGACTTGTATAAGCAGAAGTCTTTTTCCAATGAGTCTTTAAACCCCTTTCTTGTGTCTACTAAAATCTACCTAATTTTGAAGCAGCTACTTTTCCAGACCGAGAATCACCTAACAACAAACCCCTGGGAAACTAAGAGGCTTTCAGTGATCAGTCTTCCTCGAAAAGGACTGTGTCATGGCACTGCACCCATGAGTGCCAGATTCCTTCCGCCTCTCTTCAGTTATGCCTGTACCAGGTTTCAAGGCGGAGGGACCTCAGATAGCTGGGATGTGAGTATCATAAAGACCACACCAAGAAAGAGATAGTGCATCCTTAATTGCCGGCCTGAAGGAAGTGGGACGAATCATGGGATAATTTGGTAGCCTTCCGACTCAAAAATCTCAGTGTACCACAATAATTTCTAACCGCACATGGCTGTTTGTTGCGATTCCAACTAGTAGCACCTAAATCCTGCCTCCCTAGTTTATATAATAGTGGCTTATCTGTGCCAGGCCGACTGTTGACGAAATCGGACGGAACTTTTTAAAGAGTAATTCTCAGTGACATGAAATTGGATGCGGTATGGTCGCGTTTTAACGCGTGCCTCGTGACGGGAGACGCACTAACAGGCGGCCTCACTCTAAGACATTAAAGAATCTAGAACACTACCACAGTACAGAAAAAAGTCGTTTCTTGCTCAGAATGTCCGGCATTTCTTTAATATAGCAGCTCTCAAGCAAACTCAGAAGGGAGATTTCATGCGTCTCGCAGTTTTTTAGTGAGTAAAAAAACGCCCCGGTGGTTATTTGTTTAATGTATTTTGACAGCCTCTGTTAAGACAACCACTTGTGCATGAGAGCCGGCGCGATGTTTCCGTGCAATTACATCTGCAAGTTTCCTGGCGGAGAGGAAAGCTTCAAAAGTGATCTGGAATTAGAACCCCACTTTTTATTATTCAGCTCCATCGCACAAGAAATCGCAAAAAATGACACCTGCAATTCGAAACCAAGAAAACAGAAAGTAAACATCAATTTGTGGACATTTTCGTGACTTTTTGTTGGCTGGTTACACAGCTGACAGGATAGAACAGGCAGAATGCGACCTGAATTATTAATCTGCAACCAAGTTATCTTAATGGTTCGCTGGTTAAAACTGAATAGGAGGTGGGTTTTGTGTATGTCACCCTCGCCTTACTTAGACAACCAAGGGTGTTTTCAACCTTAGCCCAGCTGCTAAACAAAGTTTCCCGGTATCCAAAAACCACATGCCTATCAAAGGGATAAAAGGTGATATTAATAGTTACCTTATAAGCTGGAATATTTTCTGCGGAGAAGTTGGAAGGAAACCCAACTTTAATCAAAATTTACGGAAGGGTCACAGTCGCAAAAATGATCTCTTTTCAGAAAAGTTGAATGGAGTGTGGCCTGCTGGCAGCCACACTTAAAGCTTAAATTATGGACGTCAAAAAGGGGAGAATTCATAAAAACATTCCTGTTTTTACTTCAAACTTCTGTGGCAGTGAGATCATCAGAAGTCACCAAAATCCTTTCGAAGTTATTTGCATTCTATTTCACGTCATATGGGACTACTCTTTAAAAAGTCCAAAGTCCATATTGGTAGTATGGACAAAAAATTTTTTAGGGATGTGATCTAGCCAGTATCGTGTCAGATGTGAGTAATACGACCTTAAACAAAACAGGAACCACACTTATTTGTGAAACACGGGATAAAATGCACTCAGACCTTCCAACGTAGAAAGATTAATGGGATCTTTCGTAGCGTAGTCCTAGTTTGCTGTTGTAGTCGATCGTGCTTTTTGATACGTGACCTTGCTGTTGTTCCCAACAAGCAGGTTTCTGGTAGTGTGTCTTTAACCGGAGATTGTAATATGCATTTAGAGAATGCATGCGGAGAACTTCTCAAACTGATGGAGGAGTAAGCTACCACAATACAATCAGCGAGACCGAATTCTATCAGTAGAGATTAACTATATGACTCACGCAGCTGGACCTGGAAACAGGAGCCGTCCGTGCTACCTTCCAGGGAAGTTAGGGTTAGGGCTAAAGGTTGAGTTAAGTTTAGGGTAAGAGTTGAGGGCAGAGCCAGGGTTATGATTATGGTAACGGTTAAGGTTCGAGTTGGTGTGATTACTAGGGTTAAGACACGGGAATATTTACCATTCCTGAAAGCTAGCCCAAAACCCCCTGTATTACGTGGACGGGATGGTCCTATTTCCTTATTCTTT
>CACRXP010000570.1:364708-427575 GCA_902702965.1 Spirometra erinaceieuropaei
GCTGGTGTTTTAATCTTTGACGATGGACTCCCGTGCGAGTCCAAAAGCTCGAAAAAATGAACAAATTATTTTGGGGCTCAAACGGTCCTCTTCTTCTTCCTTGCTCAAAAGCATTACTTGACAGAAATCATAAATACTGACTAGCGTGGATGCCGAACACGTGCTTCTTCACACTGGTTCGCATATTTCCTTTACGACGAGCATGATACAAGCCAACTGCGCAAATCACCACGCTTTTCCCACTCCATGTCAGTACGCGCATTAATCCAATCTACTTTTCCTGAAAACTTGCCCGAGGCTTGTCGTAAGCTTTTTAATGGGAAGGGTTAAGACAGATTTGGTATTTTTGAGATAAGACTCTTTCGGAGTCAAAAAATTTGGCAATTTTTCATGCATGACGTAAGGCAAATTGCACTTTCACTTGCGTCTTAGACCATTCCAATTCCATATGTCGCTAATCTTTTACAAAACAAATTCATACAGTTGTTTAGACAAGACCGAAGTTAAGCAGTGCAAGTGATGTGGTAAACCTACGGATGCTGGACCAAACGAGTGAGTGTGCAGGCGTCCAAAACTGCCGCTAATTAAAACAAGAACACTATAAATTTTGGCAAGTGCTTCTAGTTAGTATGAACGTTACAGACGACGCAATCGCTTACAACTTCATCATAAAAGTGCTGTTTATACGCATCCTTAATTGGAAAGACTGTGAAATATATAATAACAGGGATAGTTTGTGCACAGATACACACTGTTTGATTGCAGACTTGTTAAACACAGACAGATGAAAAAGTGTTCAGTTGGAGAGGGAAAAACCACCCTTTAGAAAGCTACCCAAAGTTCTTATTACTGGCTTAATTCACTGAAAACACTGTAGTCAGAATATCTGTGAGCCGTGTCATCGTTTTTTGGCTTGCCTTAAGCATTTTCAACTAGTTCTCAGGCTGCAGGGGTTGCGATGTCCCCCCCTCTCAGCGTCTGTAAGTTCTGAGACTACGACAAGTAAAAGCTCGATGATTTATCCATCTACCTACATGGAGAAAAAGGGCCATCAAAGTCAGCTGATTATCAGTCTCGGAGATTTGCGATTTTTGAAGGACAGGCGTCATCAAAGCTAACTCTGCTCTCGACCCCACGTTGGAGTCAGGTTATCTGCCCAAAGGTCCGAAAAAAATTACGGAACTACCCCTGTACACCTCGTAGAGTTCCAGTAAGACTGTTGAAGGAAGTATTTTGTGTTCCAAGGACTGCGGAAGCAATTAGGAACAATTTCCCGAACGCATGATGCAAGGTCAAGCACAGAGTTAAAAACGTATTCATCCAAGCTTTCAGATAAGCCAATGTTGACATAACTAGAGCTGGTGCGTCTCTTTACCAAGTGAATATTGTCAAAATATTATGGTCATATGAGTGAGAATCATTCGACGGGCGTAAGTGTAGAATTGAAAGCAGTCTATCCTAGAAAAAGAACAACCAATGTTCACAGGTTTTATACGCCAGTCAAACTAGAATAGACTTATTTGCTACGAGTATGCAGCTTGATGTAAAATTATTATTCATAACATCATAGAACAGAACGCTTTTTATGTCACTACAGAAGTCTGAGGATGTAAGAGGACTTCCTCGAAACTAAGCACTAGGAGTAAAGACGGTCAACAGTTTTCATTTGAGAATGGATTTAAGACTGGCAAAATTTATTGGCTTTCGGCAGGCTAGAATAATTAATTCGACCGGTTGTGAAAAACTCGGCGGTCTAGGTGGGATTATAACTCACGGGTGAGAGTGCAAGGCTTGAGTACTGCTGATGCTCAAGTTGTCGTTGGTTCGAATCCCATCGAGGCCACCAAGTTTTCCACAAGTTGGTCAAAAGAATTAGCAAAATATTACTTGGTCAAAAAGCCTGTATAAATGAAGAATGCCAGTAAATTGTTAGATAAAAGGAAAAATATGTATGTAGTAACCAAGCAGAAGGGATAGTTGGAAGGTAGTTTTGTACTCAAGTTATTTATTTGTTCAGTGCGGACGCATGCACGCAGTACAGGTGAGTTTTGTCACCTTAGACTGTATTTTATGACCAACCACATTTTCCGCAACTATTAAAAGGATCCTCTTTTACGTCGAGCCGGGATTTTCAAAGAACACCATGTGGAAGTCTAACCAAAACAAGAAAGATCACATCCCACCTTTAAATCACGCTGGGTCAAGTAGCGCCATTCACAAGTCCAGAATCAGACAAAATGTTGGCTTATCCACCTAGTCTGCCTGCGGTTAATGCTCGCACAGCTTCAAGAAAACAAGAGTTTTCTGGAAATCCCGAAGTTTAGTTTTAACTTTCGAAGCTGATAACATCAGTTTTCCGTCAATGTGTCACTTGATAGCATCTCGATGCTGAGTATTTGCGCGTAAACAGCGACAGTTTGAGAATTCATGTTCACTGATTCGCGATGGGGCTGCGGTCAAAAAAATTTCCAGCTGGTACTTCAGGTCAGGATTCTATCTATTTCTCGCATTGATTGCTTTGTTAAGTGAAGTTTTTGCGTACCAACAATACTACTTACCGCTTTTTTGACGACGAGGCCGTTAAGTCTAAGACATCCAACATGAACGTAAATGCACATTTTGAGACAACGCCGAATGTCATATCACGAGGACTTAGACCCAAGTCTGAAAAACGTTACGTACGGACGGTGGTTTTGTTCCCGTCCTTGACGATGACTAACACTTGTAGATGTCACGTTGTGCTGCGGTTCGTAAAACACCTAAATAAATGATTACCAATCAGTTTTAGGATTTTCGCTTGCAAATTAAAAAATGAAGTAGCCCAAAAATTATCTTTTCACTGCAGGTTTTCAAAGTAATTTACAAAATAATAAGACTATTCCCGGAGAAAACGGCTTATGTACTACGAAGTAATAGAGGGTCTCATTTACACATAAAGACCGGTTTATATTGTTGGCAGGCATTAAAACCTATCTTACCGACAGATTTCTTATTAAGACTGAGTTTATCCTGATCTTCATGACATAAATCTTTTTGAGAACCGCGCGTGTTTATTTCTACAGACTAGTAATTCATCTTATATCTGATTAACTGTAATTCATACGAATATTTGAATCCCAGCCATATGTATGAGTCAGGAATAAGACTGATGGAGGGCAGGAATCACTTTTTATATTTCAGAGTTTTGTCCCGTTTGTAAAGGATTATCTTTGTGGCTGCCAAGGTAAACTCGTGACTCGCCTCGAATTTGTGGGCCGTCACTTGTGATAACTAGTCAACCCCTCGCACAGACAGCTTATGTTCGTGCGTGCGCGATCTGTGCATGTTTTCACTCTGGCCTGTACACTTACAAAGGACAGTTTAGTCACGGAAACGACATAACGCTCCTGACTGTTCTACGGCATTTAACCGGTCCTTGACTTTCATGACCTTACTGCGAATGGTTGCTTTGGGTTCGTTTGCGATTGTAACAATGCGCAACAATGCGCTCGGTCGCTCCTGAAGAGTCCTTAAGTATGGCTGAGCATATAATCCCCTCCGTCTTTCAGTAATAATGTATATAAAAATTAATCATGACGTGTTGACATCCTCAAGGCTAAGGAGGGGTATTTTAATGACGCATAAGGATCAGGGGAATTTGCGCTAAAGGGAAAAATACTACGAGCTTTTTGTTCTAATAGTATATACACAGTCGTTTAGGTCAGTCTACTTGCTAATTTGTTGTCAGTAAATTATGGCATTCATTGTGTATATTGCTTAGTCCAGTTCATTCGAAGGCATCGATGAGGAGAATTCATTGAATGGTAACGAGCTCAGTCCCTCTGCCTTAACGTATGCAAGAAAAACAATAACGCTGGCCCCGTTAGGAATGGGGAGGGTGCAGTTTTAATCAGGGCAATTTAACTCCATTCGCCTAACCTACCGCAGCTATAGACCCCAGGATACCACTTGGTTAGTGGGTAAAATTTGTTTCGCCGGAAAGTCACGCCTCTGGGCGTCAATTTCAATTAAGCATTTTTATATCCCAAAAACGTTGGCTTCTTAATGACCGTCCCAGACTGTGAAGCACAAATTTCCTGCAGAAATGTGGCCTCAGGACTGGGCGTTGTTGTCAGTTAGAAACGCTACCACTTCTGCCTAGATTTTCCCCTCAAACGTTTTTGAAACCAGGCGAAATTTTGAAGAAGACTGCCTGCGCAGTCTTCTCACACCACAACCGAGATAAAACAGGTAAACCCTTTCTGTGAGAAGAAGAAGTCACTACCCTATTCGGAGACACCTTCGAGCAATGTAGTATCATTGTTTTCTATGTCACACACATTGTCACTGAAAATAAAATCAGAACTGGTGATGAGTACGCCGATGCATCTCGCTCTTATATTTTTTGCCAGCTTCAAAAAGCGGCCAGAGTAGTAGTCTGTAGGGAGGAACTAAAAGTCATTTCAGAATCCTATGCGGCACTGCATACAACAAACATATTATTCGCGACCTAACGTTCTTTGGTTTATTTAGGCGAAACATGAAGCAACCATGGCCTTCAAAAAGTTCAGTTTTGTGTTATGTTAATTGAAGAAAATAAAAAATATCCGGTCTCCTATTGGGTGAGTGCGAGGAGTGAAAACTAGAGGTTAGAATAATTCGACGTTGGTGGAAATGTCGGCTGTTATTTCACTAGCCTGATTGCATTGTGCAAAAGCGAAAATAATTAACAACTTCCTCCGAGGCTATACTTTATCGCGACGAAACGCCGCAAGGCTCTCTTGGCTGACGGCTACGTGCCGTTTCGCGTCCACCCGTCAAACACTCCCTACGAACTCTGGAAGCTGAGAGCCTTCTGTCTTTAGTTCCCGTCAGGCGGATGAGACCTGTCGCCAACCGGTCCAAAACAGCATAGTAAACTCCTGTACTCCAATATTTTCAACAGTGCATTAAATTTGCAACTGAAACGCGGGTGTGAATCGCAACTCCCAGAGGTTCTCTGTACGATAACCGGGCTCCACAAAGTGAGTTTAAAAGACCAGTTTATTTTGCCACTTCCAATACACGCCTACAGCAATAAGTATGTCTTGTTGTGCAACATTTTCTAGCATAAAAAGCCAACCCGTTAATGGCATCGGTGTGACAGTCTTACATTCAGGTCAACTTCCCTCAGAGTGCGTTGAAACGGTACTCAACCAGAGTCGACTACCCTCGGTTACCAGCGTGCTGTGCGCATGTGTGTTTGGGACTGCGACAATGACTGAAATATATTGCGCGCTTTCTACTCCAATTGGATTGATAGCATCAATTTCCTACACAGTTTACATGACAGATCAAGGGGTACTGTGTATAGACTTTCATGCCAAATTGGAAATAAAATACACTAAAACTTCCTAAGGTCAGCTTTGGCTTCAATAGTAAAATTTTTGCTCACAGTCTGGATGACAGTTTCACGTAAACGGGAAGTCCAGGGAGTTGTCGCAGGCTGCGTAGAATATCTAAAGAAGACTTGGAAGAATTTATTATCTGATCCAAGAGTTTTGAAAAGAAACTAGGAATTGGGCAAATTCGGCTACTAAATGGCTGTCTTTATTTAAAAATTAGACTGTAAACCCAAGTTTTTATATTTCATGTACCCATAGTATTTGGATGTTAATTAAAGTAGTTAACTGCTCAAGTGCAGCTACAGAAAACTAATCACAAATGGGCAGTGCAGACGTATTCACAAGATGTGCCACGCCGTCTTCAACAGTGTACCGTTCATAGGAATCACCGTCTAATTATGTTGTATGTCTGTGGCTTGACCTGCAAAAAAATGCAAAGGCAGGGATTTTTGAAAAATGAACAATAAATGATCAAATATTCCTAGTCTTTTCTTAAAAATTAGAGCACATTGAATTTGACTTTTCCAAGCGTTAGTAAGCTTTATTTTTAAACATCTTTGCGAAAACCATGCTTGGTGAAATGTCATTTTTCCTTTTGAGTGCTAAATAACACTGATCAACTTTGCGTTTATATTCTCCGAAAGTTTTAACTATATATTAATATTAAGCATATCATGCCATACTCAGGGTAATCTCTGCTTGTGATCCTCCATAAGCAGTTTTGAGTGCAAAGATATGTGCTCTGAAAGGGTAGTGCTGTTTCGCTTCGTAAAATAACTGTTACTCGGTGTGCGTATTTAGTGGCACTTAAAGGTATGTTGAAGAAATCTGTTTTTAACTTCTACTTTTGTTGACTAGGCTTCATATTAAATGTGTGGAGGGTTATCATTGAGCAATCATTTGTCAATTTGTGAGGGACGTTATACCGTATATATGCTAAAATTTTCAATCTTCTAATGTGCTCCTAAACCAACCAGAAACAGAAATAAAGTCAGATAGTCGAGAGCCCTCTCCCTTAAAACAAATTGTTTTGCACATGAACTTTCACCAGAAACCTAAAATACAGTTTTAAATTTTGAGCCGGAAATTTTTTGACCAGTATCTTGCCTTATAGTTCTTCTATGTATAATACACTATTTGAACAGATCAGGAAAAAGATCAGATCATCAGCAAAACGTCCTTTCTTTCACTTAAGTGAGACACTGTTCTCCTTTTTCGATAGAGATCTGGGACTGAACGCACTGGCAGACAAAGTCAACTAGCCTACGAACGCGCGTCACACACGATCTTGTCTCCATTTCATGTACCAGAGGAGTTGGAATTGTATGCACTGTCATATGAAGTTTTACCTACCATAACGCAGAGTGCATTACATGTTAACTGCAGGAGAAAGGACCGATGTTACGTTGGCCGCATGTACAGTACGTGACCTATATCATGAAACCTGGTGACAGGATCTGATGTGAGAATTTAGGACGTCATAAACGTTGCGCACTTTGTTTGCCCGCTCAGCCTCCTCTAGGAAGTGTCCTCATCTTGTGCAAAAATTGTGTTTACTTAATTTTTCTAAGCAAAATATTCATAAATTCGGTAGAAAATGGACGTCGCGGCATACTCGGGAAATTTCCTATAAAAATACCTGTTCTGGACTACGGTTGACCATCTGAGCGGGTTTTTTCTTGGAAGGAGAGTGATTTACTCCAGAGAGTCTTAATAACCAGATGTTGGCGGATTTGAAAATTATTTTTTTTGTCCGATGGTAACCGTGGTAATCAACTTCCAAAACAGAGGTTATTTTAAGAGAACCAGATGTTTTGTCGATTTATAGAATTCGGATTAGCAGATCTGTACGATTTTGAGCCGTAAAGTACAGTAATAACGCACACAGGCAATCCTTCATGTAAATGAGCTACAATTGTTTTGCCGTTTGGAAAATCCTACATGTTGTCGCAGGAAAGACCACCACCGAACTGTTATTTTCAGCTTTGAACATATTAAATAGTCAGAATGGTATTACAGACAAAGACAAGGGAGACTGGAATGGCCATTTCTGGCTTATTAGCTGTCGTCAGCCAGCCATACCCCAGCCCGAAGTGTGGAACACCCGAGCCTCGAACTCGCGACCTGTTGGTTTAGAAGTCCATGCCGCTACCCATCGGGCCACGAGTCCGTTGCCCATTATATTAAATAGTACTTTTTGCAGACTGGCCTCCGCACATGCCTTATTCAGAAATAGAACGAGCAGAATCTTCACATCTTCGGCAAAATGTCAGTATATATAGCCACTCTGTCGTCCTTTCATAGTCGTAGAACGGAGTCTAAAGTTAAGCAAAAACAATTAAAATAGCCGCGATATAGAAAAAAGGCGTTCTTACGTTTGCGGTTGAAAAATATCAGTACCCTTTAGGAAAGTGAAAGAAACGGCCGAAACTGTCGAATTTTTTCTTGACCTCACTCGGTAAAAATTAAAGTACACTGACATCCGTCAACGGAATGCAATATCAAAGCCCTACTTATAATGGAAATTTATCAGAGAAGGTTTTCTAATTGATCTAAGGCATATACGTTGTTGGCTTTCGTTATGAACATCAGTTTTATTCGACGATGAGGGTTCCTGATTGTTTGAGTCTTCAAATGTGACCCAGATGACGTTCTAAATGAAAAAGAAAGCCCAAACACTCGTTTCGGTAAATGCCTCAAAGAAGTATCCTATTTTAAAATTTTGAGCGGACTTATAATACAAAATCTGTCCTAGTGGTCGATCGAATGAAAAAACCTGAAAATCGCGAAATATTCATCGATATTTCAAGACCAATGTGAAACTTAACGTAATCCTGAACGAACGAAAAGTGCAGATTAACTTAACGGAAGAAAAGTTCTCTTTATAAACACAAAATGGTTAGCTTACGATCACACATGCCAAATCTATTTAAAAATACTTGGCCCTAATCGGCCCGGCAACATGTGACCTTATGAAAACTTTTGATCCTTTGATGTCGCTGTAGGCAAAATCAAGCTTTCCTTATTGAACTGCATCTAAATAAATTTAAAAGACTAAAGGGTACCAAGAATCCTTGGGAAAATGTTTTGGAATCTATACTCAGAATGTAGGCTGTTGGCAAGGCGCCATACCTGGAATTACCCTAATTCTTGAAGGATATTTAAATGTAAACTTCACTAAAACATTATTGTGAACTGTTATTCTACTTGTGCTTTCATATTCACTCGGGTTTCTCCATGGGCAGACGTTTCGAAATTGGTCTTGATTTTTAAAGAAGCGTGAATTCCTCTTTTTAAACATGAAACAAATAAGTCGATTGGTCGGTCAAATCAGTGGGTGCTTACGTTGTCATGACATTTATTTCCCGATAGCAGTCCACTACCAAATAGTTCGTCAGATATACAATAATAACGGACCCCAACGAAATGCTTTTATACTTGAGATGTACCTTTTACTACTTAAAAAGTTAAGTGGTATTTTATAATTTGTCTAACAACTGATTTTAAAAATCCCAAATAACCGAGTGAAGTTTTTACTGATAAACTGAATTGAAGCATCTAACGTTACGCTGCTACTAACGAATAATTCAGGCCATCGAACGCTGCCACAAGATATATGACTTATGCTGGACTAAGATGCATGATTCTGGCAGAGAATTCACATTCTATTGGCCTAACGTTTAAAAAAGCCTAGTTACATGGGAGAGATGGTCACCACATTATTGCCACTGTAGGTCGAAAATGCGTATTTTCGTTTTGCCCCCGAGACCACAGAGAGGGTCATATGATAAGCGAGCTTCGAAAATAACGAAAACATTAGTCGACGGTTGACGGACTCGGATTAGAGTCTTCAAAAAAAACAACCTGGGGTCGAAGTGACACTGCATGATGACTGCAAATAAGCCAAAATAGGTTCCCTCATTACCCGCTGTCTTCGTTGGTAATGCATACGGTGTCACGCCGTGGGACAAAGATACCGAAGCACCCCTGCCGGACGTCGATTGGCAACCGAAAGTCTGCTGTGAGAATCTGTAATTAATAGTTTTATTGTTAAGCAAGTCACTTTGTGGAGAATTAATAGTAGCAGAACAGTATCTAGTATAAAGCGATACGGACCAAGACGGTCTTCAGCAGGCAAGAACTGACTACTTAAGTGTCTCGATTGTTTCTCATTTATTTTAGATAACCTTAAAAATTCAACTGTATATCATAGAAAACATGCATAAAAATATTCATTCTTTTACCCATTTGGTAGAAACTTACGTCTTTTTTAAAGTGCCTGTTTGAAGAAATAGTATAATTCCGTTGTCAAAATCTTTTTCACTTCCTGAATAACTTTTAACCCGACCTGCTGTTGTGCTTGCGTTCAGGGTTTCCAAACAGCGAATCCTCTATTTTATGCGTACGGAATACCATACATTACTCTACGGTAATAAGAGGAGATCGTATGGGGTTCATAAAAATAAGCAGTGAATTTGAACCATACTGTAAACCTTACAAGCAATATCAGTAAATGCGGAGATACGATGTTTTATGAACGGACATTTCACGGTATAAAAAATCTTATAGTTAGAAACTTTCTTAAAACCTAATTATACCATTTGTTCTAGTATAAACTCGGAAGAAGATGTAATTTCCTGTCAAAGGAGTAAAAATTGATATTTTATGCATGTTTGCTATGGAATACAATTTAATTTTTAAGGTCCTTTAAAATCAATGAGAAAAAGTTGTGACATTTAAGCATTCATTCCTTACAGAACGCGGTTTTGCATGCAGCCTGAAAGATGTTCGTTTGAAAGCCGGCATCATGGGTATCTGAATTATTGTAGAATAATTCTGCATGATGAGTGCTTTTAGAACCTTACTAAAGTTGTCTTTTTGTAACGAAAATACATTTTAGAATTTAGGTTAACATTTCAGGCGTTAGCACATTTACTGTATCCTACCTAAGGCTATTAACAGGAAACATTTGTCGACATTTTCTATGTGCATACAATGGAAAAATATAAACAAATTCAGCTTTTATCCACAAAGCGTCATAACAAGGACACTTTTAACTGGGAAACCTATTGAAGGACGTTTTTTGTTTTCTCAAGAGTATATCGATCGCAGGCTTTCATTCCGGAGAAGCAGTTACTTTTATGGTAAGGGGTTATTTTGGATAAGCCCCCGAGTTCAACCCAGATGGTCCTATGTGGAAAGAGCTTTCCACGAGAACATCCTGTATCGAAAGTAATTTACAAGAACTAGCGACGCCTGGTGATTTGGAAGGTCATCAGGCTCGGAGAGTGACAGATGTGGCGGTCGACCAAAAGGCCAAAATAGCAGCGTATATCGACATCATAGAGGACACCTTCAGTTTCGACGGCATCCATCGACGTCAATTGGAAACTGTAATGTTACAGGATTATGCCCATGTTCATCGCACCAAATAAGCATGATTCCAACTTAGTGCACGATTATGGCAAAATTTTAGACCAAAATCATGCGGCCTGCAAAACATATTTATTTCTCCCAATAGTCCTCACCTCAATTCCGTTTGAAAAGCTGTTTGGGTTTATTAAAATAAACCGAGACAAGGCAAGAAAATACCTTTGCATACAACAAAAGTCATCATAGGCAACGCATCAATCAAGCCATCAAGGCAACTTAGTAGTCTCCATGTCTTCCCGACTCGTAGGAATTTTAAAAGCAAAAGGAAAGTGCACAAAGCACTGATACGTTGCATTTGTTAACGATTTTCATAACTGTGTCGTTGTGCCATATTTTCCGCCTCTGCTGTCATTTTCTGATTTGGTCGCTTACGAGCAGATAATGATTTGTTGACTAATAAATAATGCTTTTAAAGCAAACAATGCCTTTTTTCGAAGATCGATAGTCTTTTAACTTAACATAGCGCAGAGTGGTGCGGAATGGACGGTTCGTACGTTATGAGGGTTCTAGCGCGAAGTTGGGGAAAATAATTTTGATAGGTCATGAACCGCAGCAGAAATCAAGAAAACCTCCTGCTTGCCAGATGCTGCAAAAGCTAAGTGCTGGCACAATTATTTACGTTGTTTTGGGGGTTAATAGGGGACAACTGCTTATAAGCAACCCAAATTGTAAAACTTGATTAACCTAAAAGTTCACATCCAACACTTTGTGAAAAACTGCAGCGTAAACTGATAACTCGCTGCCCAACCCCTTGTTGACTTTCTCTGCAAATACGTCCCGCATCCCATGAGTTGGGCCGAAATGACGGCTCACCAGTCGCATGGTTAAGACATGGACCCACCCGATTTTCACCTGACCTGCATCCCGGAAAGTTAACATAATGTCTGGCTTAAATTTCAGTCGGCGAATAGGAGCATACGAGCAAAATTAAACCTTCAAAATTATTGGCGTGCATCAGTTTTCGGATCACTAAAGCAGACAGGTGTAACAGTCCAGGATGATAATCCCCCACTGACTAGCCAATGGGATTTCAGAAAAAATAGAGTGTATTTAGCCCCTTATTCTTCTGTAACCTTACTCAGTCCCCTTGCTCACAGGCGCCAAGCTGTGTTTAATCCAGGGAAGTACCCGACCTGGCCAGGGAACAAAATCAACAACTGGTCTCTGAGTTATAGTTTGTTTCTCATGAAACCAATTCTTGTGACTCCGAATCTGGCCTTATAGTACTTCGATTTCAAAGCTTAGCAGCCGGAAACCCTAAAAATCTCCTGTATTAAAGCATTTTCCCCTCCGGTCGAGCGCTTTTCCACTGCCTGTGTGAACCACGCGTTCCAAATATTCCTAACTCGAAGGCCGCGCATGGTTTTTGATGATCTTTATCTCATTTTACATAAGGAAAAAGCCAAAAATTCACTTGTAATACTTGCTACTTAGGAGTTTTTGCTCTTAAATTTCGCGCTTTATTTAGGGTTGATTGTAGAAGATTATGGCTTTTTAGCTTTTTCAAGATCTTCCACACAGCATATCTGTTATGACCCTGCCTGGTACTTAGAAATTATGCGGAGTGTATGTGCGCTCAACTATTGTCCCCAATGCCAACGCGGCAGAGAAGAACACGGCCGGCCACGGAGAAAATTATTAGAAAACTGCAAGTCAAGTCTAACTGGAAAAATAACGCGTATTTATAACGTCGTAGTGAGGTTCACCTGCATTCTGTCCAATGTACTTCGAGAAGAAAATTATAGACGAGCTGATCGATTACTCGCATGCACGGATCGATCACGCTCGAAGGAAGCAGCCAGTGGCGAGGCGCCACGACCATGCTGACAGCACGCTGAAGTGAAACGCACGTGGCCTACAGTAAGTGGCTGGCTCTTGTTTTTGGAGTGTAGACACTTGCAACAATATCGCATTAATTAAAGCACGATTTCTCACATTAAGAGGAGAAATACAAGATATCTAACCCTCTTCCCTCAGTAAGCCCAGCATGCAGCGCCTACCCTTTGCATTATACTTGAAAACACCAGTTAAGTTTCCACAGGTATATTCATAGCTGGGATCTTCTAAATATAACTTAAAATGTGTATAAAAATGTATTCGTCATCCTTAATAAGACAGTTCGGTCGTCACGACAGACAATGTTCACCATGCGCGAATTAGTCGGTTATGAGACTGAGTTGGGCAGCATCTACCGCACTTCCTCTTCCTTCACTCACCTTGCTCCGGTGGCAAGACAATGTCCAGGCAAGCATAGATGCAGAGGCTGATAGAACTAAGTAGCCCATATACGTGCATCGCATACGACAGGGTCCGCGCTGTATTACCCAGGTTGCTGTAAGGACGCATTGAAACTCACATCAATGAGAGTGCCATGGTAGTCCAGCTCTCAGCTCTGAGAGGGACCAAGTCATCTAGGCTAACTGACAGCCTTCCAAGACAGCACTTTTAGTTCGTCGTGACAGATTCCGACGTGTTAGATTTTTTATGATAAGGAATACACTGATGTGTTGTGGGGGTGAATTTCCCGGTGTCGGGCTCTCCCCTTTCTCTCTCTCCTCCCTATTCCCTGGGCCGGTCAACTGTCCGAGCCTGACAACTGATGGATGACTGGATTGGGCACAGTGACCTACGACTGTATCTGTGCCACATTATGCGTGCACAACGGTAGATATGGCCTCGCACGGACAAAACGCTGTCCCATAAACGCGTTCCATGAATCAGCTCGTCCCTCCCCCCCCCTTCTGGTCCAACGCATCTGCAATGCAACCCCTTGTGGTGAAAAGTTTTCAATCTGCTTGACGTACAAGCACTCGTCGAAGGCACCTAGTTTTCCGTAAAAACCATTTGGATTACCTAAAAACAGGCGTTACCATAACTGCATTTGTTGTGACTCTGTTAAGTGGGCGATGCAATTTTTTTTAGCCATGTGACATTTAGGACTGAAACAAAGCTGCCCTAGATCGATGGCTGAGAGACGCCTTTTAAACACATCGGCCAGTCTTATTATTTGAGGGATAATGATGACAAGAGTGGGCTCGTGTCACCACTGCTGCAGAATTTAAAGATCAGTGTATGATTAGCGACCTCTGCTTTATTTAAAACCAAACTCTACAGGTACTTTCAGAGTAAGTAGTATACGCCTATTGATTCTAGTGATATCATCTGGTATGCAACTTCTCCTATCGCACCCACTCTGCAATATGCCTTCAGGCCTCGTCGTCGAGTCGACAAAATTTACATCTTGGTTTTTTCAGTTACATTTAATAATGTGGCCGTCACGAAGGAGAAAGTGTATTTGAATTATGTTATTGTCATAAGCTTAAACATTTAGAAGCACCCGGGAAAGTTATATGGACAGCTGGTTCGAGCAGGATGATTAACCGCTTCAACATTTCATATTTTACTATTCATGTGACAGGATAACCTTTGGAAGGTGATGTCAACCTCCGAGGCTCATATTTCTGTCCAATCAAAACTTGTCCATCATACGGTCCTTGTGACATATACGCTTAGTTTTTGATGTGGGAACTTCGTCTTTTCCATAATCTCCCTTAAATTAATATTTTTAATTACTGGAAAATTTGCAGACCAGGACGAATTTTTGATGCGGCATAAAAAATATAACGAATGCTAATCTTATAAATGCGCAATGACCCTATGCAGTTGAATAAGAGGTCACGAAATTGTATGATGTCATTAAATCCCGCAAATGTTATCGCCCTTGCTTTGTTCGAATTTATTCCAGGTAAACATTGTTTCAACAATTGCTCAGTCAGGTTGAAACTCGGGAAGCAGAAAGGGTTTATGACGGAAATGCACAAAACGCATAAATAAATAATTCTGTGCTCTCGAGATAAACAAATAATCCTGACAAGTAGGCTTGAGCAACAATTATTACCTCAGAATTTACCTACAAGGTCGTTTCCGGCTTATACGCGTCGCTTGGACTAGCAGAGAAGTTCACAGTATTCAGTATTTTACTAAATATTGAACGGAATCGTTTTTATCAAATGCAGACGCGTTTAATGAAGGACAAGTCGAACGTCATGGATCAGGCTTTCGAACTGGACGAACCAGATGTCTTTGAATGACGAGGAGAGTTCAAGAAGATCATTCAGTCCGCCTCCTGTAAGACCCTGTCCAGTGGTAGTCGTAGTTCCAGTAAAATAGTTAAAGTCAGTGTGATAGTTTAGACAAATTAGTTAGGCATTTTTCAAGTTTGACAAGGCACAAAGGACTGCGGTCTGACTTCTAAGCTTCAAGCAGTACACCTTAATCACTACTGGCAACACACCTCAAGAGACCTTAATGCTGGTTCCTATCCGAGTATTCGAAATTCGCCAAACTGGGTTATACAAAAGAGGCTCTTTTCAGGAGAATTGAGCGTTCTGTAGTCTACACCAGCGGATTACCAAGAAGGAAAGTCCGCGAGAATTAATAGTTTAATCGAAGTTATGTCCAGCTTTGATTGAAGGAATATTATGTGTTGGTCAGCGCCTGAACGAGTCGAGTTTTTGTAAATCATTAAAGCGCCCCTCAGACCTGCCATACAGTAATTTTGTGACACAATTAACCATCCACTATTTTCATGAATTGTAAGGCCATTGTGGGACAGCACAAGTTCCAAGTGCATTCCGTCAAAAATTTTGTTTCCAAAAGGAACCGGTGACGTCAAACGTGTCGTTGGTAGGTGCCTATTTTGAAGACGCAAATTTCAACAACTTCAGAGGCAGATGATTTATCCGCTTCCCTTAAACAAAACAAAAGCCGGTTGGTACCCTTTCAAGTGCATTCGAGCGGACCACTTTTATTAGTTGATGGACGATCTTTTGATAAACGGCATGGTTGTGTGTTCAGCTGCTTACAGGTGAGAGTGGTTCATCTTGAGACAGTCGCTAGCTTTACCACGAAAGCTTTCATTCACTGCCTGATGTGATTTGTTCGTAGACGCGGATGATCGACTGACATTTACAGTGACAACGGAAGTCATTTTGTTGGAGCAGTAGCGGAACTCCTTAAGGCCTTGCACAGTTAGGATCAAATGAGAGTGCCGGGTCAACTGCTAGATCTAGAAATACAATGACACTTTAAATAACCTGCTGCCAGCCATCCGGGGGGAGGGGATCTGGCAACGCATGGTCAGGTCTTTACGGCGGATTCTTCTTGCTCTCTGTAAGGAGTAGTCTTTAACTGACGAGCAGTTCAGTACCCTCGTGCAGGCTGAACATATGCCAAAGAATAGACCGCTTATCTCGCTAATATCGGTCAGTAAGAACTTGAAACCGCTTGCCCCAAATAGCTTGCTGTTGATGAGAAATTGTCCAGTGCTGACTTGAAGTGACGATTTGGTGGCACGGCACCGCGTCGGATGGAAGGAAGTGCATTACCTCGCGGCTGGTGTGTTCTGGAAACGTTGGGTAAAAGAATATATTCCGAAACTCCAATAAAGAAAGGAACTGCTCAGAGAATGTGAGGAACTGAAACTAAGTGATGTTTTACTTCCTAATGAGTGCGCATCTCGAGAGAATTGGCCTTTATGAGTGATGGAGACGTGCGTAAGGAGTCACAGCGACCTCTTTAGAATGATATATATCAGAACGGCAGGTGGTCTCCTAAAAAGAGAGGTTAGAAAGATTTGTTTACTTGGGGGCCAGAGCAGACCTGTACCTTCAAAGCCGTAGGCTGTTCCCAAGAGCCAAACTGTATGCAACATAGAGAATTGGCTGGCGGTTTTACATCCAGTTGGTCAACGCTTGGAATGCTCCATGCCCCCTTCTCATTTTGGCTGCCCGTTTACATTTCGCTTTTCCCCTTGTAGCCATCTTTCAGGCATGATCAGCGCTCTTTTAATGAACCCGTTTTATATTTTTTCCTTGAGCTGAAGATCCAGTTTGTTCGAATAGTAAAAACGGAATTCATTGGCTAGTGTATTCATTGATGAGGTATGTACGTTTTCCATTATTAACTATATTCTCTCAATAGTACAGTATATACACCGAAGTCTGTTTTTCGGGATATACGCGTCGCTCGGATTAGCAAAGAATTAAGCAGGTACGTCCCGCTCAAATAATAAATATGGACCTGCGCTTACTCCGGAAGGGGCAAAATATCCCCGTGTCCTAGCCCCAACAATCACCCTGTTGTAAGACTAAACTTCTGCCCTTATTTTGACCCTAAACCTATCGCCCTTGTCACCCATACGAAGCTTGTTTGCCCAGAGAAGCCAGTGGATCGGTGTTCGCCCATTCATGAGTTAATAAATACCTCATCCTCAGCGACAGAGACTGGTAGATGACGAGGCACTGATTAACTTCGACTCAACGAAGTGCTCATGGCTTATCTGGTAGTCACCAGTGGTGGACAAGCCGCGCCAGCTCTATGTGCATATGTTCATGTTCCCGATCCCGCCTGGTGGCCAGGGTTATGATTAGCCGAATGAAGGCCAACAAGCCCGCAACAGTTCTGTACGAATCTATCCACCAGGCTACTTCGTCTCCCTTCTGACATATTTTATCATTGAGAAAGGTAACAAGCTCTATGTCGTAGAACTTCGACGACGGTCTTCCAGGTCGTCGTCAGGTGTACAGCAAATGTGCAAAAAAGTTAACTATGTGAGGGGTTTTAAAAAATTAGTACTTGTGCCGGTAGGCGGTCGCCGTGCACCATCATTCCATTTTGGTTGCTCTTGTCTCTTCCAGTTCTCTTTGAAAGTCTTGTAAACGGCATCCAGTTGTGAATATGTGCATTTATGTATTTAAAAGCATGGATTTTGTGGGAAATCTAGTCATGTAGCAGTTCATTTCGACATAAGTAATTATGACAAATTTAACTCCATCAGCAGTTCAATTAGAGAGGAAATGCAATAGACCATTGGAAGTGCTTTAAACGACCCCATCAACCAGGGAAGCCAAGCCCTATGCGAACAGTCCGTTTAGTCCTAATAACCAATGTAACTAACTCCTGATCTATACAACGAGGCGTTGTAGCGAGTTGCCTTTCTGGTAACATATGCAACAGGATGGATGCCGTCGTTGTGCGGCAATAAATCAGATCAATTTTATGCCTACTACTAGTAGGAAATTGCATACTGTCACATTGTAAGTGGAAAGTAAATGGACAAACACATCAAAAGCAGTATTTCCCGCTCAGTTTAATCAAGAATACGTAAATGGATGTGAGTGTGGAGAATGTTTCGAGCTAAATTATTCAGGGTTGTACCTCGTGCGGTCACGTAAACCTAACCATCCACTTCCCTTGCACTTGCCTACATCTCGACTGTTTCTATTCGCAAGGATAAGTAAAACGAACGAAAATCAACTACAATAAATCCTTTTCCGGCAAATGTTGTATTCGAGGATTCTAAATTTACGATTTTAAACAACGAAAAGATGGAAAAAGTAAAAGATTTTTAAAAACTCGGGAGACGAAGAAGAAGAAGATGAGGAAGAAGAAGAAGAAGAAGAAGAAGAAGAAGAAGAAAATTGACTGCTGGAGCCAGATGTTTATTGGCCTGCTTCTGGAACTCATCCGTTTGCTTCTATCGGCAATTTTTAAAAATCGAGGTCTATTCTCATCGAACGTGTAATACTTATCAGGACTTATTGAACTAATTCATATGAATACCCAAAACACCATGGATACCTCTCAAATCGAGACACAACTTAGGTCCTTTGGAGAAATAAATGCATACGCCGAGGTCGAATCAAATAGTAAAAATTATTTGCAGGGTTGGCCGAAAATAAACTGGCACGCACTGCTACAAATACCAGGAGGCAGTACCGTGAAGGGGGAGAAAGGCTGGGATGGAAATTTCTAGTGTTTTAGATGTTTTCAGTCAGTCCTACCCAAACTCAGGCCAAAAGAACCTTGGATTCTAAGCTGGGTTTTTTTGATCATCGACCCTTCCACGGTCAGAATTAGCAGTTTCCCTGATTTTTGGACACTATCGTGTAATGGAGGATACGAAGACCAAACATAGGACAGAAATATGAGCATATGTTCTACAAACACTCAAAAGTGACTTATCAAAGTGTAACGGTAGCAAATTTGTCGGAATTTTTCGCATAAGAAATTTGAAACACGCTCTAGGACAATCAAAATACCCGGCAACTCCTGAGCTAGCATGCTTAGAGTATAAAAGTAGCACAACCCAAAAGGCTAAATGGAAAAACAAGTCTCTGATCAGTCGACGTTACAGGTTAAGCATTGAAGCATACACACTCGAACAAGAATCTTTTTCCTAAACGAGTATTTCTAACATTCAGTTCAAATACTGATAAGCAGTTTCCAGCCGTCTTGAATGCAGTTTTCCAAATCGGGATGAATAGGGCAAACACACGGTGTTCGTAGGTGCCATTAGTCTTTGAACTTCATCAGCTTCTTTTGAGCTTTGAGTTTTAGAACGCGCCAGGTGTTAACTGTAATTCGGGCAGCAGAAAATGTGCTAAAATTTGCGTAACACTATGAAAAAGCGTTAAGATTAAATCGTGAGCAAAACAGTTGAAGCAAAAACACTTTATCCACTTACTTTCAAGATAAGGCTGAACAGGGAGAGGTGTTGACGAGAAAAAGGGGTAATTCTTGAGCAAGCTGGAACGCGCCGAAAAGTTAAAGTCTAATGGCTGTGGAATAAGCTACGCTCCAGTAGCCTGGGCATGCTCTACTCGATAAGAGTAAAGCAGAAAACCCACATTTTCCCCAGGGTAAATGCAGGCTTGCCCCCAAGGTCAAGGAGACGGAGCATTGGATATTTTATGGGTCAAACACGAGACGCAAAATGAGTAATCTAGAATTCAGGTCATACCTTTTTGGGAGTAAAACCACCATGTACTTTTCCGCAAAATTGTCCCCTGGGACAAGGGGAGATCAAAAAACACACCGTCTTAATTAACTATGCTCACCAAACGGTACTGAAAATTATTTCTTCGCGCAACCCGAGGGAAAAAACACGACTGGGAACCATTTTCGCAGAGTCGAAGTCAACGTATCATGATTTCTATTTTCCTAAAGCCGGGCTTTCTCATTCCGTACTCCTTATTGAGACAGAGATGAAAGCCAAATTTAAAAAAACTGGAGTTAAGTGGCCATCACACCTGCAAGATGCAACTAACTGCTTACATCCAGAATTGGGAGTGAATACAGTGCTCATTTGAGGCTCGCGTCCTGACAGACTGACAGGGCTGCAGTTGATGCCTAGTCCACATTGCCTCCGTCTGGCACTCATTTATCTCTACGAAATGTAATCTGCGCAGACAACGTACCCGGTGATAGTTTACGCTGATCAGCTGCACTCGGTGAGAGCAGCTGGTGGAATTTTTTTATAGTCTGCCTTGCAGAGTAGGGGTGAACCAGGAGTATTTTGGCACACACAGACGAAGCTTGTATCTGGTCCTCCACTGTCCAGTGCTTCAGTGCAAGTCGGCTTGGCGAGGCCTCGCCGCCGGGTCACGATGAAAGTGTGAGTATGGAACGAGGTAGATGCTGCGCAAGTTTCTCCCTCTATAGTTTCACGCGCATGCAATCTTTACCACTCAGTCACTTCTGATATCTGGCCTGCCAACTTCGTTCTACCCCATATCCTCCACCTAAAGGTCCTGAAGGAAGGACGCTACACAATCACTTAGGCAGCCCTGGCCAATTCGTGTCACCCAGTCTGGCGACCTGTAAGGTCCGGTCTCCTTTGCACTACCCAATAGCTTAACGACCGAGAAAGAGGACGGCCCGGTCACCTGAGAACTCACTTGATACAATGTGCCCATACTGGCCCCCAAAGAGACTAGCTTCTCTGAACAAGGACAGTTGAGTGGACCGGAAGCAGAATGCGCCTCCTTCTGTAGTGACCGTTAAGCAGAGGAAAGACGAGAATTTGCAGTAAATCGCATCAAAAAACACAGCATCGACAGGAAACTGCCTTCTCCTCCCCCAGGAAATCAACGATCGCCAAAATGTATTGCGGGCCCTTCACTTGGACCATAGTTTTTCAGGGGTCTAGACGTCTTTATTGTTCGTGTGTAAAGACGGACATGTGACAGCCGACGACTTTGGGGTTGGCACACACACAAACACAACAGAAATACGTACAGTAGGTGGGCTAACTCATGAATTGTCAGCAGAAATTCCGAAATCCGTCTCCGTTTCGAAAAGATTAATTAAGTATATTTGTAAAAGTAATCATTTTGCAGCATAATTCTGTAACAATCCAGTTACCTCAGGGTATAGGCTTTCGAATGAACTTCCTTTAGGCTGCATGCAAAAACTATACTCTGGAAAATAGGACTACTTATGTAGCACGAGTTTTTCCCTTTGATTTTCGATGCCCTTCAAAATGCAATTATACTTCATGAAAAACATGCATAAAAATATTCATTCTTTGACTCTTTCGGTAGAAAAGTACGTCTTCTTCCAGTTTAATACTCGAAGGAATGGTATTATTCGGTTTTCAGAAACTTTCTCAGTTCCCGAACAATTTTGAACCCGACCTTTCGTTGCACTTGCATTCAGGGTTTCCAAGCTACAAGCCGTATCATTTCCGCGTACGTAAAACCACACACTTCTCTACGGTAATAAAGGGAGACCATATGGGTTTCATAAAATTAAGCAGTGGATTTAATCCATATTGTTAACTTTACAAGCCACATTAGTAAATGCAGAGACATGACGTTTTATGAATGGCCACTTCACGGTATTAAAAAATCTCACAATTAGAAATTTTTTAACAACCGAATTATACCTCCCTGTGAGTAGAAAATTGGAAAGAGACGCAATTTTCTACCGAATGAGCGAAAAAATGAATATTTTTTGCATGTTCTCCACGAAATACAATTGAGTTTTTGAGGGTATCGAAGATCAATGATGTAATCGTATGTTACTTAAGTAGTCATTTTTTGCAGAGTATAGTCCTTGCAGTCGGAAACAAGTTCATTCGAAAGCCTACACCCTGAGGTAACGAGATTATCCTAGAATTATGCTGCATGATTATTAGTTTTACAACCCTTCTTAATTAATCTTTTCGAAACGGGAACTAATATTGAAATTTCGGCTGAAATTTCATGAGTTAGCCCACCTGCGGTCGGTCCCAGTCATTGGGGATGCTGAACAGAGTTAGTAGGCACCAAGCCAAACTCAAAATTTACAGAAATCGTCAGAAAAAGTAGTAGGAACGTATACAGACATCAACAGCGGCAGTGACTGTCGCAAGTGCAGAAGCGGTGGTCGGCCTGCAGGACAGAGTATATCCAAGGACATGTCGACTACGGCAAAATAAAGAAACTCTCGACGACCATCAAAGCAGTCTATGAACTACAACTCAGGGCAACCGCGCCCCTGTTCAGCTGAGAGGGGATCAACTGACTGGTTTCAGAGAGGTCGCAGATTCCAGAACGTCTGGCCAAACAGTTCCAGAGCATACTCAATCATCCATGTTTTGGCTGGGAGACAGTCATGAGCAGAAGTTGTCAACTGGGAGCCGACAATAATTCTGACCGTTCGTTATCCCCGCAGGAGACAGCTAGCGCACTGTAGCAGGCGTTTGACGACAAAGCCCGACTGCTGACTCGATTCAAACAGAAGCTCGAAAGTCCTGGAAAGTACGACAGCTCTCACTTTCTGGACTAGCTTGCCCGTTGTTTCGGGTGTCTCGACGACAAGCGCAAATTGCACAGGAATTTGAGAAGTCCCCATTCCAACCCCTACAAGCAAAAAACAGCCGACACCTCTGTGAGACTCCTCGTGGGATCTCTCGTGCAAGTCTTGTTGGACACTCCTGCCGGACAATGTGGATTCCGAAAAGGTGTCGGGCAACCGACAAAATCATTGTGATGCAAAAAGTGGCGGGCACTACCTTTACACAAACTTGTTAGATTCCAAGAAGGCCTTTGAAATCCTAAATTGAGATGAACTCTGGAAACCAGGGTTAAAGCTGTTTGTTTAAAAGGGCTCAGGTTAGTGATTAGACAGCACCACGACAAAAAGGTGGCGTGTTTCACGAAAAACGTGCCAACCTAATTCTTTATGGGGATTGGACTGAAAAAGGATGACAAACTTTCTTCAGACGTCTTTATAGGCATGTTCTCAGCGGTGCTAATGGATGTCTGTCGTGAGGAACGACATGGACTCGACATCAACTATCAAAATCGATTGTGGGGATGTCTTGTTCAAATTTTAACTTCCAGGGTGAACTACTATCCCTTCATCAACGTTTGAACACTAAGCACCACGAAAGAAAAGGGTATAAAACAAAATCTATTTTTTTTCGCCTCCTTTCCATTAAAGGTAAAAGCAAGGAATCATGTCTTCGAGCACAACTTAACGTCAGAAAAACACAATCATCTTTACCGTGTGGGAAAATTGTACGATCTTGAAAGCGCCGTCTCAATAAACACAAAGTTGGAGGACTGAATTGGAGTCTCATTTTCCAAGGCCAAGAAGTCCTTCTGCTGGCTTTAATCGTCCATATAAAACCAATGGACCATTCCACGCAAGGCCGTGTGGTAAATATACAGGACGTAATTCTGACAGCGTTTTTGTACTTTCCCACGCATGTCTTCTTCTCATTTCACTATTAGTACTTTGGAGATTAACGTAACTTTGCCTGCCTGCCAACACAATGAGCTTCCTGTTCCACCCTTGGTAGGTTTTAGAATTGCCAGTAAAGCCCTTCTTTTGATTTTGTAGTGAAAAACGTACATGCTTCTGCATTTGTCGACAATTTTTACGGTAGATTTTATCTTTTACTGTCTCTTTTAGAAAACTACCCCTTTTTATTGTTGCCCGACTCTCTTGTTATTTATTTAAATCTTCCATCTTATTCCGCGCACTTTCGCACTCTCTGGCTGACGGTACTCCTGTAGACATTTGGTTGTAAATGCAGTACTTGAATGTTGCCAACCATGTCATATTATAAACCGGCGTTCTTGTCCAAGTCCGCTTATTAACAATGCGTCTACCCACAGACGGGCACGACCAAAGCGATCTGATCTAAACTGATTTAAAAAAAACTAGGTCAAAAGGACTCAGATGATAACTACTCAAAATAACTGCTAATTGGTTGTCAGATATTTTCCCGTTTCAATCGAGAAATTTACTAAACCGCAGTAAGAAAGTCTGACCAATATCATCTAGGGCGCTTTTAGTGGATAGCAACTACAAGGTGACTGAAACCGACTTCAGATACTCTGGTCACGCCATTAACTGGCAGGCTCAGAATTTTGCAATACTAAGGCAAACTCACCGTCAATGAAACGTCCATATCACAAGAATGACGAAAGTCGTCCAATTCCACACTTTAGGTTCGTTTTGGCATAGGTGTTCCTCGACAAAACGTCTAAAACAATGTTTCACGGAAACCTGGAAGGCGTCTTTAAATATCTCGAAATCAACAACTAGTCCTGGGAGACCCCTGCATACAGTCGGTGACCTAACAAATAAAATTTTTTAATGTGATACAAAATTACTTAGCGATTTGCAACTCGTTTGCACGCATCCAACGCCTCAGCAAACTAATAATTAACAGCTCCCGGTAACGTGAAGACGCAAACTAAGTACTGAAAGTAATATTTGGCTGATTAGAAAAAATGTTTTTTATAAAGAGTGCAAATGTCGAAAACGCGAAGGTTCCGGCCACATGAGTAGATTCAAATTTTGGACGGGCATGATGCTTCTCCATGCAAATGATCGACTGAGTAAAATGATATGAGCTTACTAACGTCTAGAAAGTTATGTTTTACACACTTTTAATTAAACATCATTTATGAATTAGTGGTACATGAAGTTTGGCACAAAGTCAGGTGCGTAGTGTTCGGTCTTGCGCTTGAAGATCCTGTCGCACAAAATCGATGTAGTTTTCCGTTTTTCATTGCTCGATATGCAATTTGTTAAAACAAAGAGAATTTCACACGATATCACTGATGCCGGCATCAAAAGGACAAAAGTCTCCGTGGGTTTACAAACTAGCAAATCATTCAGTGAATAAAATTGGTAGACACAATCGTGTATGTTAAGAGAACTTTTCTTTTGACGAATTTATTTGGAGTTTTTTGCTCATGGCGGGGTCCGCCAAGTTTCAGGACGTCTCTGCGGTAACGTAGCTTTATGATCAAATTTATAAACATTTGCCTGATAACATTAATAAGCACACATTCTAAACGCAAAGTACTTTCTCCGGCGCGGGCTGAAAGAGTGAACAAAAAGACACCACTTTAGGCATCTAAAAATTACGACATCGGTTTCAGCAATCATGCTTAATAGGTTGGATCACATACCGTAGGACTTACGGACAAGATAGACTGCGGTAAAGAATGGCGAAACAATCATCGAAGTCAATCGAATAGGAGAATTGTCGGAAATGCAGAACTGGCAAGCTGAGACAGCATCGTCGACGTCCGGTTCCTTCCCACGTATCCTCACTGCCAGGCCTAATTCTGGACTCGCATACGCCCTGCGGGACACCTTCCCATGCATCGCGGAGCCATCAAAAATAACGTTATGGAAGCATCAACATTATGCCGAGAAACATCGCTAAGGCTAACCGAGCGCTCCATGCCTATCCGCAATGTGGACGCACATTCTTTACTTGAACCACTCCACCTCCACCCCCCCTCGTCCCTCAAGCCCGTTGATGGTTCGAAAGGTCATGCGAATACAATTCTTGTTCCAGCGATAGCATCTCCTTCTTCTCACCCGCTTCCCAGAACTCACCTTTTCGACTGTGTCAGCAAAATAGCTGCAGCTGTTTACGATTGGTAGTTATTGACAGCTGAAATCAGACTTATTTTTGTCTTAGAAGGAAGTTCGCAGGTATTTTGATAGAAGGCTGTTTTACCGATGCCTCATAAGAGTATACATATAGTATTAATTAATGAGAAATCCCACTTATAGGCCATCTCCAGCGACAACTGGAAGCCCACACGGGATATTCCTTCCAACACCTTAGATTCTTCGCATTTAGCTGATTATATTCAGCTTTAACATAATCGAAATATATTAGAGAATGGGTATTTCAGGAATATAACGTTCAAGGATTCGAAGGGAAAAGTGGACGTCGGCAAAACTAACTGTTTCTCCTACACCAACCTTGTTTTTGAGCCCATCAGCAAATACCCGAAAAAAGCAATGTGACTAACGGTTGAGAAGTAGTCATTTGTCAACCTGATTAGTTTTTGTTTCTCGGGAGTGTACGCGGTGACGATACTAGCTGTCGTCGGTGATGGAGGCTAATCTGCCTTATTGTGTCTGGGTTTAAGCACGTTTTGACAACCAAGGAATCGATAGGTCTCTTGGTTTACTTGTGGCTTGATTGTTACTTGACAACTGTTGTACAGGAGCTTTCGCTTGTAATGGCAAACTGGAGTCACTTTATTCTTTACACTGAAGATGTAATGCCAGACCAAATACCTGATATATACTAAAGCGTTGGAATGTCAAGATCTGTTGCGATCTCATTCATCTTGACGATTTGGAGCCTTTTTAATATCGGCCTAGATATTCAAGGAAAGAATAAATGCTACGCAAAGTATTCCAGTCCTGTTAATTACGACGGTTGCAGGCAATAGAGCTGGTTGTTTCGAGTCACGCACTATCCTGTTCGTAGCGCGGTGGAAATGTCAACCCGGATCTTTTTTATGACTTAACTTCGTAGGTCAGTCCGCATCAGCAACACTAGATAACTGGGCTGACAGCAGCTAATTCCTCCTGTCCAAAATGCCCTTTAAAATAACTGGATAACGAAAATTACAGATTGTTTTTATTGTAGAAGGCTAGCATGCGGTGATTTTTATAATCACGGAGTCAGGTAGGAAGGGCTAACATTGACTCTTCGCATAAAAGCAAGCAAAGTCTACGTAGAAAGCGCAAATGCTATAGGAACCAATTGAGTTAGGATTAAAAAGCCAATTGACGTAGGAAACATTTAAATTCAAGAGACGCTGAGCCGCAAGAAAACGTCCAAGGACGAATTTGGGAGTTTAAAACACGGGCAGACCGCTTAAGGCTTGAGTGCATGGGCTGTGGAGTGCATTCTGGTGTTTTTTTCTACTTCGATATCTGTATTCTCTGTGTTTACGTCTGGTGTTCATTATTTACATCTCATGGTTTTTGTTCTATTTTGAAAGTGTTTGCCGATCCGGTTGCTAATCGTTGCGCGACTGCCTCCGAGAAGCCTACATTGCGCTCCAAGTCACAACAGAGCGAGCTTATCCCGTAACCTGTTCGGCGAACGCGCCTCCAGCGTCGTTAATATTCTCGAGAGCAACCAGAAGGTCAACAAACCTGCGGCTTAATTGAAAGCCTGTTAGATTTAATAGCGCTCAACGAATTATGACCTCCGGTTCGAGGCTCAGGTGCGGGACAGGGAAGACAACTGGCAGGCTGCGTGTCCGTATAATTCACGAGAAGTCAACTGTGTGTCAGACGTTGGAGGCCGGTTGTGAAAAAGCACGTTCTGCACGTGCGAGCCTGTGCACGCATGGGCAGGCCCTCGCAGGCGCCATTTCGAAAAGGCGCCCCAGCCGTGACAAGAGGCTTCAGCTTGGTGCTTGTAGGCAGCAACTGCAGAATACTGCGGGCTTTGGATATTACGAATGGTGGCCGATAAAACGAGAACAGATGAACTAAATGTCAGTCTTAGGGTGAATGACAAAGAGGGCCCAGTACAGGTTGAAGGTTTTGACTGGTTGAAGACGGCAAATTGGTCGATGACATTTCTCCAGACCAGTGTATATATATATGTATGTGCAGAATGATATTACCGACAAAGACAAGGGAGACTGGAATGGCCATTTCTGGCTTATTAGCCGTAGTCAGCCAGCCATACCAAAGCCCGAAGTGTGGAACACCCGAGCCTCGAACTCGCGACCTGCTGGTTTAGAAGTCCACGCCTCTACCCACCGGGCCACGAGCCCGTTGCCCTGTCGGTTTTCGATCGGGAATATACAATGGTAGGGGGCACTCACCGATCGTTCATACGGAACTCACTCGTTTGGTTGTGCCTTAAGGGCTCTATCTCGAGCCCAACCAGCAGCCGCACAGCGACGCATGATATATAGGCAGAATGGTATTACCGACAAAGACAAGCGAGACTGGAATGGCCATGTCGATAGTACCTTTGATATATGATATTTGGTAGTTTTCTAGCACGTGCAGACGAATGTGTCCACAGCTTGCATCCAGTGTCACAGTGCCTCTTAATAGAGTCGAGAATCGAAATATGAAATTCTTTTCTTAGAACCCACCGCATTAAGTGATTTGGGAACCTAAAGAGCATATGAAAACTCCGGCTGTGTATAAAAAGTATCCCAGAAACTTTTACTATGAAATACCAGTGCGTTCAGGCATTACAAGTCGGGATTGCTTGATATCCTCTAAGCTGTTGTGGTTCCTCCGTAGAAAATATGGTTGATTAAAAGTGAACGAAGAGTCAGGGCGACATTACAGCACACTCTGCAAATCATGAAACGCCAACCTATACATCTCAATAAAATCTTAACCGACGGAGTCTACTTTTGTGAGTCCGCAAGACTGGTCATCAAAGGGGCAGAGGAGGTAATTCTCAGATATTCCTCATTTGACAGCAGGCTAGCTTTTTGTTGAACATTTACCAGGAAAAACATAGATTATAATGCAATAGACATTTTTAGTCAGGACTTCAGTACCCGTGTAAATAAACACGCACTTTATAAAAAGGATACATATAAATCGGGTCTCATTTAGCCTTTACAATTAGCAGACTATGTTGGAAGTGTGTTGTTCACCGATAAGGTTTACGAGACATTCTCGTCCCGTTGTGCCTTGGGCCTGAATCTAGAGCTATTGCAGCCAGCCGCATAACGACTAGAAGTAATTGCAGAAGGAAGTACCGACAAAGATAAGGGAGCCTGCGATGTCCAAATCCGATTTATTAACGGTTGCCAACCAGCCTTATTCAAATCCGGATTTTCTGGAACTGAGGCTCGAAACCGCATCCTTTAGTCGTTAAGCGTTGTTATGGTCATTACTGCTCTACCACTCAGTCAGTTTTCCGTAGATTACGGTCTAGAATATCAACTATGATGATCAAAGAACCCGGATTTGAACCTCAGGTTTTGTTTATCTGCGGTTGGATAAGGCTGATTGACGACGGCTATTAAGCCAGAAATTTCCACTTCAATCCCCCTCTCTTTCTCGGCACCCTTCACGTTCCGCGGAAGTGCGCTCGTCGTACATGAAAGCAGTCCATTATTGTCCGGCCGCTTTTATGTTGCTGCATACCGGTAACTAATTTAACTAACTGAGCTAACCGAGTCATTTATACAGCATCTAAAAAACTGCACAAAGTGTTTTGTTACCACCGAAATTTTTGGCGAATTTATTCCTTAATAATGCAGTACGATCCCCTAGAGTGCGGAAATACGTTTGCTGCTAATTCGAAAGCATTCCCTTATCTAACGCCAGAACGCATACGTTCTGCGCGCTTTCAACTGTTTTGTTTAAGCCAAGTTGGGCGCTTCTGGTTCCCCTGGCGACATTCCACCATGCCGTCGTCCCACGTGGCTGTCCACCCAAGGCGCTCAAACAGTCGCCAGCGTAGACGTCGGCAAAAGCATCACCTGAGCAAGTCCCACGTAATATAAAGAAAAAAGAGTCTATGCATATTATTCATGCTCTTGATGATGGACTCGATTACTAATCTAAAAGGTCAGAGACATACAGGGAGGGAGGGAGACACGCTTTACTTTGAAAGTCATTCCAAAAATATTCAACAAAAAGCCTTCATTCGTAGTGAAAAAACGGGTTCGCAAAGCAAATAACACCAGAAGATCACAAGCGATATTTAACAGTCAGAAAATTGCGACATCATGAAGAATCGCCAGTAACTGCGTTGCACAAATCGCGTCGCATTTTGCTTCCTTCAAAACGGTGCTAACGTTGTGCGCAGATTTCCTCATTATTATAGCTCAGATAAACATAGATTGGAAAAAATAAATATATAATAAAACAATATGTCAATAGATGAATAAAGAACAGAAAAGGGGCGGCTGAATTTCAAAAGGCCGCCGTACTGCCGTAGTGTTACCCAAATAAGGCAAAGTCGGTCGAACATGGAGAATTTTCTGATGTCAAAAATTTGATCACCGCATGCTAGGCTGCAAACTGTCCCTGCGTACTGACCACCCCATGTTTGGCTGATCGGCCCTTTCTGCAAATACTATTTCGACAGTACTTCTTGTAACTACACAGCTTAGGGGCAAAAATAATTGGGCCGTGAGTACGCGAACACGGACTGGAGGGCATCTTAGGCGGTTCCTCCCCTTCTGGGTAATGCTTATGAGTTCAGCATCGCCTAGACGAAAATAAATAACATAGTTCCCCTAACAGAAGGGTTCGATCATTCACTGAGTAGGTCAATTCAGTTGAAAATACAGGATGAATTAGCAAGTCGAATTTCCTCCGGCGAGCCAAGCCTTGTAGGGAATCCTACATGCGCCGACGACAACTGGTGTCTGCGAGACCGCTCACCGCAGTGAAACTAGGCACTAAAGTAATTACTCCTGAATTATTTTATTATTTTAGCCAACCATATCGCATCAGTAAGCTTATGCGACTTTCAATTTGAAGCAGGACCTCCAGGGTAAAACGTCCGGCAATCGGGTGAGCTAGGTGAGCTTTATTTCCTGTCTAAGTTTAAACCCACCTATTTTGGATGAAAAGGTGGCAAGTATGCAGTCCGCTACCTTTTGGGAAGAAACCAAGAATGAGGCCACGAACGCCAGTACAATAGACAGTTTTACAAAGTAACGATAGTTTCAGGAATTTTTGCAGTCACAAAGCCCTTTCAAAGAACGCACAAAACAGCAGGTTTGCCTCCTGCAGAGGTATAATAATTGTAGCAACACCCACCGCTTCACTCACTGCATTTTAAGGCCTGCTGGCCTTTGGCGTGAACAAAACTCGCCAACTCCAGACAAACAGACCACTCGTATTCTTTATCCAGGTTAAAAAGCACACGGCACACTGTAAGGTTGATGCTTGCTACAAAGGTCAACATTAGCCCAAATCAAGTAAAACATCATTGTGCCGCCTGCGGTTTGCATTTCTGCGCCGGGAGCATTTTCAGCCGGTCCTACTTGGTCATTTGAGGTTGCTTTTGCGTCTTTCAAACCGCGCTCAATTACAGAAAAGTCAATTTCTCCCAGCGTTTTACCTGCTTCAAAGAGGACGCCTCATTCATGGAACGTTGGTTCGTTGTGCACGCTACAAGACTACATCGTGTCAGAAACCGCCTAATCTATGAATTAACCATCAGTGATACGCCAATTGGTATGGAATTGCTGGTAAAATCATCAAAATCCGATGACGGTTGTCTTAAATGGCTGTAATCCAAAAAACTAATAAAAGGTTGCCGTCGCAACGATGCGAATCGCGAACTTCGTTACTATCTTCGGTTTGTGATGGTGTTCGTGTGCATTCCCTGACACAAGACTCTGATGATATAAGAAAGACGTGAGCAAGATATCGAGGATTAAGCAAGTTCTGTGTCATTTGCAAACAAGACTGATGAACAGCTGAAAGTCGGTCCAGTTTGCTCTAAGCAAAAATGTGATCGACAAGAAATGAGGACCATCGGTGCATAAAACAGAGTTTTGATTTTGACAATATTTGACTAGCTTCACATTACGAAGTGAAACCTCAGACTGCTAAGCTAATTTTCTAACACATTTTGTCATATGGAACGAGACAGAAGCTTCGACGGGCCTCTCGTTTCTGAAGTGAATCTTTAAGGAAATGCGTGTAGTGGATCAATCTGAGAGTGAAGACACAAGGACCATTGTGACTAAACGAGGTCCTAAAAGGGCTCACAATGCATGGACAGGTTATTTTCCCAAATATTTTTGACACTGCCTTCGATGATGGGTTCAAGTGAGAATCCGAAACATCAGGCGAATAAAACCCTTGTTCCGGCGATCGCTTCTACTTCTTATCAACTAGTGCCTGGAGTTCGTATCTTCGCCTGTATCGACAAATATTTATTTTGATACATTGATGGCCACGAACTTGAAAGTTGTCTTGGAATGATGGTCTATGTCTGGAAAACGTTTAGAAGTTGTAATCGAAGAAAGCATTTTGGGCCAATGAACGGTTGTACTGTGGGGACTGTTCTTAGCTGGGCGTTCCTTGCTCCAAAAACAAAAGTTCTGTTGCATTTTATGTAGACCCCGCTTAGGTCTATTTTGGATACTAGTCCTAAATTCGAGACCACAGCCTGAATAACTGCATTTGGTTAACAGAAGAGCACACTTTTCATAATCAAGTTGCCGTCTGTGAACCTCACTATCTTTGTCAACCGTCTACCTGCTGTGATATTTGACCTGAATGCAATTTCAGACCGGCAGATAATTCATGTCTAATGCATGATATCTGTTTCAGCTAAACAAGATGCGACATGTTTATACGTCCACCTATCTCATGGGTGAAAACGTACCAAATAAGGTTTTGGTTTCCCAAAGCGCTGTTGACCTTTTCAGTAGTAAATAAAGTACACAAGAGTTTGCATTCCATGGCGAGCAGATTGCATATCTCGTCTTCTCGTTGGTTAAATGCTTTTTTAGAAAAACCCTACGTGCAGGTTCTCAGGACAACTGACAAAAGTATCGTCGAGTCTTCCCTAAAAAAATCGAAAGTTTCTTCGTAAAATAAATCAAATACTATTCTTCTAAAACACGATATCCGTGGTTCCTAAAGGAGAAAGTAAGATTGATAAGCATGGGGCAGCTTTTGATAGGTTGCACTTAAATAACTGGTACACAGTAGTCGAATGATGACACAAAGTTCAAAGTGCACAAAGTTCAGTCAAAGATGAAAATAGGGGGCATGCTGATGCTTAGGGACGCAAAACGACTTGGAACATCTAAATTACTCTATTATTTTTGCTTACCTTACAGCCATGTCGGTAAAGGAAATGCATGGACTTCTTATCTGCACTGAACTGCTAGAGCGAGAAAAGTGTTATTGCTCAGAATTATTAAGAAGGAATTAGGAGTCTCACGCTTTCGCCAAATGTCAGAACCCAGTACATGTCCTACTTCCGGACAAGCTAGAGTGTAAATCATTATTGTACGTCAGTCAACCGGTGCGTGAGGAAAGAAAGAGCAATTGAAACCTGAACAGGGTAATCCATGCCAACGGCATATCAGCCCACTCCCTACCATAATAGATCGGACCAGCTTGTACCCACCACGAAGGGTTATAAGGTTTGACTTGGAAGGTTGCCGACTGACGGAATAACTCGGTCCTCGTGGGAGTGACAGACCGAAGGGCGGAGAGTCAGGCTGCAATGACCTCTTCTTAATGTGGCCTCTTTGGCCCTCACTCATATGAGATCGGAGTCACACCTATTGTAGTCTGATACACATACAGTGGGAGCCAGGTCGTGTCTGGCACGCGCAGACAGGCTATTCAGATTTTCCAGCCACTGCACGCGATTCCACCTCCGTTCGTCGTGCTCTGTCTTGTCATCGAGGTCTGGAGGATGAGGGAAGATAGAGTGCGCTAAATACTGTGCAAGTTCGTCTCAGTATGGAGGTCAAAAGGTCTGTAAGCCAGTGTGCTATGCCAGTATCAGCAAACCATGGTCCTCGCTGCCAGTTCTCTGACACCTGGTTCCCTGCCGGTAGATGCGTTTTTGCTCCCGCTAGGTATAGAGGTGGTGGGCATGACTGCGCAGTCATCCTCGTCGCTGTAGCCCCTGTTGGGGTGTTGTTGTTGTTGGAGAAATATCCTGGTCATTTACTCTGTGAACCAAGGGTGTGGTGGCGCGCCTAGGTGCGACTCCGGTGGTGCCAACAACCTGCGCCCTCCCCCACCTCCGGTCTCCTTGACTCTGCCTTGACACCGAGTCCAGGTGGGGAGTGGGGAAGGGAGGGTGCGGTAGATGCTGTACAAGTCTAATATCACTGTAAACTAACTCACGCACAAGTCACCATCCCTGCTCCGCCTTACTGTACAGCACGCGGTGGACATCGTCGAAACCGACGGTCGAACTCTCGTAAACTAAGTCAAGCGAAAGTCACCAGTGCTGCTCTTACTCTGTGTGGCACGCGGTGGAGGTCGTCGTTAACAACCGTCAGCCATCGAGTTGTGAAGCCGTCACAGATGTCGATCAGCAGGAAATCACTTGCGTTGGTTTCACTTGTTATCACCAAGTTCACTCAAATCTTTCAAAAACCAACTTAAGCGTGACTCGTCGAACAGCGATTGTGTTGGGTAAATTCATGGACAGATTAATTCTTGTGAAACTTGGATTTAAAGATTTACGCCTATGCCCGTACTTCCGACGAATCATTTTAAGAGCGCAGAATTGGAACCGGGTCTTATCTGACAGCAAACAACAGCCGAGCTAACCCATACACTAAGGCAATGCTCAGTCACAGCTGAAGGTTTTTCCTCTGCATGGTTCGTGACTGTTTGTTTATCAGGCTGGAGAGTCCGATATCTCTCAGCAGACTTCGCAGATGACCATTCAACTATCTTCCTTCTGTGAAAGTGCGGAAAGTCAGCAGCAACAGGCCGCTTTATTATACTCAGGGGTCCCTGTTATTGTGGCCTAAGGTCAGTTAATAACTGACTTCTGGGCTTACCAAATGAAACGCAGGCTCATTCATACTGATGTAGTACACACCGGTCTACCCTAGTTACGGCATTTCAGGCCCTTCCTTGAAGCTGGGGTTGAGAAGCCCACGCGGATGATAGCATGATTAATAACGGCCGATTTTCGATAAGCATTACCAACAGCGAATGGAAAAATGAAATGGGTTGGACATGGGAATAAAGACCCCCCGGGCTGCAGGTGACTTTGCGCTAAATTTCAGGGAGCACGTATGCCTGTGTGCTGATTTTAGCACTAACCCTAACAATAAGCGCAATTCCAGCACTAACCTCAACTCTTACCCGCCTGAAATTTAGCGCAAAGTCACCTGTAATAAGGAGAGTCCATATTCCCGTGTCAATCAGAGATGCCCCAAGCTGAGGTTACACATCTAACGTTTGATCGTCGGGCATGATCCTAATTAGTGAACTACGGAGTCATGTCATGTCGGCCTGGGTAACGATAGGGTGTAGGACCCATAAGTAGATGGCAACTGTAAAAATGTACCCTAAAATTTAGTATGACTGCGAGCATCGCGTATTATTCACCGATCCCACCGTTTGAAATTACCTTCTCTTCCTGACTAAATGTTAACTTACCAGCGGCGGTTTATTCAAAGTCCGTTATTCTTTGAAAATCGCTTTTCGTGTATTTTTTGATTATCACGCTCATTTTCTTTGCCAAATGATAGTGTAGGATAAGGCCTTCGGCAGAAATTTATCTATTTTCTGTGTCTTCTTGCTCTCTGTTCGGTGTGTTGCTCCACCCGTAAAACCCCCTCTACCACCATTCAACGTATGAGACGCTCCACAGGCTAGTTCAAGTTGACTGGAGGTCCTAAACCCTGTCGTTGCCTCGGCTAGTTTGAGCAGTTTGCAGTTTTATCGGAACTATGTGCAGGGATTGGGGTGTGACATCGCGTCCAGTTACTGGTCCACTGCGCGCAAACTGGGGTCCGTGCCGTTCCCCTACTTGTGTTTTGGTATAAAGTCCTGATCGGTGTACGTTGTGGACCGGAAGGGGGGGGGTGTGGTAGTACGCCTAGATGCGGGTTTCGCGGTGCCAAACCCCTGCGCCCTTTCCCGCCTCTGGTCTTCTCGACTATGTCTTGACACCGGGTCCAGATGGGGAAGAGTGAGATATTGTGATTGATACTGCGTAAGTCTACTATCGCTACAAACTGATTTACGAGCACATACCTGTGCCTGATCTTACCCTGCTGTGGAGCACATGGTAGGCATCGTCGAAATCGACGGCGAACTGTCGTCGTGCGTGTGTGTACGGTGGCAGGCCCAGCTGCGGGCTCACGCCATACCAACTGGGATCCCAGCTGCCTCCCCCGTTTGTCGTTGTTGTTTAAAATCCCGATCAAGTGTTTGTTACGGACTTGGGATGCAGCTTTACGCCTACGCACAGGTTTTAGCCGCGCCGGTCACCTTCGCCCTCTCCCCGCTCCTGTCTTATTGACTCTTTCTTGACATCGGTTCCGGATGGGGGAGGAAGAGGAGGGAGTGCGGTAGTGAGGCAGACTAATCCACGCACAAGTCACCGTGTCTGCGCTCACTCTGTTGTGGAACACCTATTGAACATCGTCGGCAACGACGGTCGAACTGTCGTATTCCGCTGGGTCCGCATTCCTAATTAGTGACAGCCAATCACTCATAAGTAGCCAGTCTACTGTCCCTGTCCCTGAGCGCCAGTCGTCATGAGACCGCATGCTGTCAGTCCCAACGCAGCCCGCGCATTTTCGTTCAGGGTAAATCTTCGTACACCACGCCCGTGCAACAGAATACTCCCAATCCCACCCAGCCTGACGTGAGTTCGTTAGCGGTGATGGCGAGGGGGTTAATCAAAAATCGAAAACCGACTTAAGCTGAAAGCTCAGACATACTCTCTGGGACTGGAATATCGACGGTAGATGACAACCGCTGAGTCAAAAAATGGTAGGTTCAGTATCCATTTCATTGACAGTAACACTTTTCACATACTGGTGTGTTCACTGATTCAGTCAGTATGCATACAAATTGATTTTAACTATGAAACGGCACATGTGCGTTGTGAGAAATCCTATCGCACACCACAATGCGCTACAGGACGGCTCGGTATCGTATTTTCAAAGTGTGCGGGGTAAGCCGTTTTCTACGCACGATGGAATTAAGCAGTACGTCGTCGACGCACTTCGCATTGTGACCCCAAGGCTCATCACCACTCACCAATTAAGGGGATAATGCGATTGCAAAAAAACGGATGGGCATCCTGCTCTAAAATTTTCGAAACATCCTCCAGCACATATGTTTTGTCAAGTGATCAACACGGATAACGGCTTCCAATGCACCAGAGCAAATCTCCTGGACTTAACTTAATCGGTACATCCTTTTTATTATTGATCGTTACATGACCGCCTGCCGGAGCACCGAGGTACAACAGGACGAACGCTTATGTATCCTGATCTACAAACACCCTTCCAATGTATACATATGTGCATATATAATGTTTGGATCGCATTCATGAATTTTGGTATTGCACATACATTATTCAGGTCGCCAGCGGCACTTGGTACACGGCCAGCTATTCACTCTTGTATCACGGAAGATGTTCCGTGACTTGGGCGCATTATTTCTTGCTGATGCATCGTTTGCGCATACCCTTATACTTAGGATACCTGATAATGATAGTGTGCCTGAAGAGATAGTTGCTGAAGTGGAGTTAAAGAAGTACATAAACTATGGTTCATGGCGATCCTCTTTATGTTGATTTACTCCCGTATGCTCCTTTATTGTATTATGGTGACCGATGTCTTGAAAGCGAAAACACCAGCTGCAATTTTAGAGGACGGTTCGACAGGGGTATACAGTGAGTGACCAATCGCATGAAATGTTGGCTGAAATTCTGAAAAACGTTTTTGATTGGGAAGGTTTACTTACGCGCGGTTGTAATATTAATTATCATGCGACATAATCCTATAATATTTCAGACTCGGCAGGATGTTAGCTTTTGAATGCACTGCCTTTCAGTCTTCTGTAGAAACCACATTGGTGAAAAATGACTGCTAAAGTAGCGTGCGTTTTTCACATTGATTTTCGGTGGTCTTGCAAATTCAAACATTCTCTACTAAAACCACGAACAAAAGTATGTTTTCTATCAGTCGTTTGATAAAGAACCACGTCATCATCATATTTTATGCTCGAAAAAGGAATATAATTAGGTTTACAAAAGTTGTCTAATTCCTGAATAAATTGGAGCCTGGTCGGTCGTTGCATTAATGCTTAGTGATTTCGGTCTAAAAGGTGCGTGCGTTCCGCGTAAAGAAAATCACACATCATTCCATGCCTTTAAGAAGATAATATATAGAGTCCATAAAATTTTGCAATGAATACGGACCATGTAGTACATTTCACGAGGATCGGTGGTAAACGCATAGGTACGATGCTGGTTGAATGGACATTGCACGGTCCTAGAAATTCTCATACTTAAAAACTTTTTAAAACCTAATTATACTCCTTTTTCGAGAATAAAATATGATGATGACATGATTCTCTATCAAACAAATGAAATAAATCATGTGTTTGTTTGTAGTTTCTACAGAATATGTTTGAATTTGCTAGACCATCAAAAATATACGTGAAAAATGTATGCTACTTAAGCAGTCATTTTTCATCGAGTGTGGTTTTTACAGAAGACTGAAAAGCAGTGCATTCAAAAGCTAACATCCTGCCGAGTCAGAAATATTATAGGATTATGCCGCATGATAATTAATATTACAATTGCGCGTAAGTAAACCTTCCCAATCAAAAACGCTTTTCAGAATTTAAGCCAACATTTCATGAGATCGGGCACTCACTGTAGATACTCCCCCGTACTACAGACGGCCTTAAATCCCGTGGCAGTATCAGTTCCCGTGTCCAAGATTTATCCCCAACACGAGCCCTCCTAACCCAAACCCTAATTCCCTTGGACTTTAGCCTGAGAACACCTGTAACAAGGGGGGTACTCGTAACTGTGTCCTGCCGAGAGAACTATCGTTTGTAACCCTTATGGGCAACAATGGCCGGCGCTCGGTAAAAACTTCTCACCAAATGATACGGATATCCCCCATTATTCACTCAAAACTGCGACTGAAGACCTTACCTCCATATGTGTCGTCGGTCTTAAAAGCCGGCTCGCATCACGCAAAGTCAAGAATTTTGGAAACGGACCTCCTAGTAGTCTTTACATTGACTTAAGAGGGAAACTGGTCATAGTGTGACATTTCTAATTGAATTCCCGTAATGGTAGTGATAGTTAGGAACTACTTTCAGAATCGTTCCTACACCAGGCCTGAATCTCCCGCGAACTGTTGGCATTATTTACCAATTACTCGCCCTGGTTACCTTCAAAAAACACCTGGAAATTGCTCCAAACTCTGATCGTCCCATTTCATCAGCCTTGTTACGCAGCATTTCGCTTCTCAAGTGCGCATTCAAATACGAGTTTGAGACGGACCGAAAATATAATACTAACCTGCGTGAGGACAATACGGCCCACCATCTCCCGTAGTCACTTGTTACTCCAAATGAAATTATGACCTCACTGTTCGTGCAACAAAGATAATTGGATAGACCAGAGGATGCTGATGGAGATATGAACATCCTCTGTTTTCTGCTGCCACTAGACTATAAAATTCTATCCAACCACAAGCAATGCATTACTAACTTACGAACAAAAGTAATTCATATTGAAGGGCCTTATGGGCAAGTTTGGAGACAGACTGGTCTGGAGATATTTCCTCAGTTTTGGTCACTATCGAGGACTGTAATGTGGGCCGGAGAAAAGTTCGCGAGAAACTGTTAGTGGATTCTTAGAAATGAAACGGAATTGCATGGAGAGGATTAATTTCCTAGACTGATGGGCCCGTGTAGAACAACAAGGACAATAATTCCGTAGATTGTAAAAGTTAAATAGTCCTCAAATAGTATAACCAACTGCTTATCCGCTTGAAACGAAAGTAAGTGAAAGGTGAGCACTTAGGTGAAAATGCTAATCTAGAAGAAATACCACATTCTGGAAATGGAGATTGTGAAATTTCAGAACACATTTCTGCGCAAAGAGCGAACGCGAAAACGGAAAATAAATGTTTATAGGCGGACGAAAAAGCCAGTATAGGCTCCGTTTTTAATCTTTGACTTTCCAATTTCCAGGAATTCCTCCCCGACGCCAAACTCCGCGCAGTTCATTACCTGACTCTAATTTAGCTTAAATGTTGGCTTGTATATTGATTAAATGGCCTGAACAGCATGAACGTTTGATGATACCGAAGTCGAGCAAGAAAAATACAATAAACCACATAAAGAAATGTATTCCTTATCACAATCATACCAAAGGGACATAAATTTGCCAACTCTGCCGAAACCGTAAAAATGATTTGACAACTTGTCTCTTAGTGCCAACGCATTGGATGGCGATAAAATCAATCACATATGGGTCATTCATCCGGCTGCAGAACTACGACCTTTAGTTCATGGGCCAAAGATAAAAGAACAGTTGCAATGCTCCACCAGTAAATCCCCTTCTAGCACCAACATTTTTTCGAGTAGGCAGGCCCTCTGTGTATAACTCCTGGAGAGCGGATGCTCTGTTGCGTTAGACCTGCAGCAGATGACCTAACTGATGAAGGGCTTTGAAATTTACGAATGATTGCTAATCACTCGCAAAGTGCCACAAATAAATGAGCCTGATGTCTAGGTTAATAAAAAAACAACTTTAAAGGAACTGAAAACGCAAATGAAGTATAAAAGGCAATATCACGGTGTCTCGAAATACCAATGGTTTTTAAAGAAGTGGAAAATTTCAAAAACGTCAAAGATGATTGTCATCATGCAAACTTCAAGTTCAAATGCACAGATGTACAGCACAAGTAGAATAACGTTTGGCAATAGACTTTTGATAAGGATAACATTTGAATAGTCTTTAAAAATTAGTGTAATGTCAGGTATGGCGGTTTGCCAACAGCCAAAAAAACTTCATGGAAACCCGTTAAATGTTTTGAGCTTTTGCATTGATTGGCATGCAGTAAAATAAGAGAAACAGACTTTTGTTTGATTTCACCGGTTGAAATGTCATAAAAATGAAGGTTTTTATAGGGGCACATGTTGGTAGGCCGATCAGTGAGTAATAAAGTTAAATAAAATTAAGAGGTGTAATCGTGAACACGCCATTTTGTATACATAAGAAACATTTTTCTTCAGTGCAATTAATTTGCACACTTTTTTTGGATTGCGTTGAGTTTTAGATCGACCTTAATATATCGCTGAATACTTTATAATTTTCAGCGTTTTCAATCAATATCAGCTTCTGTCATTAATTTTAATGAGACAGGTTACATACTGTGGATGTTGGCCACACGAAAATGTTAATCGCTTTGGAAGGATGTTTTAGGACAAGTTAGCCAATGCGTCTGCATCTGTCTCTATAGCACTGATTCCTTTATGCAACTGACAGAAGTTACGGGAACACTAAACAAGTAGTGCCAATCCCCCCAACCTTTCCTAACTACAAAAAATCTAGCGCGCATTAAAACAATCAAGAAGTGCTTAGAGTGACGGTTTGGAAAGCTGCCAACTGGGCTGAGCAACGGGCAGTAATGATTACTCATTAATATAGTTTCCCTGGCAACTTTCATGAATGAGACATTTGCGTTATTCAGAATTATTAGGGATCGGCAAGTGCATCGAACGCGCAAACAGGAGTTTTGGTTTGTGTCAGCTTAAGGGTATATTCAGATGCCCGCAAATCAGATATCCTCTTTCCATTTCAACATTGCATGTGTACGAGGTGGGACTGAGTAAGGTGTTCTATCCGTCCCTACGATTAAAATTTGAATCATGCGCAAGTCGTCAGTACTTCCACCAGAGTGACATTAGTCTTTTTTCTTGCGGCGAAGGAAATATCGGGCCCATTGGGTAGTACTGTGTCGATGCTGAATTTATCCTCGTTCAAAATTCATTCGACCTAGGCTCGCGTGCCCACAGCGATTATCTGGTTGTGAGCTGTCTTCTACACGCGTGTGTTTGTTTAGTGTCAGCAAACTGACAACACAACTGACAAGAAAATATTAATTTTAAGAAGTGTCATAAAGGATTTAACCGTGCCTGTCAAACTTACCGGATCCGTTAAAAAATGATAAGACAATGTCCCCGGTGCAGAAGAAACATGCTTAAAGCATAACATATTAAGTCTATTGCCATTAAACCATTAACTTTACTTTTTATTTGATGGTAATCTGTCTGTTTACCATTGATAATGACCACCAGACGTTCGCATAGATTCGAACATTTATCATTTGTTTCTACAGGGTTATCAGTCATAAGTTGAGTAATTATATGATTTAAAACCGGTTTTCTGGTTTCTGCAGAGGAAAATACGGTCAGGGATTGGTCCCATAAAATGTTAATCGAAATTCAGAAATACGTTTTTGAATGGGAAAGATTGCTTCAGCAAGGTTGTGAGATTTCGGACGTGCCAGGATGTTGTCTCTTAAATGTTCTTCTTCTCAGCCGCCTACAAAAACTTCATTCGGAAAGACTGACTACTTAATCGGTGTGATTTTCTCCAGTGATTTTTCGATATTCTCGTAAACACAAATATCCTTCATAAAACCACATAAAAATATTTTAACTCATTTTGTGGAAAATCTTGTCTTTTAAACTTAATATTTGACGAAAGGATATCTTCTGGTTTTTACAAAGTGTTAGTACTTCCGAATATTTCTGAACTCGATTTTTACGACATTTTTAGCTAGAATTCGCTATCTAAAAAGTAAACACTTTCCGTTTAAAAAAATATCTACATTCCTTTGTGCCATTAAAACGATACCATGTGCAACTAATGAAATGTTTCTACGGCTGTTGACTGAGTCGCATACCTGATGAGCAGCATTATAAATCAAACAGTACGATGCTATTTGAATAGTCAATTCATTATTTTTACAAAGCCCCCAGATACCATTTCTGCTAAAATAAAACTTAAGAAAGACATGAGTTATTTCAAGTGAGTGCGAAAGAGGGTATTTTTGCGTATTTTTTCACTAGACGTATTTGCATTTACAAAAACATCGAAAAGCAATCGAAAAAATACACTTTACATACACTGCGTAACCTAACTCATGAAAGGTGTAGGAATTCGCGTATAATTGTTAATCACTCGAAAACTGACACCAATGCGTGGAGTAAGTATCTGTTTTAATAAGGCACAACTTTAAAAGAATCAAAAACATAAAAGAAACGTTAAAGACAATGTTGCTTTGTTTAGAAATGCAATTTTTTAGGAAGGCACAAAATCCCGAAGACGCCGAAAATGGTTGTAATTTATAAAACTTCGTTTTGGATGAACAGAATATTTTCTCATGCAAAAAACTGAGTAACTATGGAAGCACAAATATAATGACGTTTGGAAAGTGTTCCGAAAATTTACACCTAAATATCCTTTAAGAATTGGTGTAATTTTTGGAGTGGCAGTTTGCCAACAGCCTACAGTCCGAGTATAGATTGCAAAACAGTCTTCCGTGGATTCGTGGTACTCTTGACTCGTTTGAGTTGAATGAGATGCGGTTCAAAAAGAGAAACGGGGTTTTCTTTCGATTCACCGATGGAGACTTCGTAGGAACAGACGTTTTCATAAGGTCACATGCTGCCAGTCCAATCGGTGACTAATAAATGTAAATAGAACTGACAAGCGTATCGTAAACATACTATTTTGTGTTTATAAAGACAACTTTTCTGCCGTTAAATTAACTTGCACGTTTAGTCTGTTCTGGATTACGTTGATTTTCAGATCTACCTTGAAATATTTCTGAACACATCATGATTTCCATTGTTTTCTTGAGCGACCACAAAAACGGATTTTGTATCATGTATCATTTAAAAAATTTAGAATAAGTTACAGTGCGTGACCGATCTCATGAAATTTTGGCAAAAATTCAGAAATACGTTTTCGGTCAGCAAGGATTACTTAGGTGAGGTTGTAAGATTGATTAGCAAGCAGCGCAATCCTATAGCATTTCGAATTCGATAAGATGTCAGATTTCAAATGCACTTTTTATTGACTTCCTGCAGAAACCACACTCGGTAAAAAATGACTACTTATATACCATGCATGTTTCCTATTGGTTTTCCATGGTCTTATAAATTCAAGGATATTTTATAGAAAACATGCAAACAAATGCCTTCTTTTACTTATTTGATAGAAAAGCGCATGGTCTTCATATTTCTTACCCGAAGAAAGTGTATATTTAGGTTTTAAAAAGTTTCTAATTATGAGATTTTTAAGAATATGTGATGTCCTTGCATACAGGACAGCGCATGTCAGTTTACTAATGCTCTGCATGAAATTTACAACGTAGTCCGCATCCATTGCAAGGATTTATGAACTCTGTTTGGCACATTCTTGAAGTCATGGAGGAATATGTTATTTTCCTTACGCGCAAAGGATGCACCTTGTAAACTGAAGTCGCTTAACGCTAATGCAACGGCAGATCAGGCTCAAAATTTTTCCGGAATTGGGAAACATTTTTGCAACCCATATTTTCATTTCCTTTGGATACGAAATATGAAGACCATATGATTTCCTACGAAATAAGTAAAAAAGCCTTTTTTGCATGTTTTCCATAAAATATCCTTAAATTTACAATACAATCGAAAATCAATTTGAAAAATGCATGCTACATAAGTAGTCATTTTTTACCGAGTGTGGTTTCTGCAGGAGGTCAATAAGAAGTGCATTTAAAAGCTGACATCCCGTTGAGTCCGAAGTGCTATAGGATTACGTTGCATGCTAATCAATCTCACAACCCCACCTAAGTAATCTTTGCTGACCGAAAATGTATTTCTGAATTTCGACCAACATCTCATGAGATCGGTCACGCACTGTACTTATTGAAGGTATTTATCAAAGTCGCGAGTGTATGAGCGCTAATTTTCATGTAGGTGTTTTGGGTTACAAGTGAAGACTCTTTGCAACATTAAATGTTATCGTCGAATAAAATGAGCATTCACAACGAAAGTCAGTAACGAATACTTTTTAAGTCAATTATAAAGCTTTCTCTTATAATTTACATCTTTAAGGCGTGCTATAATACTGCAGCCCGTTGACGCATCTCGGTGTACTTTGCACTTTTGTACGATGAGACCGAGAAAGAATTTGAAGCTTTTGACCCTTTCTTTTGCGTTTCTAAACAACGCTTGCGTTCTTCTTGCGTAAACGTAAGAACACGTCTTTCTCTTTATATTGCGGCCATTTGCACAGTTTTTCTCGCCTCTAGACTCCACCTTGCGATTATGAATGCAAGCCAACGTGGCCATATAAATACTGATATTTTGCTGCAAAGTTTAGTGTGGTGTTCATCCTATTTCTGAATTACGTATGTGTATGAGCTAGAATGAACGAAAAGCAATGGTGCATATATTCAAAACTGAGAATGAACAATCGATGGCGGTCATTTCTGTGGCATCAAGTATAATTTTTCAAGAGGCAAAACAATTACAGCCCATTTAAATAAAGGATTGCCTGTGTGCGTTATAACTGCACTTCAGGGCACCACGTCGCAATGATCTACTAATTTGCCTTCTAAAATTCAATAAAGCATTTTGTTCTCTTAAAATAACCTCTGTGTTAGGACGTTGGTTCCCACGGTTAACATCGGACAAAAAATAATTTTCCAAATCCAGCAAACTCTGTCTATTAATTACCTCAAAGGCAACTTAGTCCCCTCTCAAAGAAAAACCCGCTCAGATGCACAACCGAAGTCTAGGACGAGTACTGGCTCAGGAAATTATCCGAATATATCGTGACGTCCATTTTCGTCCAAAACGATGAATATTTTGTGTTGTTCAAAAGAACGTTTCCTTGAAGAGGCAGAATGAACAAGCAAAATGCGCAACATTTAAGACGTTGGCAAATCCGCACATTAGTTTCTGTAACCAGATTTCATGAAATAGATCACGTACTGTAAGTAGTTACTTTTCACCGAGTGCGGTTTTTGCAAGCAACTGAAACTAACTTCATTCAAAACCCAAAATCCTGGCGTGTCCGAAATATCGCTGGAATATTTCGCAAGATAATTAATATAACAACCACTCTTAAGTAATTTTTCCTTGTCGAAAACGCCTTTTAGAATTTCGGCTAACATTCCGGGAGTTTGATCTCTGACTGTACGGCATTGCAAAAATAAAGATGGGGAACTGATGGGTGACACAAAACCAAACGGAACTGTCAGCTTTCTCAGGGTTATTTCATTATTATGGTATTCGTGTGGTTCTACATATCCTCATTTTCTTTCATTTGCAATTCCACTAGATAGGGCGGTTTCAATTTACGGTCTTTCGGTGTTTATGCACTTTGGTACAATCGGTTGTACATGGCAGCGCACATGTTTGCGCTGTGTTAAATTCATTTTATCAGTCTTCGCTCTACAGACAAAAGTGCAACCTTAAACTTTCCTCAGAAATGATTAGACGAGCAGGAAGAAACTTCGTTGTGCAGGAATGTTTCCGTTGACTGGCAGGGTCTTGTATGAACGTCTGACTAGAAAAAATTAGTGCAACGAACTTGCTGCCAAATAAAGCCCTCAGCTGTCAATCGCATTAACATGCCCTGAAGCCACACGCATTCGTATCAAGCAGTGGCAGAAGAGTGACATTTCGCCATCTGTCCTTGCACTGTCTTAAAAGTCTCACAATTAGGGACTTTTTCAAAACGTCATTATACGCCTTCTTCGAGTATAAAATATAAAGATTACGTGAATTTCTATCAAAAGACTGAGAGAAAGTATGTTTTTTCGTGTTTTCTATAAAATATATGTGAATTTGCAAGATGATCGAAATTCAATGGGAGAAAAGTCATGCTCCATAAGCAGTCATTTTTTACCACGTACGGTTTCCATCGGCGTTTGAAAAGCTGTGTATTCAAAAACTGACCTTCTGCCAAGTCTGAAATGTTATGCGATTATGCCGCGCAATAATCATTATTACAGCTGCCTCTAAATAATCCTTCCTAATCGAAAACACATTTCAGAATTTCTGTCAACATTTCATGAGACCGGTCACACACTTTAAATTGCAGTCCATTGTGGGTTCCAGTTACTAGTTACCTAACTACTTTATGTCGTGTAGAAAAGGGCAAACAGATAAAACCGGCTCAACCAATTGTATCATGCAAAAGATTATTCAGAAAAAGAACACCCAAGTCTTTTGATAGACTTCAAATGAAAATGAGCACTATAGTTAGGGTTGTGGAACAGATTACATGAACTACTTAATCCGTGGAAATTGCTGATCGTGGCCAAGTGAATTTCAATCCGTAACCTTCTCGGCACATGTGTGAAACGTAGTCGTACTTAAAGGGAGAAAGCATTCCATACGTAAAAGTATACTGTTATGGGCATATTGTAAACAGAACCTGTTTGTTGTTTGTTGTAAGGGCTTGCAAGCCACACATTATGCCTCTTTTGTGGACCAAACTCGCATGATATTAAATGAACATAAGAAGGCACCTTCTGGTACACCGTCCTCCATTTGTGGGCAGCAATAATAAAATTTCAAACAATAAGATGCCAGGCTAATATTGCATATTTCTTAAGATTTAATAAAACTGCAAATTTTCCAAAACTCTAACGTCATTTTCACCAGATATCATATTAAACAGAAGACTGAGTTCCTCCGAAAGAACTGTAATCAAAGAAAATTTGTAAATGCTTTAATAGAAATTATATTCCACTTTGTTAGCAGTTTTCAACCATTTAAAGAGGTATTTTAGTTAATTTTTTACGCAGAATCTACGCTGTTTTGAGGAAAATACTCATAAAAACTGCATGCAAACGTAGAGGTTGTCGTGGGATAATGCGTTTTGTTAGTCATTTCTCACTCCCTGCAATGAACGTTGTGCACTTAAGTGCGTAGGATAGATTATCGGTTAAGACCTAATGAGTTTTGTAATATACTGCACCCTTGCCGAGTTTTATTCTGCTCCATAACCGGACCAATTTTCAGGCAAGAGACGGAAATAGGAACCCCATGATAGGGAGTTGTCTTGGGGATATTTTCAGGAAAGACAACCATTCCCGAGTGTCAGCCCAAACCCTAAACTTAAACCTAAACCTAATCTTGACTTCAGCTTTAATTTTCCTGGAACTTAGCGCAAGGCCACATGAGGTGGAGGGTTCCTATTTCCGTGCCCTATCAATTGGCATGTCTTGCCATTTTGTAGTTTGGGCGGTCAAATTTTAGACTTCCACTGGCTTCCTAAAATGGACCAGATTCGTTCCATGTCTTAGTAGTAATATCTGACTGACTGTGAATAAATTATCAGGTTAAATTTAAATCAACCTGGTTTGACGTGGTCAAGAGAGGGGAACTATAAGATATTTTTAGAAACCATAGCAATTTTGCGTCCAACTGTTTTCAAAGAAGTTGTTAAGGGGGAATTCACAAAAATTCGCCAGTTGTGCGGCTTTATTAACAAGCCCAAAAATGAGTAACAATCTTTCTTCCAAGTCCTATAACTTTCGGCCAGTGATCAACTAGGGACGCAGATGCGACCAGATGCTGCTGCCAAGATCCCTTGCATTTCTTGATAGCAATTTTAAAATGGCCACCATTTTGCTGTTAAAGACGACTGGCAGGTTTTTTCCGGCTTTCAGACGTTACCGCAAAAGTATCATTTTGGTTAGCAGGAGCAGTCATGCAAACTTTTCCTTTTTCAAATCAGCACAAAAACGAGCATCTCTTTCAGCCGTCGATTTAGATAAAAACGTCGCTGTGACCAGACTAGAAAACATATTCCACAAGACGTGCAGGATTAGAAAACTGAGCCAATGTCGTCCAAGAAATGACTTTCGCTGCTATTCAGCACTTGGGTGAAGAGAAACAATTGATCATTTATGGAAAAATTTGTCGTCATTACGGCAAAACTAGGCATGTGGTTGAAGTAATAGGAGTGGAGTGAGTAACTGATCTTTCGGCTTTGATGAGGTTCTTTGATTCTCTATTAATTTTGAACCCCACCTGAACTTCCACCTGCGCTTAAGATTTTTAAGCTACAAGTTGTATATTTATAGTGTAAGCAAAATCCTACATTATTCCATATTATTAAGAAGATCCCATGTAGAACGCATACAACTGTGCATTGACGATGTTGCGTACATCGTAATGAATGCTAAAGAACGGACAGATACGATATGTGAATGATTTTTTTGCTGTTTCAAGAACTCCCATGATAACATACTTTCAGAAACCGTAATCTACCCCTTCTTCTAATAACTAGTACAAGAAAGTGTGTCTTTATATATGTTTTCTCTAAAAGGTCTTTGGATTTAGAAAGTATTGACACTTACGAGAAATCTTTTCTACCATTAACGCAGCCAGTTCTTATTGAGCGAGGTTTTACAGGCAGCCAGAAATAAGGGCATCCTGATGTAATTGAAATATTTTAGAATTACGCTGCACTATTCTCATTCGTACTACTCCAATTAAGTACTTGCTCCTAATCAAGAACACATTTAAGAATTTTGTTTAACTTGTCCCGAGATAAGACGGTTACTGCATGTTTATGTATATATACATATTATACATAGGCAGCTCGCTAAGAGTGCAACAGACCAGACGCAGACAGCTGTTTCACGGTCGTTAACGATCACCAGAACGTCATAGGCCTTATGAAGTGAGGTATATAGGTATGCCAAGTGGGCGTTTGACTCTGAAGAATGGTATCGAGTGAGATCCTAACCACAACAGTGAGAGTCAAACGCCCGCTTGACATGCATAAATATATGTCAAAAGTGTTACATGTAGAATATACTAGTCCTGTTCAGCCTTTGGGCGTTGTCTGCGCCCTCGTTGGCAGTCGCATAAGAGCTAGTAGTATATGTAGAAGGATAAGTACTGACAATGACAAGGCAGATTAGGATGGTCATTTCTGACTTATTAGCCGTCTTCAAGCAGCCTTATCCCGAGAGCTTTGGCGTTGTAGGAAAATGTACCGTGATCCACAACAAGTCTACCTTTTTTCCTTCATAGGTAGAACACTTTACGACAAGTCTTTTCTTATCAACGAACCCCACTTTCGACTGCTGATCATTAAGACTTGTCAGAAACACACCTTTCCTAAAGGTCTACAGTCAGGCAACAGCCCATGCATCTAATAATTTTATCGGTTTCTAAGTCGCAACAGGTAGGACTAATGATGTGTATTGGTGTGAATCTTACTAAAATAGTTAGATAACACTTAAAGAACTTGAATTAGCATCTACTATGTCCAGTTTTGGGCTTTTTGTTGTTTCATTCGGCTGGTAAATTCACATGCTCCACAGTGAGGGAATTATGACAGTCAGTTTTGAGTGGACGATAAAATCGGTTGGAGGGGAGAAATAAAAAGTGATGGGCGTCAGCTGAGGTTGAAGGCCAAATAGCGCAGTCCTGTGAACGCGTTCCTGTTGGCTTCTATCTTATATAGCCTAACATCTTTTTGGTGAAGACCCAGCATTAAGGCCAGCCTCCAAATTTGGGAGACCAATGGAATTCGACAAAATCAAACGCTGTAAAACAACTTCCATACGAAAGACATAAACCCTTGACCTCCTCTTTTGGGGTTTAAGTGGCCTGGGGACCATGTTATGACGGTAGCAGACAGTTTATACTGCTGTATTCCATTCTTAATGTCCTATTTTTCTCGGTGGCCCATGATACCATGCGTTCCTTTTGGAAATAATTTCATGTATCATATAGAATTGATGGTGATATCGGACGAATACAAACACAAATGCTTGCCAAGGAATGGTTATCCCCAATAACTTGCAATTTAACGCATCTAAGATCTGTGACTTTAAAATTCGGAAAAGCAAAAATCATTTCTCGGGGATTCTGTTAGGATGTATAAGTGTTAGTTTTGGTGGAGGAGACGCCCTGAATAACGAAATAAAAGGTTGTTGAACTAGGCTAATCGGGAGGCTGATATGTAAAAGAGAGTGGAGTTTGAATTTTGCCCTTCGTTTCTGCCAGCTGGCAAAAGGCGAAATTTAAATAAGCAATTCTCATCTCTTTCGGTCTTGTGGAAGGCGGGCTTAGGAAAAACGTTATAGGACAAATTAGCATGTTTGTCAAAAATTTACAATGTTCAATTGGATTGCTGTCTACTTCGAAACTTCTAGCATCGTTTGGTGGAAAGGCCTAAATACTCCGCTAGATTGGACGGCCTAACTAGGCACGTCCCACACACCTAACTATCTTATGTTTAAAATGCCGATATTTCGAATTCTGTGGTCAATCTAATTAACTTACGAAATACCCTGCCCCTCCATCTTAATCGCAAATTCCAATCTCCAACTCAGGCAACAACAGGAGGAGGTGCAAATAAATCTCAATTAACCCGCTCCTTACTTTAGTATGTCTTTTTTGTCTGCGCGGCAGTCATTACGTGGTGTTCCAGGAGACACAGGACTCGGGTTGCTCAGCAGACTCGGATTCGAACGCAAAAAACCTTTTTGTGAGCGTTTTCCAGGAAATCGTAATTTTTCATTAAGATTTAAAACTCACTCACACTGGAAAATACTTTGAAACTTTGAAATTAGCAAGTTACTTAGCCACGCGCACATTTCCGATTGCCTGTCAAAGTATTATCTTTGTAGTTTTATCCCACAGAGTTCAATGTTTCAGAAAATTAGGCCGTTTTCAAAAGCAAACATCAATTCTCTGTTTAAATCCTGTTATTTGACCCTCACTTGCGAACTTTATTTGCAATGCTGATTGATGCCACATGAGCTTAGTAAGTATCTCGTTCGTCTCACTTTGTAAAATAGGCACCAACGCTCACAGGTTTCAGTAATTGGATAATATTAATGGAAAATATCACCCCATAGCACAATTTAAAACAAGTGATTGAATTAATGAATGGTTAAAGGAAATTCTGAATTTCCTTTCCGATTAGAGAAGATTAGCAAAGTGACAACCTACTACTGACTATCACTCCACTCCAAGATGCCAGATTTTGAATAAGCTTCTTTTCAACCGCCTTCTTCCGACGGGTTTTTAAAGCCTTTGTAAGTTCAAATATATTTTAGAAAACACATGTGTAGCATGTTCTTTCTATGAACTCATTTCGTAGCAGACCACATCATCCTCAAAATTTATACTTTAAGAAAGGGTATCATACAGTGGTGGATGGGCGAACGCCGAAACGTTTGTAATACTAACATTCACAAGATCGTTAAATAGCTATTTAACTGTCATCAAATCTGTCTGTTTATCACTATCCCTTGGGAAATATACAGCATGGTTCACATGTTCGGTACAGTTTCACGAACCCAATATGGTGTCTTCTTACCTGCATAAAGGCACGTGTGATCTTTTTCGTATGCAGTTCGCAGATTATAAAGAACAGACCAGACTCAAAATTATGCGGGAAATGATGCCTCAAATAAGGTTTGATGATGTGATAGGCTACCAAGTGTTTACAAGAAAGATATTTCTTTGCAGGGTTCCGATGAAAGATAAGGCCATCGAAAATCCGTGGAAAACGTCTCCGGCAAAAGGCAGTCATTTTAACTAGTGTGTTTTTTCGTATGCAGACAAAATGAGACTCGTTCAAAAGCTGGCATCCTAGGCGAGTAGAATAATTTGAGATTATGCTACTTAAGTAATCCTTCCTAATCGAAAACGCGTTGCCGAATTTGGACAACATTGCATGAGATTGATCTTCTACTATACTCATTGTGACCTGACATCTAAGATAAATTAGCTTTTCTCTGTTTAGTCGCCCCTGGCGACATGTACTGCTGATTACCGTCACAAGTCAACTAGGAAAATTCGCTGAACTGCAAAATGCGGCGTCCTTTAGATGCCCTACCGTGTTTTGACTTAACAGCACACTTCAGGCAATCCTACGATTTTATCTATGGCAATAGGTTTCGAAAGGAGATAAATGCTCAGAACAATCTTCTGTATCAGGTCGTCCCGTGGTTTTCAACACGAAGAAGGACTGAATGAACCTAATGCATATTTGAGAAGACAGTGGCTGCCCAGTTCTGGCTTGCACGTTTTGACAGACGCACTAATGACCCTTTACTACATGACCCTGGATCAAAAAATCCTGTCATGAGGGTACTGTTTGGGGCAACTCGCAATATCTCGCTTTATCTCTTTTGCCATACAGTGCGTGTAACTAGCATGCGGTCATGCGAGTTATGAATGCCTGACAAACATCTACATTTAGCTTGCGTGCAATGCTAATGTAGGCGGATCTCGCAACCATTCCAGGTACTCAGCTCGTGCCAAAATGCCTACCATGACCCCGGTAGTAAAATGGAGTGATTACATAAGTTGCAGTAGACTGGGTGGGTAACTTGACCAAAATTTCATTAAAATCACGGCTCCTTTTAGGGCCTTGTAGCTTCAGTGGCTAGGGCGTCGCCTGTACTCAATTCTTGTCCTTGCTTTCGTAGGTTCACATACAATTTGAAACCGTCTTTTAATAGTAAGTCGTTTCAAAATATTCGCAAAAGTTCCTCTGTAATCCAACTTTTTAACACCTTCTATTCATGCTGGTCACTCTAAACCAAGTTGACCTGTGTATACAGCACTTATAAATTATTCCAAAACTATACTGGGCAGGCATAAGTAGGATGAGGAGTTACAAAGGCCGCACTTCTTTTCTTTTTACTAACATTTTGATTTTAATTTCGAACTCGAGTAGCATATCACGCCGCTTACAGGTCTGAATCGACAAAACGAAAATAAGAGGAGTTAGCGAAATGATCGAATTTTTCACTTGAACTCCAAATTTTCTGTATGAAGTAAGTGAGTCCGTTATCAGTATTCTGAAATTTATTGACTCCACGAAACGTGACCTAACTCTACTCTTTGGGAGAATGCAATTCCTGATCGGTCAGTCTTAAGTATATCAGGCATGAAAATCTGCTGCCCGCTAGGGCCCGAATGTCAGAAAACCACGAAGTTGTGGCCAAAAGACAATTCGTTTACTTCGACATACTAGTATCATCATTGGGACGAACTTTACACGTAATGCGAGTCCTTGTGATGAACGACGAAGATTTTTAATCGGAAAATTTATGGCATCAGAGTTGACGGATACTCTGTAGATGTGACTTCGGCACTATGGTGCTCTAGAACATACATAAATATCAATAACGAATGGCTCCAGGAAACACAAAGTGTCATGGTACTCAACATTGGCTGGCCCGACTACGTCGGAGTTCTGCGTTGCGTGAGTTTAGGCACACAAATTAGCAACCATTCAAGGCTTAAAAGGTGCCATTCAAAAGGACTATGTAATTAATAATCGAGGAAACTTTGCCCTGTCTCATGGAAAACTCGTTCGAACGGGTGAGAATTTACTAGGAAATAAAAGGATATCATTGGATAGCTACACCTTTAAATCGGACGGCTTATATTTTACTTAAGATTATAAAAGATCAATTTTTTATAGAGTGCAAATTACGGTGAGCCATGTACATTGGTCAGTGGAAGAAAATTATGTCATAAAGCACATTGTTTGTGCTATTTACGAGCGATTTTGCAAACTGCATAGGTCAACAAACAATACCATACGGTAGTGACCAAATACAAATTGGAAAGGCCCTCCAGGCAGACATCCCGAGTACAACTAGCCAAAAGAACAAAACAATCCCTAGCGAGCAATTATCTCCCCGATTTTTACCATACATGGTATGCGGGTAGGCATGATTCTCCGGTAAGCGCAACCTGCGCGCCTCTGCCTGGGCTGTGCGGTCATCGGTGCTGACTGTATACTAGTCAAACCACCCATGTAAAAACTGCCAAACTCATGAGTCATAACTGGGCAGGATGATTAACCACTGGACAGAAGGTTTTGCCTCAACTGCCCTTAGACTGACAACGTTAGTGATGCAGAGTTAGCGATGACGACTTACTAAATTTGAGTTTTGCCGATACTGCGGCACAAATTCCAGTAGTTTTCCATCGGCAACCAGTTGATACGCCATTTTGTCTGCTGCAGGCAGCAGGCGTGCTTCATCGAGACTCTTCAAGGTACGGGAAACTGTCCGATTTACTGCGATGTAAATCTTTGCCTGCTCTTAGTCGGATTCACCTCCAATTCCTGTACCTTTTAAACCACTCTCACGGTGCCCATTCTACACCATACGGTGCGTGACCGATCTCATGTAATGTTGGCTGAAATTCTTAAATGTGTTTTCGTTTAGGAAGGATTACTTAAGTGGGGTTTTGAAATTACTTATTATGCGGCATAATTCTATAGCATTGCAGATTCGTCAGGACGTCGGCTTTTGAATACACCTCTTTTCGCTCTTCTCCATAGACCACACTCAGTTAAAATGACTACATAAGTAGCATGCATGTTTCAATATGATTTTCGATGGTCTTATAAATTTAAATGTTTTGTAGAAAACATGTTTAAAAATATGCATTATTTTACTTGTCTAGTAGAAAATCACATTGCCTTCAGATTTTATACCCGAAGGAAGCATATTTTTCGGTTTTAAACAGGTTTCTTATTATGAGATTTACATGAGCGTACGATGCCCATACATATAGCATCGCAAGTCTCCGTTTACCAACGTGTTTCATGAAGTGTACATTATAATCCGCATCCATCGCAAAATTTTATGAACTGTATGTATTATCTCTATAAAGGCATAAAGAAATATATGACTTTCCTTACAGACTGAAATCGCTAAACGCTAATGCAACGGCCGATCAGGCTCGAAATTATTAGATAAATTTGAAAAACTTTTCAAAAAATAAATATACACTTTCTCCGGGTATAAAATAGAAAGACGATGTGATTTTCTACCAAACAAGTAAAAGAAAGCATATTTTTAGACATGTTTTCTACAAAACATTTGAAGTTATAAGACCATCGAAAATCATAGTGAAACATACAGTCTAGTTATTTGGCCATTTTTACCGAATGTGGTCCATCTAGGAGGGCAAATAGAGGCGCACTGAAAAGCCGAGATCCTAACAAGACCGAAATGCTATAGGATTATGCCGCATGATAAGAAATACTACAATCCCATTCAAGTAATCCTTTCCAATCGAAAACACATTTTAGAATTTCAGCCAACATTTAATGACATCGGTCACTCGCTGTGCTTTCAGCGTTCCTTCCCTGGGTATTTATAATTTCGTTTTTCTTTGTTATTCCTTAATGATTTAATCAGACCTGTTTATTCTGCGTTTGAGTTCCCTTTTAGATCAATCGAATGTCAGCTGTAAGCGTTTTCCAATATTAGATGAAAACTAGATCCAGAAGCAAAATTTTTATCCCAAAAGGTATAAATCTGCCTTATTTTTTCTCGCAATTTCCATGATTTTTATTTAGACCATAGTGATTTGGTGGATAGTTGATGAAACTCTTGGGGGTCATTGCTTGAGAATGGAGACTGTGTTTTTCTACTCCTTTTATCCCTCTCCCCTGCCCTCTGCTCTGCTTTGCTTTTTGTGCCCCTGGGTAGTCTGATTCCTTATACCTGACGTTATCAGTTTAGGCGGCTTTGTTTATTTCGCCATGTTATACTTCCGTTCCCTTTAAATTCCGTCTCCCCTCCAGGTTGACTTCCCCGGCCATTAGTCCTCTTCCTTTCTTCCGACGTTGTTTATTCCGGTGTTCATCCTCCCCCTGTTTGGACCAACCCTCATCCCCCAAATTATTGCCGCCCTACCAAATCAAAGTAGGTTTCCCGTATTTTGCCTTGATTACTCTATACTATCAATAAAGAATCTTACCAAGCCTGAAAACGAGTACTTGCATACCCTTCCTCTTTTTTGTCTATCGTCTGCGGCATATTTTAGGACGTACTAGGAGGTCGGCGAAGACGCTGCCCATCATCCTCAAGCATACTGAACTACGCGCCAAACGTTATACATTCCTTGGTCTCTTTTATGCTTCCTGTAAACCGAAATGTGGGAAGTGAGGCTTGAATCTTCTGTTCCTCACAGACCAAATGCGATTGTAAACTGGCCTTTTAAAGAACACTGGCGGACTAATTAGGCACAGTATATGGTCGAAAGAATTAAAAAAGTTTTGACTGAAGGACATCGAAACACTTCCTTTATGGTAAATTAATGTCATTAAAAGATGAAAAAATGAGTATTCTTTCCAAACGCAATATTGTCAAGGAAGCAACCTGTCTTATGATAGAAGTATCGAACGAAAGCCGGTGGCGTTTTCCATTTTTAATGTTTTAGAGAAATCGAAAATTAGGTTAGATTATAAGAGCCTGAAATGTTTGTCTGTCGAGATATGGTTCAGTTTATATCTGGACTGAAATGGGGAAAAGAATAAAACGTTTTTGTTTGCCCTACCTGCGCTAGAAATCGACAACGCCTTGAATGCAACATCAGGCGGCTGTTGACGCACCTCAGAGTTTTTTACGGTAATTCAATTCCACGGAAGTCGGGGAATCTATAAATAGACTCTGCTACTGAACACACTTTCTGGGCCTGCTAGGTCGAAATAGTGAAATTTTAGTCCACCATACATGTGCCATCTAACCGTGCATGAATCTAGTGCGCCGGAATTCCTATATATACTATCGAAGCTGCTGCCGGGTAAGTTATGTGCGGTGGGATCAGGGAATCTTTTGCATACTAGTGATGTTACCTGGCTTGTTTAAAAAAAGTAAAACGACAAACAAAATGTGAAGATTAAGTCGGAGTATTCAGTTCCCTCAGTCATTCTAGAACTATCCCAGGTTAGTATTTTGCGTCAACCATGGAAACGGACAATTTCCTCCCAAATCACGAGGCAGCAAACCAAAAGTGTGTCACCTGCATAATCTTCAAGAAAGCGGACAAGCCAACAATTGCAAGAAACCTCGTTCTAGGGCCAAGAATTTTTCCGACATTTTTAAAAGGCCGTCACGGAGCTTGGTTGTGTTCATCAGCTGAACCAGGAGAGATAAGTTCAGACGCATATCTCTCGCGCGCTAATCAATGATGTAATACTTCAGTATTGGTACTTTTGCGGGCGTGGCAGTTTCCAAATCAATATTCATTCCAGTTTTCTAAGCTCGTTTGAGTCCTCAAACATGTGCTTAGAGTCAGGTGTTTTAGTAGCGAGGCAAGTGGGATTTCAGGAAACTCAGACCAACCATTAGGAGAATACGGTTAATAGTTATGACGTAAACCAAATTTTGTGAATGAATTATTTTGAATTAGTTCCCTACGGCTGAAGATGAAATTCCGTGCCTCTGTTATTAATTAAGAGGAAAAAGAAACCAGCCTAGTCTGTACGACGGCAGCTGAGTCTATGGAAATGTTTTTCGGCAATGGAATGATAGGTGTTGTGGTCAGGTGGCCGACTGGTTCGAACAATGAACCGACGCATGGAAGAGGAAGGAGGAGGTAGGTTCTACTCTGAGGAAACCATCCCCAAGGCATATCAGCGCATTACTCACTGCAATATGTGCGACGCGCTTAAGTTTATCCACGAAACACAAAAAGTCCTGCCTTGAAAGGCTGCCGACTGACAGGCTGAATCGGTCATCCTCTCTGGTTTTCATACCTATTTCCGACAAATGGTATTCGGTGATTTCTATGGGATCAAAAAGCATTATGTAGTACTGCCGAAAGTCCGTGCTAAGCCAAGCGAAAGTGGATCGAAATCTAATACAGGGTTCGAACCTTTTTTACTTGAATTTATTTTCATGTGGACGTTAGTTCATAGAGTTTCGCACTTCTGTCGCAGTTTTGCAGATATGCGACATGCGTTCGTGATTATAAATCAACCGACAGTCTGGTGAATTGTTCAAATGAATGAACCCACACGACTCTTTGAAATTCACTGTCATTTATTACTCAAGAAGCCTCTCGGAAGACGTATGGAAAGTAGTGCCATATCACAACTCCCGGGCTATCTGGTGCATATGCGTTTTAAATGGGCTTCTGAACATATTCTTAAAAATCAAAAATAGTGTATTTGGAACCACGGTTCCCTCTGTAGTCAGGCTGTGGAAAATGCTTTTTGGTGAAAGACCTTAGTTGACAACCAACCGATCATAAACTTTCCGTTTCAGTTATGATTTTAATGCTGTGATAAGTGCTTTTTGGGCAATTCCATTCAATAGAAACGATATTAAAAACTGCAGGATGGGTTCCCTGGGCAGATGTTTATAGCGTACATATTGATCGTCGGCCTAGGCCTGAGGGCTTTCAGGGTTTAACAGGAGGAGGCAGAGGATTGGGTAATTCAAAAACGATGACGTGTGAGCAGAGTTCAGCGTGCCCCAGTGACCGCCACCTGCCCATATTCACACTCCTGCCTTTGAGTTCTTTGTCTCTCATCGATCATCGCTCACGTTCACCCTTCATCTTGCAGCGCGCAAACCGAACTCCACCCTTTCATTGGGTCCGATGATTGTTCGCAAAAGGCCGAGAATTCCCAAAGTAAACTTCTGTGGTCCTGAAGAGCTTTGTTTTTGCAGTCATTTTTGTTTTTAAAGTGAATTTCCAGCGTCACCCTTTCCCTGCAACACAAATCCCCGTACTTTCCCTGATCAGTTAAACCGTGTCTTTTGCTGTTTACATCAGTCTGAAAGCTGTGAATGGAAAAATAAATATCAGAGGACCTGCCAATCATCACCTAGACACTCCCTCACCCAGGGTGAGGCTGGCAATCGGCCTAAAGTGGTGTGATTATGCTCAGTCTGCATCATTTTTTGGAAAAAAAATGTGTAGAGCTCGACAGTGCTTCTAGCCCTGTTAGGCAAAACTGCATACGAGTGAGTCCATTTCCTAGCACTAGCCACAAGTTACACATTAGTACTCGCGGAGGCCATGAGGGCGAAGACAAATTGACGGAAAGTTTTCTTATCTGTTAGAAGCAGTACTGCATTTCCAGTTTCAAAACGTTGTATCCTGTGGGGAAGGCATTCCTCCAGACTGTCACACAAAATCCAACTGTCTGAACACTGAAATGAGGGAACCTGGTACGCATATGGAAAACATGCGTATAAATATTCATTCTTTTACTTATTCTGTAAAGAATCACGTCTTTTTCCAATTTTATACTCAAAAGAAGGCTATAATTCGGTCTCAAAAAAGTTTTTAATTGTGAGATTTTCTAATACCATGAAGTGGCCGTTCAGTTAACAGTATTGTTCAAATCCACTGCTTAACCTTATGAACCCTATATGGTCTCTTCTTAATACCGTAGAGAAATGCATGGTTTTCTGTACGCGGAAAATATACGGTTTGTAGATTTTAAACCCTGAATGCAAGTGTAACAGCAGGTCGGGTTCAAAATTATTCGGGAATCAGAGAAGTTCTTTTGAGTATAAAATCGGAAGAAGACGTGATTTTCTACCGAATAATTAAAAGAAGGAACATTGTTATGCATGTTTTCCATGAAAAATAATTTAATTTTCAAGAACATTAAAAATCAATCAGAAAAATTCGTGCTAGTTAAGTAGTCATTTTTGCAGACTATAGTTCTTGCATGCAGTCGAAAATAAGTTCATTTGAAAGCCGACACCTTGAGGTAACTGGATCATTTTAGAATTGTTCTGCATGATGATCAGTTTACAACCCTACTTAATTCATCTTTTCGAAACGAGAACGCATTTCGAAATTTCGGTTGAAATTTCAGGAGTTGTCCCACCTACAGTACCTCTCTCTGACTGGATACAGGACCACGGCATATCCGTTACCTTGAAGTTATAACGCGGTTTCAGTACTTAATACAAAGGGTAGAGGGATAGTTAAAAGCAAAACTAATCTGGATTTTATAGGAAAGCGAGGCAATGGACTTTACATACATGATCAAGGTAACGATCTGAATTCATGTTGTCAGATATCGGCGAGCTGGGAGGTGGCTGTCAGTTTCATGATTATTTGAATTGCATTCGGTAGACGAGCTCCAGCGAGTAGGATTGGAGACAGCATTGCGTGCTCTGGAGCAGTGTGTGAAAAGGGTAGAATTTCCAAATGGGTGATCGGAAACGCCTACCAACCCGTTCAAGTATTGATCTCCGACGAATATGGCCAATTCTAGGTTCGGTTACTAATTGTGGCATCACTGCAGTGTAGGGAGTTACGATTAAAAGTGTAATATATCAGTGCACCCAATTTTCTCATGCTCTTTCAAAACATGCCTTTAAACAGTGCATTCGGGTTTGCATACTTTTGTAAATAACAAACCAATCTATCGAGGGTAGAATTAGAAATAACAAAGCAGCTGCAAGAATGCGGCGTGGCCAGGACTTGATTTTGAAAGTTGTGTAAATTTCTAGGCGCATTAAAAGAAAACGTTTCTTTGTGTCACTACAGTTTCATGCAGATTCGCATGTTTGGTATGCATCGGACAAAACGTTTGTGATTTTAAGGATTTAAAGGAGTAGTAAAAACTAGTCTAGCAAACGGGTAGTGGTATTTATACCTGCTGATGATTAACCACGCCTTTGTATGTAAGGCAGTCGTTGTGGGGACAACAGCATCTGCGTTACGGACTATATGCGCGAAAGTATAGTGAGAGAATACAAGCAAATGTACGAGAAGTATGGATTCAGTAGGTGGGAAAAATTAATCTCCTCAAGTGTGGTAAAATACCAAATAGCTGCGAATGAGATTAAATAAGACAGAAGCTAACACTTCAGACTTCCTCGTCGCTTTTGGCGTCATCCTGTTGAAGTATCAGCACTGCAGACCGAAGGAGAATAATCTAATTTGTTAATAACAAAGACACCACCATTTGTAGACTTCATGCCCAAAGTAAACCCTTTAGTCTCTTAGCAATTCAGACTTAGTAAAGTATCCGGAACAGTACAGCATATACAGGAAATGTTTGCCAGCCCATAGAACATGCCAACTGCGTACAAGGTCGGTGGTCTCCCACTGAGTATACTATTAGTCACTGTCCGACTGCCTATTGGTCTCTAAATCGAGTGCCAAAACACAACGCGATAATTATGCTCCGTAACGAGATCGGTAAGCGCTCTCTATCATAGTTAGTGTTTCCGGTCGCAACCGAGGTGAAAATGGGTTCGGGACTAAATGGGTGGACATTGGATTAGTAAGCAAAAGAGCGCGGTGCCGAGCCTCCCGTAACCCCAGACCTGAGACAATATAAGATTAGCTGAGGTAGATTAATAATCCAGAGATAGACACTTCATTCTCCCTTGTCTTCATCGATATTCTTCTTCTGCATATGTTACTACCCGCCGTGCGACTACCCACGAGGCTCTAGATGGAACCCCAAAGCACAGCGGCGCCAGTATATCTCATAACGCGATCAATTAGAGGCCCTACCATTGATAACAAGTAAGTCAGGCGGATTAGGAAATAATTGGATACAAGCAAACAGTCTAATTTCGTGTGACAAATGTCATCGTCTGTGTTCCGGATAGACCACGATCAAGACTCGAGGCTGCTCGACAAGAACTGGAAGCGTGGAGATGTCACTTAAGGTCCCAGGTTGCTGGTCAGACGCAAATTCCAACTACTACTGTCTCGCGATCCATGAATTACTTTGTAATGCTTTTCGACGATGCAAGCAAAAAATGATTTCCGAGAAATAGAAAAGCCATTTTATAACCTATTCAACTGCTGGTCCACTCAATAATGTCCGGAGTCCTTTTTTATAAACATAGTGGCAGTGGTACTCTTGACAAGAATAGTAGGAAGTTTTGATTAGAAAGAATTATTTTCTCCCTTTGAGTTAGTTGCGCAGTTTGTTTTTACTTGTTTATACCAGAAGGACATGACCCAGTTTATCGCGTTCTCCATCTCTTCTCCGGGATAGATTGGCGGAACGTAATTTGGAACATTATGGCTCTTTAAATGAACATTTTGGATGATGCAGAATGGTTCTGTTCCTCTTTGGAAAACAAATCGTAAGCAAAACGCACGGGGAACTTTTTAGACTTTTTTCCATTCAGTCACTCTAACCAGTAAGCAGGCTTGCGAGGTGCTGAAAAACATAACTCGCTTCAGTCACTGTGGTTTTGTCCACGTCTGACCTTCAGAACGACAGCCACTTCGTCATCAATAATTTCCTTTGGTATTATTGAAACATTCGCAAGCAAATGGGAACTAGCCTCTAATTTCGTGCCTGAATATTGCGAGTAATAAGTCGCACAACGAAATCGAAGGCATTCATTTTTAAAAGATCATTTTCCCTTTTGTGGATTTTTAAATAATGCATGTACATAGGTAATTTTTTGCCTTAGTAATATAAACCTGCAAGAAACCCCTGAAACTATGTTATCTAAATTGTCACCTGCGTATTTTTATAAAAAATTCCAAGAGTATCCAAAATAAGCGTGGACATGTATCCATAAACGGTTTGGTGCATGAACTTGCGTAAAGCTCTGAACACCTCGGGAACCACCAAAATTCACCAATCACAGTACGCAGTTAACAAAGAACAACCTTCAGCCGGATTAACTGCAAAAGAATTATTGGTATTAATGCATATTA
>CACRXP010000571.1:0-17924 GCA_902702965.1 Spirometra erinaceieuropaei
CGCCAAACGTCGTGTTGGCCTTTTCCGCTTTATCTTCGACTTCTTTCCCACCGAGAACTTCAGTATCCTCCTTCGGTTTTCCCTCCGTTCAAGGTCCTCCATTTCGCTTACACTCGGGACTAGGACGGCGTAACCGACTCTTGCCACATGTAATGTCAAATTTTAATTTTTTTAACTGCCCTGGCCGAAACTTGTCGTTAATGCATCTTTTACCGCATATGCTGACTGTCGTCAATTAAACAAAATCTTCTCAATCAAAATGTCCTGTAGACTTATGGTTGACGTGCCTCTGGCGCATACGGTAGACGGACGCTGAACATGTGACATCCTCCAACATCCGTAATGACATTTGTATCCAATTCGGTTCCAGCGTTCGCTAAAATCAAAAATTTCAAAAGTGCCCATTTATTCAGCTTAGTTTTTTTCACTTTTGTAAATTCGAACATTCTCACACAAAGGGTGTCAGAAAGAACAGTAGTGGTGAGAATAAAGTGATCATTTTGAAGAAATATCTTGATGAAGATAAACAGATAAGCCGAGATGTGTTCTGACATAAAATAATGTACGGTTTACCTTCCAGAGACTCTGACGTACAGTTAAATAAAGAAGCAGACGCCTGGTGACGCCTGAGGTGTATTACAAGTATTTCCGGACTTCTTCTTGTAATAGACTTCATGAAAGACCAAACTTTTGTTGCATTCAAGTGACACTTTAACACATTTTCATAACGTCTGAGTACTTTGGATTTCCAAACTAACCACTGCAGGAAATGGTACCATTTCACCTACACACAAATTCAGACAACTGGTCATTGTCGTGGCGTTTATACCATTATAAAAGACGCTTTACATCCTTCATACTCATTGCAACAGGAATGGGACTGGCCTAACATTTTCTATTTATTGTTTTTGTTGTAATTCTACTTTGGGTGTACTTGAATAAAGAACGGTCGACGTTATCTGTACAAATCAGGGCTAAGTAATGGATGTCAACCGATGTTAACGCGTCCGCATAAAACTGAACTAATATGCAGTGCTTATGCAGAGTTGTATTTTGCTCGATTCTGCAGAATTATTAAAATGAGGAAACCAGACCTGGCCATTATTAAATGGGGATTCTAATATTTTACTTTTTAAGGAAATATAAGCCCGATTTAAAACATTACAATTTAACTAAGTAGGTTGTATTTAGATACGAAAATACAAAACAATGCCCGATATAATTACCCGTCAGTGGAAGCAAAAAGATGAGGCCCAAAATCAGCAGCATCTTGCTTGGTGTGGGTGGGTTTTGTGCAGCACGTTTATATATTCTTCGCTTCTTACTTTTCAAGGACAATAACTTTCATATGCGCAGCGTGAACGTCTCTTCGTTCCACGCTTGGAGGTTTCGACTCTTTCAACCTGTACTGCTGTCACGGCCCACAACAGTATTAAAAAAAACCAATCAAAATGACGTGTGGGAGTTCTTCTCCATCCGCCCTAAGCCGCTCCGGCTTAGGATCAGTAGATTTGACGCGAAGCATAAAACCATTTGTCATGACGTACCTAAGATTTGTTTGATGTGATTTACATGCCTCGACTGATGGTGCGTGATTCGAAATTGCGAATTTCAGGTAGCGCAGATTCAGACCTAGCTCTGTGTTGTGCTTGTAGATTGATGGAAATGGAGTCCTCAGCTGGTGCACTAAACCTTGAGCTCAACAAGGGTGATGACCGCGCTTGTTGCCAAACCATGTGTTAGCCAATCTCCTTATTCTGTCTTCTGTGATGAACGACGTTCCGAGTGAAATAACTCCTACCGGGTTCTATTCGTACCAAAATAGCACTAGTTACAGTGGGTGACCTAACTCATGAAATGTGTTGAAAGTTACTTATGGTCACTAATCACTCGCAAACAGACACAAATCTGTGGACCCAACGTCGATATTAATAAAGCGAAAATTGAGGAGAACTCAAAGCATAAAATAAATAATAGAGGTAATTTTTCTTTATTAAGAAATGCCATTTTTTAGGAAAACCGCAAAATCCCGAAACCGTCAAAAATGGATGTAATTTATTAAACGTCATTTTTAAATTTTCGAAACGTCTGCCCGTGGAAAAAGACTAAGTGCATATGAAATAACAAATAAAATAACAGTCAACAGCCTGCATTTTGAGTGTAGATTCCAAAACAGTTTCCAGATGATTCGTGATGTCCTTTAGTTTTTTTGAATAAATTGAGTTGCGGTACAATAAGAAAAGCAAGATATCGCTTGAGTTCGCCGACAGGGAACAAACGTTTTCATAAGATCACATGTTGCAGGGTCGAGAGATGCCAAATAATATTAAATAGAATTGACACGTGCAATCATAAGCATACCATTTTATGTTTATCAAAAGAACATTTCTTCCGTTGAAGTAATTTACACCTTTCGTTCGCTCAGGATTACATTGAGTTTCAAATCGGCCTTGAATTATCGATCAGTATTTCCCGATTTTCAGTATTTTCATACGATCGCCATAAGGACAGGTTCTGTATTATGCGTATGTTAAAAATTTTAAAATAAGATACTTCTTGGAGGCATTTACCAAAGAAACGTGTGTTTGGGCCTTCTTTTTCATTTAGAACGTCATCTGAGTCACATCTGAGGAATCAAATAAACAGGAACCCTCATCGTCGAATAAAACTGACGTCCATAACGAAAGGCAACAACGAATGTGCCTTAGATCATTTAGAAGACTCTCTAATAACTTACCTCTATAAGGAGAGCTTTGATATTGCATTCCATTGACGGATGTTTGAGTACTTTAGATTTTGCAAAGTGTGACCAAGAAAAGAATTTGACACTTTCGGCTGTTTCATTCACTTTGCCAAAAGATACTCATATATTTCGGCTATAAACCTAAGAGCATGCCTTTTTTTATATTGCGGCTATTTTAATCGTTTTGCTCACATTTAGACTCCGTTCTACGATTACGAATGCATGACAGAGTGGCTATATATACACTGATATTTTACCGAAGATTTTAAAGTTTTGCACGTTTCGTTTCAGAATTGGGTGTGTGCGGAAGCTTGACTGCACAAAACGTAATATTCGTTATGTTCGAAGCTGAAAATGGCAGTTCGGTAGTGATCGTTCCTGTAGCAACACGGAGGAATTTCCAGAGGCAAAACAATTTTAGTCCATTTAAATGAAGGATTCCCTGTATGCGTTATTACTGCACTTTAGGGTACAAAATCGAAAAGCTCAGTTAATCTGAATTTTATAAATCGACTAGCCGGACCCCGCCACGCGTTGCTGTGGCTCAATGTGATGAATTGGGAAATAAGGGAAAGAGGAAAGTGCACGTTCCCAATTAAGAAAAATGTAAGGGCCACCTGTTGGCGGTACGTATTGTGTGCGAAACCCAGGATTGTCCTTCTAGCCGCTGTCGAAGGCAGGGCAAGTGTTTGCTGCACCCAGTCGCGCTCGAGAATTCCGGAGTAAATAGTGACGGCCGGCATTTATTTCGTCCACCGGTGTCGATCGAGGCAGTGGTGACCTGAAGTCTCCTGCAAGCAGTAGCAGTGCGTCAGTAATGGTCTGCTGTTTCCTCGCAAATCGTGCAGTGTTCGGTCAGGGATCTAGAGCGCTTTTTGCGCCATTGTGCATTCATCCCAAACAATAGGTTTGCATTTCTGCAGTACTTATCCCATGCCGGATGCTTTGGAAATGTTACACGCGGGAGTTTCTATGAATTGAGCATTCAAAAGCAATTTCGAAGCTGAATGAACGGGTTTTCTGCCAGGTAGCAGAGTAGCAGCTATTCCGCGTATGCAAGTGCTAGGGCTATGTCATTTATTGGACCGAATTGCCGTCAGAATCCGTTGTTGTATGAGCACTTTGCCATTCCTCCTGGCGCATCTAGGAAGAAGATTCTTCCAACCCCGTTACTGACATTCCTCATTATTTGATCGTAAATACTACTCTGCTCCAGTCTTAGCTGGTGAATGTTTCATTGCAAACATGGCAGATGCTGAACCGTGTTTCATTTTGCTCATGACGCCAATCCACATTAAACGAAGCAGAAGCGGATTGGTTTTGCGGTAACATTCCCAGTTGATTAAGAACTATGTTCGCGATTTCTGCGTACATATCCTCAATCAATATTAACGCCTCGCTGTAGATTCCTGCTGTGCAAGCCACATTTGAATTTTCCTTGCATAGTTGGCGGAAGGTATCATCATCTGGAAGCAAAGGCGAATACGAAACAACCCAGCGGTTACCGACTTCTGTGTCACCGATTAGCATTCGTACGGTTGCCAATTTGCCGATGTCTTCCGCTGAGCATTTTCGTTAAAAGGAACTTCCGTCTATCATGCCGGGGGAAGGGGTCCATGCATCATATTCTTCGCCACAACTTCATGCAAATCATTGTCAACGTCGATATCAGGTAATTCGGCGCATACTGCGTCGTCGACTTAGTTGGAAGCGATCTTGTTATAGAACCAGATCCAGACATGTGCTTGGGGCAGTCCCCTCGTTTGCCGTTCCACCCAATACATCCAGCAGCGTACAGACCCAACCACCCCGTGTTTCACTATGCAGTTCATCGGCGATTGCAGTTTCTTCCTGAAAATACGGGTTGTTATGTCATACCTATTTACCGTCGATAGCCCAGGCGGTAAGAGCTGATAAACATCCCCCAAGCTGGATTGCATGTGAATGTAATGAGTAGGTCTGGACGTCCGTACTAACAAACGTAAGCAATTGCACCTCAAGCGTACCCGAGCATATGGCGTGGACTGTCTGTGTATGTGGAGGGCAAAATCAGCAGTCCAACAACGTTATCTGTATTACCGTCGTTCAGAACTGCATCATGCAAAGGAATGTGTCCTTCAGAGTGCTGGTTGGTCTGATTCAAGCGAATGAAAGCAGGCGTCCAGTTTCGATTTTTGCATACATATCCACAATGCAGTGATGGAGCAATTGACGGCCTTTCAAAAAGGGGATTACTTACATTCTGTCGAATCATAAGTCGCTAGGATAAGTGGTTCATTGCGCTGCATTTCACGTGCGTTTCCTTGTCACTGACTGGATTTGTCATCCTAACGTTGAAGTGATATCCATCGGCACCATCCCCATAAGTAAATGGATGTTGCGTTGGAATCGGTCTCCGACTGCCGGCATTTATGGTCTCACCTTACCCTAAAATCATTATTCTTCCAAAGGTTGTTGTCGTACCGTCGTTTACAACAGCATCAGGCTGCGTGAATGCTGAGCACGGAGTCGTGTTTGACGCTGGTCTGCTGTTCCTCGCTGGCGCCATTCAGCCACTTCCAGCTGGCTGTGTTCATCCTGTTGTGAACAAGGCAGGCCCGAAGCTGCAGAACGCGGCAGCCGTGACCGCAACCGGGCCTCCTCAAGCCGAGCTGCACAGTGCTGAGCTGACATTGGGTGACAGGCCCCTTATGTGGGTTGTGCGGGGAAGGGGGCAGGTGCTGCTGTTAACTGCATCCACTCCTCACCCCCGAGAATCCCAGATGAAGCGGTGACAGCCCAATTATGTGGGCAGTGTGGGCAATTTTAAGTGGCATCCAAGTGCTGCGTGTTTTTTGCTGCAGGGTGGGTGGTTTGCCTACCGGTCCAGATTGCATCGGCCCAGAGGGCGTGGATGGCCTGCTCAAGTGCCTGCAGGGTGGGTGGTGGGGTGAGCGCGGCTGTCGGGCGGAGCACGTGCCTTTGAGCGACTGTCGGTCAAGTGGCCGCAGTCTGGGCGCACATGTGTCCGCGCGCGATGTAGGTCAAGTGGCCGCAGCTGGTGGCGTTGTTACGCCGGAAAAAATCCAGTTTTTTACCCATCACAGGCATACCATCTGCATAATTACAAAATTGAGCAGACAAAAACCCGGCCCTATGCGCGGGTCAGGTTGTGTCCAAATTTCAGCGCAATCGGTGCAGTACTTTCGGAGATTAGATATAACACAGAAATAAAACCCTTCCATTTTTATGTATATAGATAGACTAGCCGGACCCCGCCACGCGTTGCTGTGGCTCAATCTTATGAATTGGGAAATAAGGCAAAGAGGGAGGAGCACGTTCCCAATTAAGAAAAATGTAAGGGCCAACGGTTGGTGGCACGTATTGTGTGCGAAACCCAGGATTGTCCTTCTAGCCGCTGTCGAAGGCAGGGCAATTGTTTGCTGCACCCAGTCGCGCTCGAGAATTCCAGAGTAAGTGGTGACGGCTGACATTTATTTCATACACCGGTTTCGATCGAGGCAGTGGTGGTTTGAAGTCTCCTGCAGGCAGTAGCAGTGCATCGAAAGTGGTCTGCTGTTTCCTCGCAAATCCTGCAGTGTTCGATCAGGGGCCTCGAGCGCTTTTTTGTGAGCCATTGTGCATTCATCCCAAACAATAGGTTTGCATTTCTGCAGTACTTTTCCCATGCAGGATGCTTTAGAAATGTTGCACTTGGAAGTTTACAGGAATTGCATGTTCACCGCAATTTCGAAGCTGAGTGAACGGGCTTTCTGCCAGGTAGCAAATTTGCAGCTATTCCGCGGATGCAAGTGCTAGGGCTATGTCATTTATTGGATATAAATCAGAAATAAAATCCTTCCATTTTTATGTATATAGATAAAACATCTGCTTCTCTTAAAATAACCTTTGTTTTAGGAAGCTGATCACCATGGTTAGCATCGGACAAAAAATTGATTGTCAAGTCCGGCAACCTCTGTTTATTAAAACTTACTGGAGTAAATTACTCTGTGTTCGCCGAATCCAGTGCGTGAACCTGTCCAATCAAATCGCGGCCGTGTGTTCCATTCTCTGAACTTTTTGTGAGCTCCTCACCGCCTTACGGGAGAATATGAACACATATCTTCCGACATAAATTATGCTACTGAAGACGCATTTTGCACTATGTGGGAGAAAAACGCTTGTTTGCACACGGAAACCTCGGTATTTCTAATCAAAATGTGCGCACTCACAGCATTAACAGGACTAATGTTTATTACAATATGAAGACGTGATAAAAGCGGCACTCTGAAAAACGACCAAGTAAGGAGATATATTGGCCCTCCCCTGAAAGTTTATTCAGGCCAAAATAGGTCGTTCTCAACGCGACCCTTATGTTATGGTTCCTTGCATAAATAGGGGCTCACCATCTGGAGACTAGCAGATGCGAATTTAGACACTAGGTCATGTGAGATATGCCTAAACAGATTATGGAAGTTAGATTGACTTATGCAGTCCCCTAAATAGGACATGGGAATAGGAACGGTCCGTCCAGGCAGTGAGGGGCGAACCGGCGCCCAATATGGGGGAGTACAAATGACGAGGTTTGGTTTTGCAGCCCTACTTAACTGATAGTCTATAGTTCATTTTCTAAAACTATTTGAGTAGATGCGAGTACGCTGAGTTTACAAATATCACGTGTTTGCGCCTTTCATATCAGTTTGATCCAGCGAGTAATTGTGCAACGGAGGGGGAGGGGATTGCTTATACGTTCAAGGGCGTTCAAGTGGCGCATTGGTAGCTGCGACTCAGTGGACGCACATGCGCCCGAGTGGAAGTCGGTCGAAAGGCTGCTGGTCAGCACGTCTGGAGTCGCTCGCTGCGTTAGGTATGTAACCTTGATGCTTCAGGGCCTTGAACAATAAAGTCATACCGACGGTGCTGGGCGTCCGCAACAGGGTCTGTTCGTCTCTGGCGACTCAACGTGTAGCAGCCGCTCCAGTCCCCTTTATCTCCGGCTGCGTTTTGTCGGTCCATGGCCGCGACACAGCCACCCCCGCCGGCTAACACTCAGACACCCCCGGTCCAACTTCAGTGACTGGCGGCTGGCCTCACAAACTTTCATCACCTCACGCGCGTCTAACGCGCTGGCTTTATACCCGTGAGGCATTGTGTGCATGCGCCCCTATTCCTCCCCTAATTTGTCCAATCACACGACCAACACTCAGCCAGTCACCCCTCCTGCTGACCCAGACGCACACCCGCGTAAACAACACACACACCGCGACTGACGCTCTCCGTGAACGGACGCTTTTCTCTGTTGCAAGCAAACCGCCAACTTACGGCAACCTGCCCTGTGTACAGAATAAACTAGTCCTCACAGCTCCCTGACTTCTGACAGTAGACGAAACGAACTTATTGTGCGTGGTTTAAGTGGATCTCACATCCTTGATCGCCTCAAATTGGTGACCCCGAATTTCCGAACACTGGAATTCCGCAAACTTTTCGTCAACAACAATCTTCCGGCGACCTACAGCGCGATGTCCCAAGACCAGAAGTCACTCATTAACCCAAATTCTCAAGGAGCTAGCGTACGCTTGGATCGGCTCGCGGAGGTATTAATGCGCCTGAAAGCCCAGCTTACTGCAGTTACCACTAACGGCCCGCGGCGAACACCAAACCGTCGCCCTACTTCCTCCGATTCCCACACCCGCCGTCCACAATCTCCAAGTAGCGTTTGCTGGTATCACCAAAAAATTGGAATAGCAGCTCGGCGATGCCTTCAGCCATGCTCTCTCAAGGCATCTCTAACGGCCTCAGGGAGACAATCCCACCCGACAGTAGAGTCTACTGCTGCTGGAAGCTTTGCCATTCTCCACACTCGCCGTTTGTTTCTCTGGGACCGTATCGCTGGCGCCAAATTCCTTGTCGACTCTGGTGCCGAGGTTAGCGTGGTTCCACCAATTCCGGCCGAACGCAAAACACGCAGCTCTTTTTGTCTAACAGCTGCCAACAACTCCAGCATCCCCACCTTTGACAGCGCTCCATCACACTTGATTTGGGCCTTCGTCGAATTTTCCGATGGGTTTTTATTATTGCCGACGTCTCCGTCGCCCTCATAGGTGCGATTTCCTCGCTCAATTCAATCTACTAGTCGATTTGAAGAATCGCCGACTCGTCGACTGCATCACCGACCTTCATGCCCGTTGTCACTCCGATGTGAACCCCTGCGTCAACCCTCTCACTGTTATGCCCATCTCTGACTGTCCTTTCCACTCACTGCTCAGGCATTTCCACCGCCTGACCAACCCCTCATTTCGAGAAGTGGACATCAAACACAAAGTCACCCACCACATTTACACCACCGGACCTCCCAAATCTTGCCGACCACGCCGTCTTGCTCCGGACCGTTTGAAGATTGCCAAGGAAGAGTTCGAACACATGCTTGAGCTCGGCATCATCCGACAGTCCAACAGCTGCTGGGCATCACCCCTCCATCTTGTCCCAAAGAAGAGCGGCGACTGGCGACCGTGTGGCGACTATCGGGCGTTGAACTCTGTGACTGTCCCCGACCAGTATCCCATCCCGCACATCCAAGACTTCACTCTTTCGCTGCACGATAAGCGAATATTCTCCAAGATTGACCTTGTGCGTGCCTACCACCAAATTCCAATCGAGGCCAGTGATGTGCCGAAAACTGCAGTGACCACTCCCTTTGGGTTATTTGAATTCACTCGTATGCTCTTTGGACTGAGGAATGCCACTCAAACCTTTCAGCGATTCATTGATCAGGTTCTGCGAGGTCTCGACTTCGTCTACGCCTACATTGATGATTTGTTGGCGGCTAGCTCTGACGCCGCTCAACACGAGGTTCATCTTCGACAACTCTTCGAACGGCTCGACTCCTTCGGCGTTGTAATTAGTGCTGCTAAATGCGAGTTTGGAGTCCCCAGCCTTATCTTCCCTGGTCACGAAGTGAACTCAGATGGGATAAAGCCCGTCCCAGAAAAGGTTTCGGCCATATCTGCGTTCCCCGTCCCGACAACCATCAACCAACTATGCCGATTCTTGGGGATGGTGAACTACTATCACCGTTTTCTTCCCCATGGTGCACCATACTGCAGCCTCTCGACAGCCTGTTGACCCACTCCAAGAAGACACTGGTGATGACCGAGGAGGCCGTCAAGTCCTTCAATGACGTCAAGGCCGCACTTGCGAGCGCAACACTACTAGCCCACCCCCGCGCTGATGCCCAACTAACTCTCATGACAGATGCTTCCAGCACTGCCGTTGGCGCATCACTGCAGCAAACTGTTAGTGGTGTTCTACAGCCTTTGGCTTTCTTCTCGAAGAAGCTCAGCCCAGCAGAGACCCGCTACAGTGTCTTCGGCCGAGAACTTCTTGCCGTTTATCTATCCATCCGGCACTTCCGCCATTTCCTCGAGGGCCGTGAATTTGTTGTTCTAACAGATCACAAGCCACTCGTTTTTGCACTGAGGGCCTCCCCCGATCGCTACTCGCCCCGTGAAATTCGTCATCTGGACTTCATCTCACAGTTTTCCTGCGACATCCAGCATGTCCACGGTAAGGAAAATGTGGTTGCTGATGCTCTTTCAAGAATCGAGATGGCTTCCATCACAACAGACGCCATAGACTTCACGCTCATGGCTGAGGCTCAGCGATCGGATGGCGAACTTCCCCAATACCGCCACGAGGACTCTTCTTAACGCCTTCAAGATGTCCCCCTCCCCACCGGCACTGGCACCATCACGTGTGACCTTTCTACCGGACACGAACGTCCTTTTGTCCCTGCAACTTTACTACGACACGTGTTCAACGCCTTTCACAATCTATCCCACCCTGGAGTCCGGGCGACAGTGGAACTCATCACTGACCGATTCGTCTGGCCCAACATCAACCGGGATGTACGGCGTTGGACCCGCTCCAGTCTACCATGTCAACGAACCAAAACGCATCGGCATACTATTACTCCGCCAGGAACTTTCGCCACTCCTGATGCACGCTTCAGTCATGTGCACATTGACCTGGTAGGTCCGCTGCCACCATCTAACGGTTCTACCTATATGCTGACATGCATTGATCCTTTTACTCGGCGGCCGGTTGCTGTGCCTATTCCGGACATCAGTGCCGAAACTGTAGCAAGAGCTTTCTTGACTCATTGGGTGTCCAATTTTGGAGTTCCTGCGACTGTCACCACTGACCGCGGATCCCAATTCGAGTCCACGCTGTTCTGATCTTGTCTACGGAACCTCCCTACGACTGCCCGGTGAGTTAGTGTCTCCCTCAAACATGCTAACGTTTTTCGAACCTTGCAGTTATGTGGAGCAGCTGCGTAGTGTCATGCGCAATCTCCGCGCAACGTCCCCTCGGGCGTCATCGACCACTTCCCTCATCCCTCCCGACCTGGATAAGTGCAATTATGTCTGGGTTCGGCATGACGCTGTCCGGCGGCCACTCCAACAACCCTATGACGGGCCGTATAGAGTCCTTCGTCGATCTGACAAAGATGTTGTCATCGATCGCAACGGCAAGACCGACACAGTCAGCATTGATCGCGTCAAGCCGGCCTACATCGACGACAGTGACCATTCCTCACCTCAACACTGTACCCCGCCTCAGACAGTGCGGCCTTCTCCACCTACTGGCGACAGACCGCCTCCGGTTCGCCGCACACGATCTGGTCGCCACGCCCACTGGCCCGACCGGTTTGTGGCTGGCTAGCATGTCGACGCCTTCACTTCATTTGATGTCTGGGGGGGGGGGGGAGTTGTAGCAGCCGCTCCAGTCCCCTTTTTCTCCGGCTGCGTTTTGTCGGTCGATGGCCGCGACACAGCCACCCCCGCCGGCTAACACTCAGACACCCCCGGTCCAACTTCAGTGACTGGCGGCTGGCCTCACAAACTTTCATCACCTCACGCGCGTCTAACGCGCTGGCTTTATACCCGTGAGGCATTGTGTGCATGCGCCCCTATTCCTCCCCTAATTTGTCCAATCACACGACCAACACTCAGCCAGTCACCCCTCCTGCTGACCCAGACGCACACCCGCGTAAACAACACACACACCGCGACTGACGCTCTCCGTGAACGGACGCTTTTCTCTGTTGCAAGCAAACCGCCAACTTACGGCAACCTGCCCTGTGTACAGAATAAACTAGTCCTCACAGCTCCCTGACTTCTGACAGTAGACGAAACGAACTTATTGTGCCTGGTTTAAGTTGATCTCACATCCTTGATCGCCTCAAACGTTGGCCCGATACGGATACTGTGGTCCTGCACTGACCGCCGTCACGTGATGACAACCCTGAACTCCGTAGCAATGTCGGTGGAACTCGACTCACAACAGTTTAATCGTGGCGAAAGCATCCTGCAACTGTATCGGATGATGGGTTCGGGTGAGAATCCGAAACGTCAGGCGAAACAAGCTCTCGTTCCAGCGATTTCGGTGATGTCTGTCGAATATCCCACAACATGACGGACAGACGGACGTTGATATGCACAAAAATTACATTAAAACTACAGTTGACTCGTGCTGCAAACAAATCACCCTCTTCTACCCACACACAAGAGCCCGGCGCGCAGACTGTTAGCGCGACAGGAAGCCGTGCCTGGGCGTGTCATCATACCCCCATGAATGAGAGTTGCCCAACAGCGCCTGACGGATCCTGACCTACTCAAGTGTTGGTACACCGCAAATGCCTCATGGTCCGCCGTAGAAGGCGGAGCACGCGCATGCGCTTGGGTATTCGAAAGGTTGGAAAGTCTAAAGAAACTACGTAAAACCTATAAGGCAGTAGGTATAGTGTTGTATTTACTCTTGGGGAAGGAGGGGGGCGAAAGACGCTTTGGAGCAAACGTCTGTTGCAAGAAGACAAGCGCACTCAGAAGATCAATGAGCAGCATTTGAGGCCTCCCGCGAAAGCATATGCACCGAGGACAGAGTCTGCCTGATGATTTCATCGTGAAGATCACTTTGCAGAAGACAGTAATAACAACGAAGAAAATGCCCTTTAACTAGGTTTTCCGCCATCTCTGTGGCGCTGAAGCACACGACCCAAAGCGACTCCGACAATGATTGTCCGAAGTCCTCCACAAGCAATTGCCTCAGTAGACCAAACTTTCATCGGCAGCGCAGAAGAGAGTCGAAGGTCTGACCCGCAACCGCCCCATGTGAAGATAAGTTCGGAGCCAACGACAAGAATCATGAAGCTTCTCGAGATTTTGTGGTCAATAAACCGGAATCCACAATCACACAGGAAAGCATGTGTCTTAAAGCCCCGCGACCAGGGATGACCGATCAGCTGTATTCCGCCGTATACTATGCCGAAATCTCGATGCTGGGCTTGTCGGAAACGGCCAAACACTTTAGTACAAGATTGTCAGGAAGACCAACTTGCAGTTAACTGAGAGATAAGCTGTTCTGGTTTGATGCAACATGCTACATGAGCAGCAGAGTTTAGGCTTTCAAAAAGAGAGCGCGATCGTCTGAGCCAATATGATGGTCAGAACAGTGATTGAACGTTTCTCCTCCACTGGCAAACTCTACTGAACTATAGGCTATATTTCGCCTACTAGGTACGGGGACAACTACGAGTGTTGATTATCACAATAATGTCATGTGACCACGAAAACCAATGGGCGGGCCACTGTTTATATCATCAACATTCTCCTCATCTTTAGTAAACATTAGGTCCAGGCAACTAGCATTCTGACCTTCACGCATCCGAGTCATTGTTCGTACATATTAAAACAAAAATTCATCAAGTGCCATGTCTTATAGCATTTGGTCAAATCCTCGTTGGTGGCCATTAAGGTTCCAGTTAATCCGCGGAACAGTAAAATCTCCCACAATAGTAATGCTTTGCTTCCCACAGTCGTCGCGGAGTAGAGTGATTAACGCTTGGTCTTCGTTGGGAGGTTGATATGGAGGCCTATATACAACGGCATTAGTAACATTTTCGGCTCGTGCTTGTAGCGGTTATGCGTCGAGAGTAAGTACTCTGAGCGCTACAATTATCAAGTCAAATCCCAGATTGTAAGGAGAAGACAGAAAGCACTAGAATGAGGGATTTATTGTGCACAGAACCCGGAGCTGTCCTCTCAGGCGATAGTGGCCATTGGCAAAGCCGGGGCTGGTGTTGACTGCGTCCAGTCATGCCTGAGAGCTAGCAAATGACCTTGAGGCAGCGAGGTCTTGAACAATGACACCAAACCAGGCATGATGGCTGGTGAACAAAATGGCACTGTAGCATCTCCACGTCATGCTCATTTGCAAATTCTTCAGCAGATTTATATTCGACTGCATTACTGTTATGTAGAGCAACTCCCCCTTCTCGCCTTTTCGCTCGCTCTCGCATCAGCGCTTGATAACCATCTGTCTATTTTTGGGAGTCTGTGACATCTGGGATGAGTCACGTTTCAGTTAACGCAATAACATCAGGAAATAGCTTGGTCACATTTATGTTGACTTCTAAAATTGAGAAAATTCCCATGGAGCATTTCAGAAGAACATCTGGCGGGCTTACGCGTGCTTTCGATTAATTCTCATCGGGCCCGTGCATTTATATGGGAACGAGGTAAAAACTGAAGGTGTGAGTGACAAGTGCAATCGACTATGGTTCGTCCTGTCATACCAACGGGGTATGTGAATGGAGCGGGGGGGAGGGAGGAAAGGAGGCAGTCAGCGACAGTGAGGGTTGGGTTGAGCCGTGTCGGGGGGGAGGGGAGGGGAGGGGGCGGGAGTGTGGAGACCTGCATACAGTTAATTGATCCTTGCCCACGGTAGACGCGGAGCGTGCAAGAGGTTCTTCTGTGCGCAGAGGCCGGCGGCCTCTGTAGTTCGATGGCAGTTGCCTCTGCTGTTGCTAATAAGCGCTGACCCAGTCTCTTAGGTTAGTTAGGTGGGACCCTGTAGATAGTTGGAATCCACACGGTGCCCAGAATCAACCCAGAGTGCGAGGATGGAGCTGTGTATGCTTTTAACTTCACCATTCCTCAACCACGCCGGCAGGCGTTCTCGTATTCATGCGGATAGGGTCCGACTCGTACGACCAATGTAGCCTACTCCACAGAATAAAATAAAGGAGTAAATGCACATGGAGGTGGTCTGACCTAGTGGTTTATCCTTACCTTCCCGGCGTAAGACGGAATTGGTTGAAAACAATACTTGAACTCTTGCTGCCAGGAGGGTCTGTGAAACGGCTTGGCCAAGGCGCCTTCTCAGGAGCTCATTCGCCGCGTCCCCTTGAAAGGGGCCTTTGAGGAACAGAGTTTTGTTTTCTGCAGTCGGTATGGTAAGTTCTTCCGGCCGTTCGGAAAGATTCCTTACAATTATTATGTCAGGATACCCGTCCTCGAGAAGCAGGTCCTGGATCCTCTTAAGTTTCTAATCAACGCTATCTGCCGAACAGATTTTTCTAGCCCTATGCACCAAACAGCGGATCAGATTACGTTTCTGCCGAAGGGATACGAAACAGTAGAAGTTCGTATATTGTCTAGACCAGGTGTCCTTCCAATAGACCCTTCTTCAGATGCTGCCGTCAGCTTTTCTGCTTAGAAGAACGTCTAGAAAAGACAGGGAGCCTGCCCCTTTAACCAACCTAAACCTGGTCCACGGATGTGCCTGACTTACAGCATCCATGAGGGCGGCTATGTCCGTTTCTCTGATTTCGTCGAGCTTGTTCAAGAGGCTTTGCACGTTTTCGTAAAAGGTGTATAGTTTTTTGCTGATTTTTGCGACGAATTAGTTGTTCGGCCGTGTGAACTTCGCCAATATGACAGGCATCGTCCATAGGAGGGGCTTTTGGCCGTCGAACAATCACTATATTTATTATTGCCAGTCCCTTCCCGCCTTGTTATTTCAAGGTCTCCAGCTCCGCCTTCAGCGTCATCCATTTCACTCTCTCTTGTGCAGAGTATTCCAGGTGAAAACCAAAATCCGTATGATTGAATACTTCCCTGCCGTTCGTTAGAGTGGAAGGTTCGTCTGTTGTTTGCTTTTCGAAACTGTCCTTAGAGGCCTTGATTTCAGCCCCTAAAAGCTCGCGTTATCTATGCTGTTTAGTCGGAAAAGTTTCAGAATCTTAATGGCTTCGTTTTCTTTGATTATGTCATCCAGACAGGCGTCCTCCACGGGATGGGTTTCTGTCGCCGAACAATCGCTCCTTTCATTTTTACTAGAGCGCGATCGGTAGGGCCAATAAGAAGGTCAGAATAGTAATTGAACATTTGTCCTCCAATGGCAAACATAACTGAACTATAGACTTCTATTTCGCATACTAGGTACTGCCGGGGGAAATCAGTGCTCTTCCTAAATGGGGCTGCTGAGACATCCCGGACGGCCACTAAACTTCACCTTGGGTCACGACTTGCGCTGGTAGGAGAGCGACCGCTAGTAGCTTAGGAAGTTTACGAAATTGTATGTCGTCCACTAGGTAGGACTTTTTTGAAATTGCGGAAGGAAGGGAATCAGAATAACCGGGCGTGGGAACACGCACACATTACTGAATATTTGCGCATGTCGATCTAGGCCGCTTCCGTCGCGTAGTCCCCAGGCGGAGGCTAGCTCCTGAGAGCTAAGGATGAGAGTTGGGTGCCAGGCAAAGACCGTTTAGAGCAACCACTGCGTGTACAATTTGACCTACGACACCTACGCGGTCTGCTCTATAAATAGGCACACCTACATATTATATCCTACGCAGCAGATGACATATTCCCATGCACTGACGATGTGACTTTAAGAAACGTTAAAATCGACGACGATATCGCAAGTCGAATCTCCACACACAGCCAAACCTTCAGTCGGCTGAGGTCCTTCATTTGAAATCGTTGATATGTTCTCCTCGAGATAAGACATAAAAAGTACAGAGCTGATGTTCTGACAAGGGCGTTGTACGGGACAGAAACGTTGACTGTTCATGAATGACAACAAAAAACGTCAGCCACTTTCACTCAAGTCGTTCCCTAGGTGGCCAGAAATGGTCCCACAGATGCGGCTTGTTGCAGAAAAGGCGGCCAAATGCGCTGCAAAAAGGACATCCTGAAGGCCTTGCTCAAGCGTCTACAGATAAATCCGGAAACATAGTAGAACTACCCTCAAGATGCACAGAACATTGCTGTTAGTGCATCCCCGAAGCCAACCGAATAGCCACTTTTAAGGCGAATATAAAGACCTGTAAGACTGAACTGCTACGGACTAGTGTTGCCAGCACATACAACCTGTCATCGTCTGCATACTAACGGTGGACAGTTGGGGGACTGATAGGCCTCGATGACCATCGGTGGATCCAGTGCAATGTCAAATCGACAAACACTCCTCTCATTGCAAAACACGCCGCCACCACCACCAGCAGCGTCAATCAGGGCATCTCTACCAAACGGCAAGTGGCTGTTGTTAGCGACCGTGTCGCCATTCCAACCAAACTTGCGTACCTATCGCATGACAGTTCGACCGTCACATCCAACGACGACCACGGTGAGCTCCACAGCGAGGTGAGGCAGGCACGGTGACTTACGCATGAATTAGTTTATAGTCAGTGTAGATTTACGCTGCAACTACCGCACGCTTTCCTCCTCCCCCTTGGGCCCGGTGTCGAGACAGAGTCAAGGAGACCGGAGGCGGGGAGGGCGCTGGTGGATGACGCGGCCGAACCCTCACCTTGCCGCTCCGCTCCACACCCCTTCGTACACACAACAACTGACCAGGATTTTGTCCAACAACAACAGCGAGGCCTCGACGGATCAGAAGTGGGAAGATGAGTTGACAGTCATGCTCACGATCTGTATACCAAAAGGGAGCGCAAGCACGTCAACTGGCAGGGAACCAGGCGTCAGAGAATTGCAAGCACATACCAGGTTGTAAGGGCCATTGTTTGCTGACCCTGGCATAGCAGACGCTTACAGACCTTTAGGCCCAGAAAGGTGACACTTAGACCTGAATTTGCCTAAGTCGTCGCCCTTCAAGATTAGTTAACGAAACAATCTTCGACTGAGAGGCACTACTCATAAAGATCTATCGCATAGAGCCTGGTAAATCACACCCCTGACATGCTTCCGTCATGCAGTCCTCATCGAATTTCAGCGATTTAGGGCATTTTGACATTGATCGGCCCACCTTCTGCATGTGTACCCACTATATTGTCATCACGAGAAACTTACCTTCTACACTTCCATACTCCCTTCCATACTACCTTCACGACCACCAC
>CACRXP010000571.1:19276-53264 GCA_902702965.1 Spirometra erinaceieuropaei
CCACTACCACCACCACCACCACCACCACCACCGACATCAGGGCCGTACATCGTATCGCTAGGCAGCCAGTTCACTAACCACCGCACATGGTTCTCATGGATAGACCTACTCGTGCGTTACACTCGGGCACTACACATCCATCGTAGTGTAACCTGCATACCAGGATCAGCAGTCCAAATAAACACATATCGTTCTTGCCCCACGAGCCCAATCGTTTCTAGGGCATTCCCTCATTCTATGGACATATTCGTCCATAGACCAGGTCGATTTGCTGAATGCGGCACTGGGAAAACTCCGTAGATGTGAGACAGAGTAGCTGCCCGGAACGGTTGCGTTGTTCAAGCTCCGGTAGTCACCGCAGTGACGCCAGTCACTACTGTCAGTCTTGGAAACCATGTGGAGTGGTGAGGCCCATGGGCTTTCAGACTGACGGACGCTGCCCATCCTAAGCATGTGTTCAAACTCGACGATGGCACCAGCAATACGTTCACGCGCGAAAAAACACGGGAGTGCCACTGGTCCGGATGTCATAAATAATGTCGTCTGATGGAATCGCGGGGCTGAAATTAAGACGGCTGGGACGGGATTATTGACGAGAAGTTGCGAAATGGATTCTCGGGATCAGGGTCCTGGACGGGGAGTGGAAGAGTTGGAAGAGAAGATACCCTGGGCGGTGAGGTTAGCGGTCTTGTCGTGTTGACTGAAGTGACGGCAGTCGACTAAAAGGTCGAAAGCGGAAAGAAATTCTGCACAGAGAGGATGTCAGCAAAAACCCAAGGGAAAAGGACCGGAAACCGATGTTCAGGGAGAGGGAACAGGTCCTGGAGGTGGGGAATGACGAGGCGTCGGCGGCCTGATGGAAGATGCTGGTGTTAGGTCACCGGCGATCGGCTGCCGTGTAAGGAATATGGTTTCATTGCGCACCCGTATCGACCGAGAAATGCCTGCCACTTCGAGCGTCACGGACGTAACATGTGTGACCAGGTTTAGAGTTGCCAGGAAGATTTGTCGCACTGACCTTCGGGCTGACTCGCTTTACCCGCAGGAAGAAATGAAGCGACAGGCTCTAGCACCAAAGGTGGTATACTGCCAGCAGGTGGCGGCCGTTTTGGAAAGAGTTAAAGATATAGACTGGATATACCTAGCAGATGAACTCGGCCGGCCTCCGGATGATGAAGAGACTGTCTGTTCTCTAAGAAAAGCTATATCTTGGGCGAGCTTTGCAATCTCGGACTTCAAGTCGGAGAGGTGGGACCTAGGCAGATTTGAAGACGTTGATAGAGCGGAAAATGATGGCTTGGAAAAGCTGTGCATCCCCGCAAGCCGTTTATCCGTCTGAGTAAGTTGTGCGGCCTTAGGAACGCCAGAAGCAGTCGCCCAAATATGCTGCACTTCTGGTATAAAGTTGTTTATTGTCAGGGTCGACAATACAATTATTCCCAAATCAGAAGTTAGCGAAGACGATTTGGATTGGACAACCTTAATCCCGTGTAAGAGCATACAAGAGGCTCCAAAGGCAGTTGCCGTAAGATGACTCTTCTGTGTCCGCCGTTGAGGTTATTATCACGCAGCGCATTTGTGTGCTTTTCCCTCTGTTTAGTGTCTGCAGCCAATCAGAGTACGGGCGGCGTTGATTGGCTTCCAGCACTCGCGAGGCTAGTGGCAAACACCGCACGATCCCAGCAGCGAACCAACAGGGAGCGTGAGGCTGACAGAAGGGCAGCCGGACAAAACTACGACGAGCAAGGAAGCGCGAACGGCCACACATTCCTTCATCCTATGGACGTGTTCGACTATATGAGCCTTCAGGAAAGACTGCGATATAGCACCGCTAACCTTGCCCTTCAATCCCAACTCGCTCTGCCAGCCCCTGGACCACATATAAACTCGCATCGGCATGTTTGAAAAGGGGACATTCTTGCATTGATCCCATCAACGGAAAGCATGTATTATGGTACACAGCACACGATACACCGGTAGATAACTCGTTATAGTTTGTCAGTCACTGAGTCCCATTCCTAAGTCAGATGGCTGGCCAGCTCGAACAATCGACTAGTGCGTTGGAAAATGAAAGAGGGAGATATCGCAAAACCGATGAATTGGCGTACTAGCTTATTCCCTGCTTTAATAAATCTGACGCGCTTTGAAACTATTACGATGCGCTAAATGTCGTGGCCTGGAAGATTTCCAGTTGACTAGGCAGCTTGGAACCCGTATTCAATGGTAGAGGAGGTGCGCCCCCATTGCGTTACAGAGCTTACTCTACCCGTTTTGCATTGTGGCTCATTCTTTCGGCCCCGCTAGGACCTAAATAGCGACACGCAGCATAGACAGACTAGAATTACTTGACGAAGGAGGCACGATCGCTGGGACAAGGGCTTTATTAGCCTAACGTTTCGGACTACTGCTCAAACCCATCATCAGGGACAAAATCAGATACGGGTGGTTCATGAACAAGGGGCTGCAGTATTTATAAAATGCAGTCGCCACATTACCGCACGCCTATGAATATTTACGGCCGCACCCCTTCATGGGGGATCGTTGCACTTGGTGTGACGAGTGGCTGATGGCAGATATTCGCGTCGTAATTTGCTGTAATTTCATCACGTCCGTTGGATGTTGGTGTGATGATGGCTCGACAACTGACCCTGGTGTTGGAAACAGTGTTCACCTGTGCGCTCCTAGAGTGGCTAATTAGTCCGCCTAGACGAAGTCTCAGCATCGAGTATGGAAGGGTTAGGTTGTTGCACTTGTTAATGGACTGGAAGTCAGTAAACCATGACTCAAGCAGCTCTCGGCTAACACGGTTGTCACCTCTTGCGAGAATTTCGACTTCGTCCGATGTGAATGTGTGGCCGAATCTCGTCGAATGAGCCGCAACTTGAGAGCTGGCGTCATTTATCCTCACGGCTGCAGCGTGTTCGGCCGTTCGCGTTCGGAGCTGTGTTCCGATCTCTCCGACGTAATTGCTTTGTGCGCAACTGCACCAGATCCGATAAATGACTCTAGCCGTGGTAGCGGGCCTTTCGGTTTCATTATCTAAAGCCTAATGGTTGCCCTCGGTATGTGTAAAACTTCAACCCCAAATGTTCTTTACATACGGAAGCGATCGCCAAAATTTGGTTTTCGGGTGGTTAGGCCTTTCGTCCGTTTTGCGTATGCACCGGTTGACGAAGCATTACCGACAGACAAAAAAGGGTCAGTGCTGTGTGTTTCGTTGCGGTGACTGCCTAGAAGACTGGGAGTCGAACTCAATGACCCCTTTTTTAAATCGCCTCTATAGCACAACCCCGGATATGAGACCTTGGACACCCTCCATTCAGTAAAGGCTTTTTGCGGGATTGGGGAGTGCGTGGCACGCGTAGACGGGCTGTTTGGCTTCCCGCCTGAGCCTGCCGAGTCGTCATGACATTGTCTAACCATTCGGATCCTGGTTGGTAAAGCCGTAAATAGTGTGGAAGATGCCGCACAAGTCTCCCTTACTAAAAAACCAACTCACGCGCCCAGTCCGTTGGGCTCACGTTGGATGTTGTCACTCCTGACGATCGAAATCTCAAATCCGTTAAGGTTATGCTCTATCTTTTGCCAAACATCTATTCTACGTGCCCGGTTCGATTAATTCAGTTCGGAAAGACGTCCTTTTTCTTTTAGTGCAACTCCTTGGATAGTTCTCGCCCGTAGGCGAAATCAGCTTACTTGCCAGTGACCAGGAACACTAGAGGTCTCAAATGCTGTAAGAACCATTGCCTCATCGCCGTGAGGATGAGGCTATTACTTCAGTCTCGCAGACAGCCCTAAGATACCAAAATTACCGGTAGCCACAACGGTTGGAAAGGAATGTGGACTATCGAAATGCTAAATAGGTGGCTTCCAGCAAATTCCAATGGGCTTTTTACCCTAAACGCCATGTAATTCAGGCCATGGTCCAAGTTCATGTACCCAGCCCGAAGGCATTGCCTTGGATGACACCGACCGTGCACTCCGACAGCATGAAGACCCGTTCAGTTCCAGTGACAATTAAATTCGGCATCCGTTGATAATAAATACGAGCCAACAGGATCAGCGCTAGTAAAACCGCATAGTTTTGACCTCAATGCCTACAACAGATGCTAGGTGTCTAAATGAATAAGAAGACTAAAATGCCACCATCCACTGGCGTCAGTGAAATTAATAACTTGTAGCAGCCAAGTTCGGCAAACGTTCGCCTCCGTTTATTCATTATCAAGCTCGTACAGTGATAAAAGGGAAGGAGGTGGGCTAGATCGCAGTTGGTAGCCAGGAATGGGGAGGCGGACGGCGACTTTAACCCTAATCTTAACCTTAACCCTTACCCTAACCCCTATTGTAAACGTTAACCGTTAACCTTAAAAGGCAAACCTAACCCTAACCAAAAATCGTAAACGGAACCGTAGCCCTTAGACATAGCCGTAACTGAAAAACCTAACCGTGATAGTCAAACCTAATCGTACGCTCAAACCCTAACCGTAACCCGGTAACCTAGGCCTAAAGGCATAACCATAACCCGAAAACCGGAAACCATTAATCGGTACCCTAATCTTAACCAAAAACGTAAAACGGAAGTCAAATGGGTGAGATGTGATTATGGAACCCCTTAAAATAGCCACAGTAAACAAACTCCCCCAGCCACATGTAATACAGGGCCTGGGTACCAACTGCGATCTAGCCGGAAGGTGGAGCAGTGAAATTTAAACAGCCAATGAAAGTCGGTATAGGGGAGAGGGATGAGGGAGGGGAAGAGGGAAGCTGTCTGGCATTTAGCCGTCCCTTTTTCATCGCTGTAACGAGACGCGGCAGGTACGAAAACACATGCTGCCCAGGGGAGCCCTGCCTTGTAGAAACGCTTTATGCGAACAGGAGGATGGGTTGGCTCACCGTACAGCCACTAGCACAGTCGTCACATGTATTCGCTGACGCTGGAACTTGAATTGTCTCGCCGACACTTTATTGATGACTCGGAATGCTCGGTTGACGTCTACCCGGTGGCCGCTGTCAACCAAGTGAGCCACAATTGCGCTAGAGATGGACTTTTCTCCACACTGATTTGACCAAGCAGAATGGTGCTCTCGCATCCGCTTGGATGGATGCCTAGTTGTTCGACCAATAAAATCTGACCCGGTCTGATGATGAATAATCCAAAACGTACGTTTACCAGGCTTGACTTATTAAATGTTTACAGGAATATCATCGCTGAAATTAACAACTGCTACACGTTTTACAAAGCCATCTTTGAACGCCTGACCATTTAGATCTGTCCCGCAAGTGAAATAAAACATTTTGGAGATTTGGCCAGAGTCCTTGGGCCTGATTCAACCTCCAGTCGTCTTGACTGTCTCTTGATGCAGTAGCTGAGGTGGATTGGGGGCGCACGTCTGCTTTCATTACAGACCCATTCACGCCTAGATCACCGTCTTACGCCTACCATGATGGTGCACACAAGGTTTACAAATTGTTCCTGTCGGTCACACTGGCGTTTGCTAGCATAATATTGGATGAATCATTTTTGCCAGTACTTAAAATAGCACCTATGAAATAGGAGTTTGTTGCACAGCTTCCTTTTTTAGTTGGAATTTGCACCGTGAAATTGTCTAGGAATTGGCGTTTTAAAGTTTTTCTTGTTTGTCCTTTACACAACGAAACCATAAAATACGACTGACCAGAGGATAACTGCAGCGTCTGGTATCAGCTCTGTGGTCTGGGTTGGAAAGTTAACAATATGTTACTCCGTAAACGCCCATTTCAGTAGTTGATAGCTTTCAAAGATGGACAAAATAAGGTTTGCTCCTAGAGCTGAATGCTCGAGAAAGACCGTCGTGGAAACATTCATGTCGTGAGAATACGGAATTACTATCTTACTTTGCTTTGCGAAATTCGGCGGTAACGACTTGAGTTGGAGACAAAATTATCAGCGAAGGTTTTGAGTTCTCACTTTTTAATTTCCGATCCCACAGAGCTCGGATAAGAATTTCCACGATCTTTCGTATGTGAGTAGAACTTTCCGTATAGCCGGTAATGATATTACCGGTGTTAATACGACTGCTGTTAATCAATCGGGACGATTATTTGCTTGACAATTGCTCCTTACTCCTAAGACGGCTCAGTACTCTACCCACATATGAGATCAATTTTTAAACATTGCCAGCGTCTTTTAGTTATAGGCTGGCTTACTCGAATCAACAATTGAATATCCATCGTCCGCCAGAAAGTGACGATGTTTCCGACAGCTTATATAAACTTAAAGGTTGTTTGTTTACCACTTGGTAGAAGTAAACAATGATTTATGTCAGGTGGCAACGACAAAGACAAGGGGGCGCCCATTGTGATAATGATGTATGTCTTGTTTAATTTCCGAGGAAATTCATGCGCGAACTTCGAGTAAATCTTTCGAAACGGGCCTTTTCAGGCGCGCTCCAAATTTTGATATGAATAGTTGAGTTGAAATCCGTCAGCTACTGCGGAATAACCGCTTAATATTCACAAACCGCCAACAGGCAGTCAGTAGTATAGATATGTGCAATGATTTACCTTACTAACAACACAGGTATTAGCTAAAAGCCCAGACACGCGTGATGTATGCATTTTTAACCCTACGCAATATTTCCCAGATTTAAAACCTTTGTTTTCTGCACACTTTACTGCTGACATGATGGAATCAAAGTTTACAAAGAAATTCAACTTTTGAAAATTGGAAATATGTTGCTTTATTTTATCGGAAAGCGCATTCATTTCAATTGTATTTAGCGGTATAGAAGAATGGTGTACGACATCATGTGGACGGGAATGAGGGGCATAGGCTGGCAGAAAAATGACTACACATCTTTCGTCGCTAAGATATCGCTGAAATAAATGTCATGCTTCCAGCTCAGGTTACTCTTAAAGGCTTAGGTAAATGTTTTGTTGGATCGGTGCCAATGAAGGAAAAAGTTATCAGTGACTCGTATTTCATTTTTGTCGCCTTTTTATCCTTGTTAATTGTCTTTTATATATGCCCTACGCACCAGCGTTAACTTTGGGAAATCTGATATTTGACAAGCTTTTTGATAGACGTTTGAAAACATATGATGCTATTTTCATTTTTTTTGAAAAATGTCAACAGCATTCCTGAGCATTTTTCCTCCTAGACACTAAATAAAATTAAAAACCAGATAATCAGATCAGTGCATAGGCTGAAGTTGCATGGATTTGCGTCAAAGAATACTCTACACGTCTACACATTAATCTCGTATGATCGCAAAAAACATCCCCACGAATTCGGAAAGCCCTTAAACCCGAATTAATGGGGGGGGGACGCTGGGCGATTTAGCAGTCGAGTTAACCCCCTCGTTTTAGCTTTCGGCATCGACGCACACTCATCGGATCATCTAACACCCGCGCTGGGGACATTGCAGAGTGGACCTATAAATGGAGACCCCAATGGCATTATTTGACCGGCTTGTCGACAAGTGAATCTCATTCATCAAAAAAGCCTCAGTCGCACTGCGTGGATCTATGCACGGTCGCATGTGAATGGATTGCCAGTCGGCAGCCGACACGCGCGATTCCGCCAGGCAGTCATACGCGTTCGTTCACTGACCACGGTCTGAACTTCTGCTAATACTATGTTGGCTATGGGGCATCCATTGTTGCGCCAGCCAGCCAGCCCGCATCTGTCATAGGCGATCAACATTTTTTTGGAAACACAGGATGTAGCTTTTGATGACTTCGCGTAAATTAATTAATTCAGTAATTCTTACACACACGTACCTGAACCACTCGAACAGGGAACCATTAATTTCGGGAGAATTACCGGACGAAATCCTCGGCCTTGTCAATTTCTATTCGCATGAGGCGTTTCCGCCTTCAGAAGGTCAACGTGCTTGGCACATTGTCTGAAAGGGAATTGTCTGAGTAGTTTTCTGTTGGACGCACCTTCAAACAACGCCATCGCCCGTAGCATATATTATACCATAACATCCATGTTTCTGTAAATACGTATTCCACAGCAACTTCCACAGTACTCACAGGTTCACGAGACCATTTGTGATGCAAACTCAGTTACGCAAATTCCCCTCTAACTCTGACTGGGTGTGTGATGAAAGTATTCTACAGTTAGATGTAGGGAGGGGAACTTACGCGCAGGAAACCTCGAGAGAAGCTGCCAATCAAACAACTGCAATCAAATATGCAGCTAAATTTAACTGAAAGTACAACCCTACTCAGAAACATTGCTATGACTTTTTTGACTGGCAAGGATAATAATGTTAGTAGTGCGACTGTGCAGATGTTATTGTGAGCTATTTATATAATTTGCTATGCACTGTTCTGCAAAGACGTCGAAAAACGGATAGAGGATTCTGTGCCTGTGTAAATTATTTCAGGCTTTCCTTGTGATATCGCACCATAAATGCGACGCAATACACTAAGCATTGCCTGCAGCACGATCAAAGGGCCATTATTGACACCATAATGCTGGCCTTATCTGTTCTGTCGCTGAAACATGACTGCATAATTTATTTGACCCTCCTTTGTTAAGCTAATTTTGCGAAACATTGGGTCCTCCTTAATTGTACACCTTGATGAAAGGATATTTTTGATTTTTTGTTTTTTTCCAATTCTGGAAAATTTCACAATCACGCACAGCTGTATTTACGTCTAGACTTGGAATCTACCAGCTATATGCTTTCTGCCCTAGGTAAAATACAGTGGCTCTGTTACAAGCACGTTGTCTAGTGCGCACTATACCGTACAGCAGTGATACAAGATGAAAAATAATAACGGTGCAGAGAAGACGCTCCTTAAATAACGATTTCACAGTCAGTATTCTCCTCTAGTACGTCATGCTCCCGATCTGTTCCGCTCCCTGTGTTCCACTTTTGTACTCGTGAAATGCCTGCATAACCTGAGACCTACGAACTGAACCCCAACATCCAACCTCGTCCTTTGAATTGTTTACAAAATTTAAGAAAATAACAGACGAGTGGGCGGACTCCCGCTGGTGATTTATAGTATCCAGTGGCACGTAGCTGCAAAAGAGTCATCTTAAAGTAGTCTGACGTCAGTAGATCTCCTGACACCCCAACACCTCCCCTCTTGCATCTGGTCTGATGGTACGGATCTCAGTGCCACGCACGATTCCTCATGAGAAAGTGGCACACGTAGCCACAATAAACCCCAATTCGTGCAAACTGTAATGTTTAGACAGCCTTGCGACTCCATGTGACTTTTTAGCACCGTCAGCTACTCTGAACTACTGACGCCAATTGACGTCGAGTAAGGCCCTGAAAGATATTCCAAATTGTGTTGCCTTCAGGTTAAGGTATGGCTTTTGGTGATCTTGCTCTAGCAGGTACTGGTGTACGGCATCGCACTGAGTCACATCAGTTGTGTCGCATGAGAGCAAGCAAGTCCTTTTTAAAATTCATTCGTTATTTAAATATTTAACAGACGCCTCATGGATAAGGAGATTAAAATATTTCTTCAGCTGTGGAATCTTAATTTTGAAGATTCGAACCTGCACACTATCAAAGCAACCCTCTTAGGTTGCAGTCGCATGTTCGATTTCAGTAACTCTTCACAGCCGAAGCTTATAGAATAACCGCCAGGGGTGACCTAAGCTCTTCCCCGGCAACATCCAAATGTTAGATGAGTCCTTCTAGATGCATGTTCCCACGTTCCAAATAATTGGTATCTCTATCGGGCAAAATATTTTAGTTCGTACAGTTGGTTACCCGAGAGACTTGTGTTATTTAACTTGCCGCGAAGTCAATGATGTTAAACGTATTCACAGGATTTGTGGAATTCATGATACAAGACATAACTTGTTTATTCTCCTCTCCTGTGAGAGAATTCTTTTGACACGCCCCGTTTGTATAGGTACCGTGCTGTGTGTCAGCAAAGGATGGGTCGTATTTTTTTCAAAATTCGTATCCTAACACCTTTGAACGCGTAAGATAGTCTGACCTATCAGACGTGACTGAGAATGGCTTTTATGACTCATTGCAATTTTCGGCAAATTCTACGTGTCTGGATGCCTACCCCAATCTAGCTACCGGAAAGCCATGGTTGACAGGGTGTCAGTTGCAGGGTGTCAGTTGTCAGAGAACTATATCGTTAACGATGCTGGATACCATTATAATCCTGTCCAAGTTTCAATCCTGCCTAGTTGCGTGCAGGTAGGTTTCGTGAGTTAAAAATTAAGTTGTTTATCCTGAGAACTGCGAATGAAGGTTCCCTAAAAACGTACTTCAGTCGTGCACATTCCTCTGACGTAAATAAACTGTACGCCTCAAATATGACAGTCCATTGCTAATTTAACCCCACTGCTTCCCTGTGATGAACCGTCAAGACGACCAAATGACTGAATAATGAAACGATTCCCGAGACCCCTACATTTTGTTTTCAAAACAGTGGCATTAGCGGGTTGTCTCGAGAAAGTTATTAGATCTCGTTTAGGTCTCAGAGTTGCGTTGTTCATAGACAAGAATATCCAAGCATATTACAGTCGCCATTCCGAGATTCCGTTTATGCCAGATAAGACATAATCGCTCAACTGTATTTTCTTATTGTAGTGCTCTCAAGGACAACGACAGGTCACTCAACTACATGAGAATTTCTTTCCATAGCACTCATTTATTTGCAGAATATCATTACCAACAAAAGCTAGGGGGACTAGAATGGTCGTCTGTGACTTACTAGCCGTCGTGAGCCAGTCATATCCAACATTTAAGCGTGGAACACCAGTAGCTCGATAACGCGACCTGTAGGTTAGAAGTCCAACGCCTCTTACCACTGAGCCGCTGGCTCGTTGTCCTATCGGTTGTGATCGCGAATGGTCGAGAGACCCTCAGCGATCGTTTTTTAAGGAATTCACTCGTCCCTGTGTGCCTTACGGGCTCTCTCTCTCTCTCGAGCGAAATCAGCAGCCGCACAGTAGCTCATTATAAAGGCCAAATGGTATTGCCAACAATGACAAGAGAGACTGGAATTGTCGCCTCTGACTTATTAGCCGTCGTCTTCCAGTTATACCCAAGACCGAACTATGGAACACCTGGGACTCGATCACGCGACCTGTTGGTTAAAAGTCCAACAGCTTTAACGATTGAGCCACGAACTCGTCGTCCTCTCGGTTGCGATCGTGAATATACAATGGCAGAAATGGCTTACATCGTGCACCACTGTATGACTGCTGGTTGGGTTCGAGAGAGAGCCCTATGATACAGCAGCACGTACGGTTCCGTAAAACGGTCAGTGAGCGCCCTTCTACCACTCATCTATATCTTCGGCCATTTATCACAATGAATTAATTTTTCCGATTTAGTCTCATATAGTGCAAATACGTGATTACTCTAGTTTCTATAAACAGAGTGACTGATATTTATTCAGTCTGTTCAGTCGAATACATTGTGGTTTAAAAAGCTTAATCCCGACAACGTACGTTCCATATTGAGTAATCTGTGTTTTTCATCTTTATTGCTGTTTTCTGTTTCGCGACAGACATATTTCTGATGGTTGGGGGTTTGAAAAGTCACTGCCTACGCCGTTTGGGCGTTTAATACGAAGAAGATTTCGTCATGGATGGCAGAAAGTTCTTAAAATTGAATGTTGCCAAATAAAATGTAAAGAAATAATCACTATGGGTGGGTACGCTGATTAGTGTTTTTTATAGCAAATATAAAGTTATGCTCAACCCATAAATTCAGGTAATTTCCGAGGGTTTATCAAATAAGACGTTTGTCAGTGTATGAAAGTTCTCTTATGTGCGTTTAGTCTGAAAGTCAACCGGATATTCATTCGTCTAAACAATCGAAACAGGGTGAACACATCCTTGTTAATGTTGTACATACCTTTGTGTATGCAACTAAATTTCACAACGGGCGACGTAAACTATTAATCAAATACAGAAGTGTACTTCGACTTCTCTTTGCATCCTCTCTTTGAACTTTACTGATGTTCTGATATAGCGACTTAATGAAATTAAAATTATTCAGTATACGTAACTCAAACTTCACCTCAAGTTTATAAATAACTGCTGTTACCAGACTTCCTTAAAGCGAGAAAATAACTTGGTCAAATGTGCATTTTGGACAGCTTCTTCAGCTACTGTGGCGGCTGATTTGGTAGAGAAACTTAGCTGAATTTTCGATGACTGATTTGTGTATTTAATAACTTACTTTGACATATATGCCTATGACTCTTCAGATTTTGAGATAATGAGCATTCACAGCTGGTACTTAGTATCCCTGTTTCCAACCAATTTTTGCGTCTCTCATTTCTAAAAAGATGTGAATGTAGATTGTTGGGTCAGCATACTGCAATTTGTGGACTAGTCTCTGCATAATGCATGACATCTCAGCTTATGCGAAGAGTTTTCATAGCACATTGTGTTTGAATAAGCTGACATTTGCTATCACCCATTTCACATCACGTTATGGACTTAAAGTAGAGTATAATTCAGTCCTCTTTCCAACTTCGTCCCGAACACCAGACGTGCTGAGCACTGTTGACCTTAACGCTACAAGGTTTATACAATACGGAATGCCTTGGTTATGACTCAATTCTCCGAAAAGACTTATATCCAAAAGAAGAACGGTTATTCCATGGTTTGACAGGAGTCAACTATACATTTCTTTGTGTTTTTGCAGCGGTTCGCAACGGGCCCCTTAAACTTCAACGAATATATCCACAGATTCTCGGTTTTCCAAAACAAGCAACCTTCGAGTATGCGATAGATTTCGTTTCCCAGATAACCTCAATCTATGCCGACTTTGACAAGCCAGGATGACAGAAACCCCGTCGGTTTGTGTTTCAAGGTTCAAATCTTGGTTAACGCTATGATTAGCAGGACAGGACAGGCTCTGCCTCCAGCTTTGCGGGACTCAAATTCGAAGAAGTATCAATGTCTGGTTGGGGTTGTAACTTATTGGTGAAAATCCCTTTTACAACGACAACGCCAGCTATCGTTGCATTTCCTTTATTCATTTGATTATTACGTGAACCCTAAACATGCACTCAAATGCGAATTTTGCCAAATAATTTATTTCTGACGGATCAAAGGCTACATACTATTTGCCGCTTGTCATACCGAGACTGCAGTAAGGGAGATCGTCCGGCCTTTGAGTCGAGCAAACGATATATTCCAGTCTTAGGGTAAAGCATGCGTACAATCGTTAAGTATGTATTAAACATTTTTTGGAGGTCGAAGTTGCTGCACAGAATTGCATGTAGGAGAGTGTGTTTTTCAATATAAAGTATTTTTGACATTCTTTGCTACGTCAAACTTCAGAACGTGCAGTTTTCATACTATTTGCCTTTTTTGCAAAATGGCTATGAGACCATTAAGTAAAAACTGCTGTATTCTGTTCATGAGAAAAAGCCGACATATCATTTTTGTAAATGCATCCTTCCAGGATCCAGTCGAACGTCTGAGCAGTTTTATCCGGCCCATAGAAAGTACTTCGTAGAATCCATGATTTGTTAACACACGCGTTTTGAACCTGCAAATTGCAGTTGGGGAGTAAAAATGTTCCATGGCTTTATACGATGAACCCGTTTTACTATTCTCGAGTTAAAATGACCATCACTCGTCTAAATATTGTGAGTCACAGTAAGAAACGCCTCGATAAACTGAAGCTTGTCTGCTACTGAACCACCAGCAGAAGATACATGTGGTTCTGCTGCCGCGAACAGCACATATTTGTGTCCAGAGTAACGCATGTCAGCGAAAATTACGCGCATATTTTGAAGTGAAGGAGAGAAGGATTCGGCACACAAGCTGACAACTACCTTACGCACCTAGTTTGTACACTTTAACGACAGGGTTGGCTACCTCGATAAAAATACCGCGAAGTCCCAGAAGCAATGCACCCAGACGAGTCATGCAATAATCGGCATATCGACCCAGAGGTCCCATACAAAAACGTTAAAAAATCTCCTACTGCCGCAACCAATCCCAAAGATGTGACGAGATGCGATTAACATTCATTGGCACAATCGTAGAATCCTTCGTTAGACCCAGTTGAGATTTAGTTTTTCGTACACCTATAGTCTGATGACGAGCTGGGGAACCAGCCTCGAGCATTTACATAATTAAATTTCCAGATTCCCAAAGAATTCCCTCTCCCTAGTAGAGCAAAATGGCGATCTCGTGAACTATATTTCCATCGCTATGACGTTTCGAAAGTAGACAAGCTCTCATTGTCTGAAGTAGGTATCGTGCCGCATCTCACAGTATTTTAAGGCGATGGGAATTACAGCCATGTTAAAACGACGTTAGTTATATTAGTTTATCTTAGCAATGTACATCAGGTGAGTGGTTAATGGGCTTTAGCCCTCACCGCCGGCATACGCACGAAAATGGTCTCTAAAATCGCCGGGGCGGAGGACGAGGGATGGTGACTGCCGTCGGTCTGAGCATCTCTCGTCGGCTGGCAGCGTTCGAACGTTGGTAGACATTACCCGCATCGTCATTGATCTGAATCGCCGTCCTAGCCCGTTATTCTTGTTTGTCTCCCTCTAATTACACTTCTACTAGTCTGTCAGAGCAACAGTCGATCCAGTAATATGGATGCCTGCGCATTTGTCGGGCTCGAGTAGTTACATGGCTAAATATATATGTATATTAGTCCAAAAACTTTCCTTGATTGAGGAACGCGAGTAGGTGAGTTTTACTACCGAATATTAGTGAAATATCGGGAAATAACTTCTGAGTTACACAACCGTTTACCTTCCTACACACAAAATGTTTGTGGCATTATTTTTCACGCATTTAAATTTCATATTTTGTGTATTAAGTCGTCCGCGCTTTCTTACTTTATCTGTCAGCCATAATACAAATTCACTCTGGTATTCGTGGCAATAGCTATTGCTGTACTTAAGATGTTCCATATGTTAACGACATTGTTTATGGCATACAGGTAATATGTGATGGATGTTAAAGTAATGTGAACATTTAGGAAACGACTACTCGCATGCACTATTTTAACGGACGTAATATTTGACGGGAATGATTTTGATATTAACGATACCTCGGAAAGAATAAATTGAAACATGATTTAAAATATTACTTTCACAGTTTTACCATTTCTCCCGTAAGGTCTGGAACACATTTATATGCTACAAATTACGACTCGGAGTGTTGCTTGGAGAACAGCAATCATATAGACTACTCCAACTTGTTTCTAGTTGATAGCGAAAACCGACCGCTGATTTTGAAAAGAGTCTGACAACATTTCATACTTGCATCTTACTGATTCCCGCACATTCACATAAACGTGCGCAAATGATGAGCATTGTCAAAAAATCAAAATTCAGTCACATTTACCTACCATCCGAGTACAGCTTCTTAACAATAGCGACATCGAACTGGAGAGAGTAAATAAGTGGACAAGGGTTGTTTGCTGAAAATACCAGACCAAAGGGTATGATTCCCAGATTTTTTTGCTGAAAGCTGCAGGTTAAAATGAATCGTCAGATTGGGAGGTTAACCGTGACATTCAGTCGTCGATCCTGCTTAAAAATGAAATTTGCTCAGTATTTTTAAGTGGTACAGGGACACTCACCGACCGTTTTTACTCAACTCACGTGTTCCATTGTGCCTTACGGGCTCTCTCTCTCGCAAGCCCAACCAGTAACCGCACAGAGGCGCATGATATAGGCGGAGCGGCATTACCGACAAAGGCAAGGGAGTATGGAATGGCCGTTTCTGGCTTATTAGCCGTCGTCAGCCAGTCATACCCAACCCCGATTTGTGGAACATCCGAGGCTCGAACTCGCCACCTGTTAGTTAGAAGTCCACGCCTCTAACCACTGAGTCACTAGAGCGCTGCCCTGTCGGTTTTGATCGGGTATATACAATGGTAGAGGGGCGCTCATCGATCGTTCTTACGGAGCTGACTCGTTCCGTTGTGACTTATGGGCTCTCTCTCGAGCCCAACCGTCAGCCGCACAGCGGCGCATGATATTAGGCAGAATGGCATTACCGACATTGTGCTATTTCTCTCGCGGTTTTACACCTGACTTACGAGGTGGCAGTGAGGCATGGTACATTAAATGGCATGGCGGTGGTGCACATCAAATGAAAATTAAATTACTGTTTTCAAACGTATGGCTGATTTTGCGGAGGCAATTTAGTTAAGGAGTTTGGCAGGCACATGGCATGATCGCACTCCTTCATGCAAGTGCTTCGGGCGTATTCGTGTTACTGATCAACGTCACTGCGTTCGCGGAAATCGCGTATTACGGATAAAACGTGGACTAATATATTTAGGCATATAATCTAAGGAGAAAATCCTCTGCGTAGACTGAAGATGTGCGTATAAGGAGCAGACTACGGTACACAGATCAAGACTAAGGACATATGTCGATAATAATTTGTTGTCAATAGCGTTTTTAATGACTGTCAGTTTTGTAAACTTTCAGGTGCTTTGTGTAAGGAGAATAGATAAGTTCACAACGGCACGCCCTATATGAATTTTGTTTTATTCAGGTGGGTGACAAAGGCTTTGTAAGCTTTTCGGCAGTTCAGTAGCATTTGGGTGTCTTCTGCAGCAATATGTGTCAAGATAATGTCTCATCTACTCAGCATGCTGTGATTATTGTTCCGCTGTGCAACAGTCTGATGAACGGTGGACCGTAGGATTACCTACTAATGGAAAACAGCATACTGTAGCATTTGTGTGCTATATATTCGCCAGTATTTTTATATCAGACTTCCTCGCATGGAGTCTGTCAGAAAAATTTTGAGCTCACATGACCCAACGCCTAGGCGTCCAAAGCACAGTACTGGAATGTGTCTTAGTCTATTGGAAATTTTGTAGACTAGCACGGCAAAAATGGCAGATTTTATAACAATTGCCTCTCTGGTCGCGTCAGACAAAATTTTTCTGTCGATTTCTCTTTTTACTACATTTTTATTATCTACAGAAAATGTAGCAAATAGCGTAGAATCACTGCAATCCCAATACAGAAAACTTCGTGTTGCCGTGGAAAGCTGTTTTTTATCTCGATATTCGACGCATGTATTCAGACTAACTTTTTTTTATCCCTAGCAAAAGTGTAAATCCCTGTGCGTAAAATCGTAAGAATCAACAATACAATAGATCGCACCCAAGTAAAAGCCAGCAGCATATATTATCAACATCATTATCGTCAACTTAGTGTACTCAAGACCGATAAATATCTGGTCATCGTGCCCACAGACAAGGGACGCTCCACAGTTGTACTAGGCAGGACTGACTGCCTTCAAAAAGCCAAAGGTCTATTGGAGGGCCGACAGTTCTATGTCCCATGTGCAACGAACCCTGCATAAGTGCTGACACGCGAAATTAATGCTACGCTGTTGGCCTTGGAGAACTCAGGTGCAATAACACCGACCGACAAACGCATGGCGAGACCCCAAGATACGGCTTTGATCCAATTCTATGGCCTCCCTAAGGTGCACAAAGACGGCGCTCCTCTCCGACCTATCGTGTCGCTCAAAGGTACTCCAACGTACGAACTGGCTAAGTGGCTGCTCCGGCGTCTTAAGTTCCTGACCGCTCAGTCAGACACCACAGTCTCTTCGTCAGCGGAATTCCTGGAGAAACTCAAAGGGGTAAGCCCCCATCCAAATGAGGTCATGGTATCGTTTGATGTTACATCCATTTTTACATCTATTCCCCAGGACCTGGCGATCGAGACAATCGAGCTGCTTCTACAAAGCAAATAAGATGGAACGGAGAATCGTCTTGGACACGCCCAAGTCCTTCAGCTCCCGAAGTTCTGTCTCAAGACGCACTTAAAGTTCGACGAGACAAACTACGAACAGGTAAATGGCACACCAATGGGTTCGCCGATTTTGGGATTCATCGCCGAGGCGGTTCTGCAACGATTAGAGTGGCTGGTCTTCCAAACCCCACAGACCGAAGTTTTGGGCCCAGTACGGGAATAGTACCTCCGTCGTTGTCGACAGGGATTAACTGCTGACATTCAAGAAACATCTGAATGTGGTCTTCCCGGACATCCCATATACGATGAAAGAGGAAGTGAACAACCAGCCTGCCTTCCTGGATGTTCTTGTATGCCGCAGAGATTGTTGTGGACTAAAGACAAAAGTATTCAGGAAAGCGACAAATATAGTGCAAGTACTGAACTTCAACAGTTACCTCACAATCAGCCACAAACGCAGTTGCGTAAGGACACTCTATCGGCGTGTTGAGACGCACTGCAGTGAGCCGGAAGACAATATTGCTGAACTACAATACCTCCGACGGGTCTTCAAAGCCAATGGCTACCCGCGCAACTTTGTCAACCGGTGCATAAGCAAAATGGATGAAAGGCCTAACCACACAGACACCAAATTTTGTCGAGCATTCCCGTATGTCAAGAATGTTTCGGAAACTGTCGGTCGCCCTCTCGCCCCACTTGGGATTGGAGTTGCATACAGATCAGAGGCGACCATCAGGTGTCAGTTAATGAACTCGAAAGACCCGCTGCCACTGCAAGAAACGTCTGGAGTCATTTATCGGATCTGATGCAGTTGCGACGAAGCAACTACGTCGGAGAAATCGGAAGACAGCTCCGAATGCGAATGGCCGAACACGCTACAGCGGTGCAGATAAATCACGCCAGCTCACAAGTTGCGGCTCATTCGACAAGATCCGGCCACGCATTCCAATTCGGTGAAGCCGAAATTCTCGCAAGAGGTGACAACCGTGCTAGCCGAGAGCCGCTTGAGTCATGGTTTACCGGCCTCCAGTCCAGTAACAAGTGAAACGACCCTACCCGTCTATACTCGAAGCTGAGACTTCGCCTGGGCGGAGTAATTAGTCACTCGAGGAGCGCACAGGTAAACACTGTTTCCCACACCGTGGTCAGTGGTCGAGCCATCATCACACCAACATCCAAAGCACGTGATGAAATTGCAGCAATTTAAGACGCGAATGTCTGTCATCAGCCAGTCATCACACCAAGTGCAACGATCCCTGATGAAGGTGGGAGCCGTGAATATTCATAGGTATGCGGTAACATGGCGACTGCATCTTGTAAATACTGCAGCCCCTTGTTCATGAACCCCCCGTATCTGCTTTTGTCTCTGCTGATGGGGTTGAGCAAGAATCCGGAACTTCTGGCGAATAAAGCCCTTCTCCCAGCGATTGTGTCACCTTCTTCACTTTTTCATTATCGACAGCGTCATGCATTTCAAAGCGCGCACGCAAATGCGCATTTGGAGACCGAATTAGTTTAGGTTTGGACGACCTAGATACGTAATATTTGCCGTAGGCATGCTTAATAAATTATACGCACTGGAATGCCTCATTATGTGCATAGAATAACGAGTATGCTTTAAGAGATCTGCCTTTAACGTCGACGCAAACGTCATAACCATATGCAAAGATATGTGGTGATTATGGCCTGGAAGAGAGATTGGTTTGGCAATTGACAAAGTCGAGCTCCGAGCGTACTCGCAATAGTTATCGGGGTTACTGCGTTGACGGAAGCGCAACACCTGAGCAAGTCGAGTACTCCCGACAGCAGTAAAATCGTCTCAGATTCGATCGTGTATTCCAAGGATAGCACTCACAGCGCAGACTGAAAATATGTGCATGAGTTGCAGACACTGGTATCATAGATGACGCGAGTCGGAAAATGGGGACACCAATACAAGCGTTCGACATACTTTACTTGTAATTAAAATTTATGCCATTGGCACTTTTACGTACCGGAAAATTTGAGGTTGCTTAGTCTTCTGGAGTATTTTTTAGGGAGAGTTAGTCTGGCGCACTACCGCATGCTCGGTTCAAACTAGACTCTGCTCCTTGAACGGAAGGAACTTTATGTAACTAGAGAGGATTATATAGATGACACACTAAAGGATACGTGATACTGACTGTTGGTATGAAGCTGTAGTTGGAGACAGGATACTGTAGTAGTTTTGCGTATCGGGTAAATTTTCGAACGTGACGAATGATGAATAGCAGGTATGAAGCGTTAGGACCCGGCAGATTATCAGGCTCTCATATATCTATCTTCTATCTATATAGACAAAATGCAAATTCAAGTCGGCGAACGTAAGTTTTCGATTATTCTTCGTCAAACCATTACATTAATATAGTTCTTGTTGGAGCGGTGAAATCTGAGAAGTGAAACAACCTATGAACAGTAGCCAAAACTTGGGTCGAAGCTGAGTTATGAAAATTCCGACCCGCATCGTGGCACGTCGCACCACAGCGAAGAAACATAAGCTGAACACTGTCAGACTATCTTACCTCTTCCCCTCCACTCCCTCCCCACCCCCTTCTCGTACCACTGAGAGAAACTAGACTATAACTATGCCGCTGCCTCACAAGTCTGAACACATATACCCCAAGTTATGACTAATGTTCATAAGTTATTTCACTTCTCAAATGTGTCGGCTCCAACTAGACTAATGTACTGGCCTGACAAAGAATAATTTAAAATGTACGTTCTCCTACCTGAACTTCCTCAATGCATAAACTGGCATCATCGCAGAAAATGGAACTGTTCATTCATGTAATCGGTAATCTCGAAAAGTACTACATCGATTGCTCTGAAATTTTGAAACAACCTTGCCTGCGCATAGAGCCGGGCCTTTTTATGTCTTCCTTCATAATTATGGAGATAGTGCGCGCGTGATGGGTAAAAAACATGTTTCTTTCCTGCATAGCCACGCCATCTACTGACGCGCTGGCCGGCGGCCACTTGACCGGCATCCACTCAAACCCGCATGCACCCCGACGGCCGCGCTGACCCCCCTGCAGGCACTTGAACATGCCCTCCCCCCCTCCCCCCTTGGGTCCATTAAATATGGGCCTCTAGGCAAGCCATCCCTGGGTCAGAAACACTCAACACTTGGACGCCACTTAAACTGGCCCCACGACCCCCTTAATAGGGCCCTCACAGCTTCCCCGGGGATTCTCGAGCGTGATTGGATGAAGTTAACACAACCCCCTCCACCCCTCCTGCATCAGCCAGTTGATCGCACATGTCTGAAGAGATCTTCCGTCGACTACGTAAGGAAAATTCAAATGTGGTTTTCACAGCGACGAGGTGTTAAGGTTGGTTGAAGATATTTGCGTAGAAATCACGAGCGAATTTCTCAATCAACTGGGACAGCCATCACTAAACCGATCTGCTAATGCTTCGTTAGACGTGGATTTGCGGCGTGAGCAAATCACAACACGGTTGATTTTCTGTCGTATCTGCAATCAAACATTTCTAAGCCAATTCTGGAGCAGAATAGCATTTACGATCCAATAATGCGGACTGTTCAAATCGGCGTTGGAGGAATCTTCGGTAACAATCGGGAGAGGGCACCCAAATATCCGTTGCCAAGAAATAATACCTGCTATAGCTATTTAAGCAGGTTATGGCCATAAATATCTGTTTTTTCATCCGACCTCAATTTCATCTGACCTGCAGTGCACATGTTGCCTCACTTAGATTATCATAGTCTCAAACATATGAGATGCGACCGCTGCAGACCGAGCCGTGGCTAATCAATCTTGACCTAGGCTCGCACGGCTGAAGAATGACAGCAGTAGTGGAGTTGCGACTAAATCTATCCTTGCACACCTTAGAAGAGTTCAGAAACGATCGCTGAATCCGACCATTGGTTTGCCATCCTTCACATATGCATGCTTAGGTCACGAGCGAGGACATTAGTCCGTTTGCGGCTTACTTTAGGCCAGGATAACTCAGGCAAGTTGGGGAATGATCGCTTAAGACCCATCCTGTGTTTACCAACCTTGACATTATCTTATACAGCTGAAGAACGAGCGCAGTAGTCGATATGCGGCTTATTCTATGGCAGTATGCGTTCAAACACTCACGATACGATCGCTGTCGACCGGCCCATTATGACCACTTCTTCCTTAGGTGAGGAATGATCGCAGTTGTGGGTATGCGGCTCAATCTATGGCACCATACCCTTTGGACAGTTGCGAAACGATCGCCGTAGACCGGCCCTACGTTAAACAATCTTAATATAAGCTTCCACTACCGACAAGCGACCGCAGTAGTCCCTATGCGGAGTATTCTATAGTATCTTGCCTTCGGGCAATTGCAATACGATCACCGTTGACCGAACATTTGGATTATCAATTGTTACCATTAATTTCACAGGTCAAGGGGCTACCGCCGTCGCCAGTTTGCGGCTCAGTCAATGGCTGCATAGCTTAGGACAGTTGCGATAAGATCGCTGCTTTGGCCGACAGTATTTTTTCTGGGTGCCTTCTCCCGATTGTTACCGAATCTTCTTCTTAGGTGCGCCAGGAGGTGCTTACAAAACGTTCTTAATAAAACAATTCGAATCAAAAATGACATAGCCTTAGCTCTTGCCTCTTCCGGAATGACTGCGACCTCGCAACCCGGCGAAATAACTGATCATTACGCCTGGACGTGCAATATTTCCGTTGCATCCGGCATGGGAAAGGCACTGCTGAAATACAAACTCGGCGTCTGGGATGAATGCACAATGGCGCGCAAAAAACGCTCGAGGCCCTTGACCGATCGTTGAAAATGCAGACCATTTGAGGACGCATTGCTACTGCTGGCAGGAGACTTCAGCAAACATTGCCTGTAATTCCTCGACCAACACCAGCGGTCGAAATAAAGGCCTGCCTGGAAACCGCTACTTTGTGGCGTCATGATCAGATATTAAAATTAACTACAAATATGCGTGTCCAATTGCAAACCTTGCAGATCACTCAGAACGCCTCTCTGCCATTATCATGAATTTCTGTGCCTACTATGTGCTCGAGAATACAGCTGCTAGCCTTCTTTATTTGACCCCTGCTAACCATGCTGAAGGGTGCCTTCTTATCGATTTGGGCAAACGCCGGTTCGTGCTTCAAGACTCAGTACATACGCGACGGGCCTTGTTCTTTCTAACGCTACTGGAAGGCGTTTCCGTTTGCATTTGGCCAAACTTAAAGCATTTAATCCCCGATACGAAGCCGAGGCAAGCGTGCAAGTCAAGATCTATTGGTACCAAAAAAATACGCGACGACTAATTAGCTGCGTCCTGTCGCTTCAAAGCATAAACAACGAGCGAGCTGGCACGGCCTAATGGATGGAGAACAGTACTCAACCCTTAGTTTGAGTTAGACACTTTCTAAGAAGTTCAATCGGCATGGGCCCCGAGACAGGACCCTGGCGCAAGGCCATCGCCTTCCAGCCCTCAGGATCGGAGGCTGTGGTGTTCATTAGATCCGTTCTCGTGAAAGATACTTTCGGCAGTCTTAAGGTTTCTCTCTCAATGCCATCGGCCAAGGAGATCCTTCTCGCCCTTTTTGTCAAAAAGTGGACTAAATAACATTTCGAGTTTACCAGTACGAAACTACAAAGATTGTCTTATTGCCCGGACCACGTCTTTTTAGGACAGATACTTCGTCAAATGCCGTCGTCAGGCCTTTTACTTAGAAGCACGGCTGCAATAATATTGCGCATACCAGTCATTTGCGCACGGAAGAACTTCATTCAGCTTGTAGCCCAGGAGTTATTGACCAAAACCACCTATGTCAGTCACACATATCTATCCTACTTTTCACCATTCCCCTGATGTTTACTGTTATTTCGAGTTCATTCCTACCCTCGTCCCTAAGCCCAACATGCAGCATAATGGCCTACTTGTGCGCATGCCTTAACTAAATATTGCACTTTATAGTATAAATGCACAGGCCTGCGCAGAATTTATCGGATGCAGACGTGTGCTCGCCAAATTGTATTTTGAACGTACTAAATTACAAAGCGCGCATGAAAAAAAATATTCCTTTTGAGACTAGAGTCCTCCTGGCTCCGGAATCCATGGCTTGATGAAACAAAACGCTGTTTTTCAATTCGGTTTGGGGGTTGCTATGGAAGAAACTTTCAAACACCAATGTCACTTCATAGCGCAGTTCTCAAAAAATGAGCACAAAACCGCTAAATATCCTCCGGTAACTGAGAATTTCCGCTAAAAATACTAATTAGTGATGGAAAATAAGATAGGATTTACCTATTTCTACATATTCTCAGACAGAAAATGACAGGCAATATTTCGGGGTGTCATGGAAATGTTAACTGAACGCAAATGATCCTAAAGCATTACCTAAACACTGTGGCATTACGAAAGGATTCTGGTGTTGAGAGACATTTAAGCCATAGTCATTGGCGGAATAGATCTGCTCGATTGACGTTTTCTACTATTGTCGAATACCGTTCTTGTTATTTCATTGTACTAGCGTGAGTGCGGAAAGATGACTCGCGTCAACATTCTGTATGGTAGGGCGTGGAGATATCGCCCCATAGTCCGATGGATGGGCGAATTTGGCCTACAGTTATAAACACTTCATTTCGTCTGCCCTGAAAGATCTCCTTCTTTTCACCGCACTGAAGGTCCTGGGATGCCAGTTGGATACATTGCACCATTTAATTTATTTATGAAATGCGTTCAGTTCTCGCCTAGCAACAACGAGTCTAGAAATGCCTTCTCGTAAAGGCCCACTGGTGTGGGGTGAGCGCCCCACCATCTTTTTTCCATGAAATTTGAGCATGATAATTTGTTTGGAATATGCAAATACGCACAAAACCGCAAGTATGCGACTTATTTTAACAATTTAGAAGACTTCAGAGATGAATATGTTTCTTTCAAGGGATTTAAAGCCCCTTCTTTTGCGATAATTGCCCAAATGTTTGAAATATCATCAGCACGCTTGTCTTACAAATGCCATGTTTAAAGTTCAATCACAACATACAGGGAGTATCTAAAGTCAAATGCAAATTTACTGTTTCAAGGACCCACCTGTCATAGTGACTACATATTTAAACCGGTAAGAATTTAATAATTTCCTTCGACAGTACACTACCTATTTTGCGCATCATGCAATATTTGTTGCTGCGTTTTTTTCAGAAGTCTTTCACAATAATCGCCTCACCAGAGTGGAGATGTCTTCATGCGTATACCGAATCTATTAATTACGACGTGTTTGCAGAAAATGTCTTTTGTAGCGATTAAATTGAAAAAAAGAAACATTGAAACCGATGTAATAACAGTTGGTGTTTTTGAGTTAGTTCATTCAGTATTCAGCCAAGTAATGAGAAAGATGTAAGAAACTTATCCTACGCTTCCCATGAATGAAGTTTATTAAATAAAATCTTGAAGCAAAATTTCAGGATATTGGGTTAGACTATCATGCCTGGCAGAATGATGAAACCGCGAAATTATACCAAACAAGTAGTATCCGTAGATCTATATTAAACAAGTAATCACCGGTAATCCACATTGCCTCTCGTGAAAAACAATGCTTATTCTGCAACGCGACTGTACTGTGTCGTCTAGTTCAACTTTATTTGTCACTGCAATAGTCTACAAGTTGGCTGAGGTTTACAACGTGACTTCAGTCGCTGGCAATACGATGCGCTAACGTAGAATAATTCTCTAACTTTAAATGAAGCTTAGACTGTTAGCGAAATATAATCTACATAATAACCCACCATAACTCGCCTCTCACCGTGTCGAAACGACTGTGCGCATTTCAGATCATACGTTCCCTTCCGTAAGCTACTTCTTTTATTCGTCTAGATTCCAAATAACAGTCTTGTAGCTTGACGTGATAAATGTTTTCAGACAACTCGCAGGGCGACTTGACACGAAGTAAATCATGACAAATGCATCTGTGCAAAACATTAAATCTGCCTTTCAGGATGCTGATATAGAAAACACCTAGAAATGAGCGAAACGTCAGTGGGCGTTGCGTTAACATCATGTTATTCATAACCGTATTGCATTCGGGACACACAATGTGTGGCCTGGTAAATAAACGTCCACTGGGAAAACGAGTGACGCTTAAAGTACAAGTCTGACTCCAACTATTTTTTATATTCTACAGCGTCCACAAGAGGGGTACGCCCGCATTACTATGCCACAGGAACGCTTAGATTCTTAGCATTCTCTGCATTTTGAATTGACTGAGATGTGGTCCAATAAAGCAAAAATAAATTTGCTCGCTTGCGCAGATAGAAAAGTCATATGAACAAAGCTTTGCCAGGCAGATCGGTGACTAATTAATTTATATAGCGTTGACTGGTGCAATCGCAAACCTAACTACTTTGTGCAAACGACGATAGCGTTTACTCCGTAAGATCAATTGACATTTTCGTTTGTTCCGGATTACGCTGAGTTTCACATCGGTCTCGAAATACCGCTGAATAATCACGATTCCGTTGAAGGTTCTCTGTGTACTTTGAATTTATGCGCAGTGAAATCAGAAAACACTTCGACGATTTTTGCCATTTTATTCACGTTGCGTTAAAACAGTATTGACAGTCCTTTAGTGCAAACGTAAGACCATGCTTTACTCTTTTAAATGGCGTTCAGTTTCGCTATTTCTATTTGCATGTGGGCTGCGTTCTCCGAATATAAACGCAAGGCCAAATAACCATATTAATACTGATATTTTGCTGAAACCGTCAATGTTTTGCTCGTGCCATTTCTAAATCACGAACATGCAGACGGTAATCCGCACGAAATGTAAGGCTTCGTATGTTCAAAGCTGAAAGGTCTATTCTGTGATAGCCACTGTTTCTTTTGAAAACTGGATCTTTGGACTCATCTGGACAAACGTTTGACTGTGTGCGTTATTACCTAACTTTACTGCATAAAATTGCACAATCGTTCGATTTCATTCTTGGATATCGAAAAAAATGTCTTGTTTTTTTAGAAGTAACCGGTATTTTAGCAGACCCATTTCCACGATTTGCATCTAAACGAAAATGATTTTTTAAGTGCAAAACTCTATTTACTAGAACTCTTGAGAACACATTAGTCTACTCTCAAGGCAAAACACGTTCAAAAGCCTTACCAAGGACTAGGATATGTATTAGCATATAACATTACCGGAATACACCGCAACGTGCATTTCTGTTCAAATAAAAGAGCAATTTGCCTGACAAAATTTCATGAACGCACTTTCCGCAATGGACATTTCCTTGAAAAAGCTGGACGACCGAGTAAGATGTGCAAAGTTTAAAATGCCGGAAAATTCAAATAGGCTTCTGTCATCAGAGTTCAAGAGATAGGTCGCGTACTGTGTGTTTCGAGTAGCAGTCCTCCAACGCGTCGGAATGGGCGTCTCAGGAAAAAAATATGTGTTGTCGGGTTCTTGCTGCAGCCGACCAATTTTGGTTATTGGATGTCTCGTCCTCCAGGGCACTTTGTGGCTGAGCGAATAACAGGCATGGTATAGACTAGGCAGCTTACCTAAAGACGTTTTTTGATCAGCGCGGGGAATTCTCGACTCTGACTCCTGAAAAATAGTGTGTGCATATATAAACGCTGGTCGCGGAGATGAAGTCAAGCGAAACTTACTTACGACAATCTTTGAGGCTAAAATACCTCCTAACAAATGTTTTGGCTACATAGCCGTGGAGAACTACCAAAAACTATATCCTTGAACACTCGCTCTGATATGAGTAAAATGCCTACCTAGGTAATCCGATTTCTCACTGGGTTTGTGCAGTTCATGTAAGCGAAGTAAACCGCGACTGGATGTCTACAAAGGCCGACTACGTGAGCTTACCGTTAGCCTAGTCTAAAGCCTCGGCCGCGGGCCAGTTTCAGTTTTTAACGACTTCAACGGATATTTATGTCCTGTTTGTCCAGCCTTTTTTTGACCTCGGAAGTCATAAATACGCTCAGTATGGATCTTCAAATTAGTTACTTATTAGCCAAAGTGAGTGAACATTTAACGGTATGTTTGGTGTGTCATATTCGAGCACGTACGCGTAAAGTAAATCCTGTACATTGTGTTTCAGGCGTTGTCATGGGTCCTACCCACGTCGCAGCCCCTCCAGATGGGTCTGTCGACTAATCGGGACGTCAGTACGATGCACTTCTTTATTTGAGCACTTGTCTATCAAGCATTTTCATTCTGCCATTTTCGAAACGAAAGTTAAGTCGAACATTCATATTCGTAAACTACATCTTTGCAAAAATTATGACTTAGGTCAGGCCATTACTTGGGAGCCGAAATTATTTTTGGAAAAAGGTTTGGACATGCGCGCTGCCTGCACTTCACGATTAAATTGAACTTACTTGGGAGATGCAATAACTGTTTCACGTACAATCAGCGTTCAGAGATGCCTCATTATAAAACTAGATAAGAAACATGCTTTGGAGACAACTCTCCTTAAAACTCAGTTTCAAACATCCAAACTTAGAAGACTTATTTTATGGTAATAAAGCGAAATTTTCCACTTTAAAAAAATAGATTTTTGGGTGTATTTGTGGTACTGATTTGCAGCGTTGGGTTGGCGGAAAAATGAGAACGGAGTAACTCATGCATTACGAAAGATGATAGAACTGTCTCATATCTATGCATGTGCTCTACGGATCAAACCCTTGGCTTAAACTAATTATATGCGCATGAGGCACAAAAAACTGGACCATTTCACGCGGAGAAGAGACCAGTTAACAAATGCAGGTGCCAAAACCAGCGTTCCATATTATTCATACGGCATTTACCTACGCCATAGCTATTTTTATATCTGACTAACTTTAGGCAGCTCTATTTTTAAGTGTACTTGTGAAGTAGGAGTAGCTGAATACATAGCGCTATTTTCGGTTTGCATGCGACTGTTTTCATATGCGAGAAAGGGATTTTGTTTGACCTAGTGGTCATCGACCGTAATTGTCAATATGGTACTCATACACTCTACATAAAAAATTACTTTCGATTATTCAACAGTGCGGTATATGGATTAATTTTAGACGTTGTAAAGGAAATCCACAGACGTGCGTCCATTAAAATAAAATATCATGAATTACGTCATCATAGCTGCATCTTCCTTGTAGAAGTCGTTTCTAAGGTGGAGGGCTTTGAGAATGTGAGCATTTCTTACTCACATATACCGTCATAATAACACAAGCATTCTTGTCTCAATATTCGCTATCGGCCGACAAGACTATCACGTCTGTTGATGAAAGTAGGTCTGGGTCTTAGCGTCTAAGCGGTCAGTGTGTACTCAGTGAGTTACAATCATCAGGCTAAACTCCAAGTTCTTGGAAAGGACAGGAAGCCACCATAATGAGAGATTTACTGTTCACAAAACTCTTGAGTTTTCCCTTCAGGCGGCATTGGCTACTGGCGAAGCCAGGGCTGGCGTTGGCTGCGTCCAGTCATGCCTGAGAGTACCTTGGACAGTGGTGCCAGCCACTTTTGTAGGCGCGTTGGCCAGGTGGACGCGGATATGTCCGAGTTGAAGTCGGTCGAAGGGCTTCGGGTCAGCGCGTCTGGAACGGCTCATGAAAAGGGGGATGACCTTGAGAAGGCGGGGCCTCAGACAATGACGCCAGACTGGTCATGATGGTTGCCTGCACCAGGGTAACTTCCTAAGCATACTAGAGGACATCGGAAGCATTATGCGAAAATGGCCTGCAACAATATCTCCTGCTTCCAATATAACAGGTGTCGTCAACAGTCCTACACTGTGGATAGACTTCCTGGTTTTAAAACTACCACAGATATATTTGTGCGTGCAAATTAAATAGACTTGCCCGTAAAGATCTAAGTTACCTCTGAAATAACATGGAGTAAAATGTCAACCCAATTGTAGCTTTCCTAATACATGTTTATCAAATCGTCCTGCAAACCTTACCTCATAGGTCCCTTCCCCTATAGTCGTCTAATTGGCATCCAAGTATCAATTCCATTTTGGTGCAAATGAATTTCTAAATCGGTAGACCAACACAGATACCGTTGTCGACAGCCACCATGACCATGCCGGGTATCCTAGTTCAGGATCCCCATGCCTCAAGATCATTCACCTTCTGAGTCAACGATTCAAGGCACACTGACCTGCAGTCACTCAACTAACTTCTACTCTTACGCAATTACATCCATAGAGTCGCATCGTCACTTGAATAAACCAAATTAGATGATTGGGCAAACATGCTCACGACTTGTATACCCTGTAGGAGCGCAGACGCATCTACCGATAGGGAAACAGGGGTCAGAGAACTGCCGGTGCACACCAGGCTGCGGGAGACATGGTTTGCGGATCATGATATAGCAGATGTTTACATTTCTTGGGTCGCTATACTCCCAGACCTGCAGCCACTGGAACGACCTCATTTCGGCCGTACATACGTCCACAGATGTCAGCGCGCCACTTGCACACACCAGCTTCCCTGAAAACACAGCGTAAACTATTTGACCCCCCCCCCTCGACAATTTCAAAACACACGAACTGGACACCACTTCAATGTGTCCCAAAAACACACAGAAGCAATTACCACCCCCCCCCTCTCACCGATTGTCAAGCCTCAGTGAACGCAGTCAACACCAGCCCTGGCCTCGCCAGTTGCCACCGACGCCAGACGGGACAGTTCAGCGTTCTGGATGCAGTAAGTGCCTCATTCGGATGAATTCTGTTTCCTCCTTCAACACGGCTCTTGGCCTGTCGATTGTTGCGCTCTGACCACATTTTCGCTTCTTAGCCGCCACAATCGCTAGCCCAGTGATTAATAGTCAGTAAACCACCAGTTCGGGAGAAACAATAAACAATATGAGGAATCAACAGCAGGCTTTCCCAGGAAGGGTATTCAAATGAGCATGCCTCTCTCGTCAATAAGTAATGGCAGGCATAAGGGAGATTTGGATGGCCAATTCCGATTTATAGGTCAAGTTTGTGCGATCTGTTTTTCAGATGCGTAATCGTTGTTCTTTTAACTAGCGATATATCGCTGAAGTAGGCCCTATTTGTCCAGTCAGCTGCGTTCAAAATATCAATCATGCACAATGACTTCTTTCCCACCAACAAGCATAAATTACGTTATGGCATAAATTCCTTCCCGATTTATTAAAAGAAACCGTAGTGCCACTAAGCCGGTAATTTGTATTTCGGCACCCTATTGCAGTCTGCATTCTGTCTGTTACTCTCATTTACCGTTTAAACGCCCACTGAAGTAGACCTGCTTCTCACGATAGGAACATGGAGAAATAACAGTGCGCCATTGTATACTTTGCTAGGGTCAAATCTTCCTCGTTAATATATTCCGCTGTCAGCCATCTCCTCGTGAAAACAACCTTCTGAGTTACCATGGTCACCGGTAAAAGCGCCAAATGTTAAGACCTAATGCCTGCGCAATTCACAGAAATTCAGAAACTGAGGCTAAGCTGAGACACGACCGCTGGAATAAGAGTTATATTCGCCGGACGCTTTGGATTTCTGCTTAACCTTACCATCATAGACAATAGCAGATGGGCCGGAGCAGGAATCCGAAATGCCAGGCGGATAAAGCTCTTGTTCAAGCAATCGTGGCTCCTTCTTCACGACTGCTTCCTGGGACTCGTCTCCTCGCTTCTATTCAGAACCCACCCTCTTGCCTTTCTTCTTCGATTGACTGCAAAACTAATCACTTTATATTGCACAACCAGTCTCTGATAATGGTCTCCTCAGTGAGATCGAAAGCTCAGGCCAATATACATACTGAGGAAATGATCGTCCGTGCATTTCCCTTAACCCATTTCACCTATCGACAATTATTTACTGTTTGCAGTTGGCTCTGCGTAAAAGTTCGGAATAACATCAGCAAAACAAGGCGTATTTTCATCCTCTCCACATATCTAAATAGATTGAGTGGGTAATTTATGGACAGTGTGTTAAACTCCTGCTGTCTGGGTTTTTCGTTGTAGCTGAGTGTTCGGTGGTTGTTTCTGTGAAAGTACAAGTTTTATGCACGAACTGCCAGAATTTACTTTGATTCATCCCACATTACATATCGGTGTAATTCAACTTAGTCAATTCTACAGGTTCATTTTCAAGGAATGTGATTTCGATGCACAACAGTCTTACCTATTGACGGACTATTCATGTCTCGATGGTACACCCTGGCTTTGAAACTCCTGTCGTGGTGGCTGGAGCTCAGAATTTTGGTTTTACAGGAAGTCGAGCAAATACCAAAGGTCTATTTTATTGTGTTATTGCCGTACGTTAATCGCAATATCCATTCACAACTTTTATAATATATCATGGATATATCAGCAAGCTAAATCCCCAATGTTGCAGCCTGTGAGTAGTTCTTTTTTCAAAAAATCAGCTTGATATGCGGATATCTTCAAGGGTGTGTGGGCACAGCTAATGATAAGAGTGTTCTCTGTGCCGAACATTTTTTTAAATGGGCAGTTGTCCGTAGTTTTCTCTTAACCTGCGCATATACTCAGCCCTTATCGATTGCGTTACTGAAGTATGTCTTCCCGAATACCCGTTAAGAACTAATCTACTATCTCATCGATACATTAGAATGTTAAATGTCTACTGTTGAAACCCGGAAGTAGTTGTAGTTTAAAAGGACTAGATGGATCTACGGATGATTTCACGGATGCAATTATACAACAAATAAATCCGACCAACCACTTTTAAGCTTGCAGCAGGTTTGTAATCCATCGTCTTGAATACATCTTTTGAACTGTAGTGGAGGCGCGGGGGTTCCATAGAAGTTAGCCGCTGAAATTCGCGTCTACAATAAGCTTCAACGTCTAGCGTCAGCGTCTAGATGGCGTCTGAATTTCCAGGTACGCATAGCTGCCATAACCACCGAATACAGTAGCCGAAAAATCCAATACCTTTTACTAAATTACCCGCAATCAATTTAAAATCCAAAACAATCGACGTGAGCTCAAATATATTTCGGGTACGCGTGCATGACATAATTCCTAATTCAGTTAAAAGCTTTCTTCGTGTCTAATCACCAGTGCACCCTAGCTAGAGTAAATTTCCTTGTTTGACAATAATTTTGCATTTAATAACATTTACTACTCGCGTCGTGTAAGGCATGAAAAATGGGCGAACACGCATCGGAATGAACGCCTGCATATCGATGCTACTCCAAAAATTGTAATCGCTTTCTTTCAGAAAATGGGTCGGCATGCGACCAACTGAAGTACGATCAAGGCAGAAATATTTTATTAAAATGTTTTGATTCAACTGAGGGCACATATACGCAGATCTGTTTGTTCGATTCATGTATCCCGGGTTTCAACACATTCAGGACCCCGGATCGTAACTCTGAACAAGTTATCGAAGCTTTCGACAGTCAAGGCCTGAGAATTTAGCGCAACGAGCTGCCAGAATCCGGGCCTAAACATAATTCCAGATAGAAAACATTATGAGTTCCAGTCAACTGAACTGAATGGCCACAGCTGACTTGACTGGACATTACTATCGTCCGAAGTGGTCGGTTGCGCTGTCCTCGTACAAAGTGCAGGCACATTGTGAATATTGTGAAATCGTTAGTGGAAAATTGGCCAAGGCTAAAACGCAATAGGGCAACCTGATGTTTCGGTTTGGAGGCCAGGTTAGTTCTAGGGTTTGGGCTAGTGTCGGACGGGGAACTAAGTTAATTGTTAGGGTTTGCGTTAAATTTAAAGGTTCCGGTTGGATTTAGGCCCCGTATTACGATTTTGGTTGACGTTCAGTGTTAATTTCGGGGTTGGGATTGGGGTATGGTTATGGTTAAGGTCAGCTTTTGGGTTAGGTTAAGGTTTGAGTGATGATTTGGGTTAGAGTTAAGTGTGTGCTTAAGGTTAGGGCTAGGGCTGATGGTAGGTTGGCGGTTAGGCTTGGTGTTAAGTTTATGGTTAGTGATAGGTTTGCAATTGCGTTAAGGATTAATTTAACTTTTGAGGTTACTGTTTGGTTTGCCGTTATGTTTGGGGTACTGCTGCCGGGGTTATAGGCATTTTTTAAGCTCGCGACAGATTTATCATCCATAAGGTTGCCCTTTCTGCTTCAGCGTCGTCTACTTTCTCCATTACCGACTTCAGTATCCCTCTTCGACTTGCTCTAATTTCAACCCTCACATTGCGCATATATTTGGGGCTAGGACAGCGTAATTGAGCCTTACCATATCGTCATTTAATAACAACACTTGTCACGCGTTGACTGTGTGATGGCAGGTTAAACGCTAGTGAAGATTTAAGTATTTATGTGCCTTAAATTGCAAGTGACTTCAGGA